>CP092871.1:69397512-69433133 GCA_030710605.1 Cordylochernes scorpioides | reverse complement strand
CAGCAACTTTCTGTTATATATGCTACAATATTTAGCGGCTCTAATTGATGAGTTCAAACAATGTTACCCAAAGCAGCTTGTGTTGCAAACATGTACTACATAGCTTTAAGCTGAAGAGCTGTGAGTGTGATAAAATAGAATTTCTACAATTATCCGTAGAACGATATTTGAAAATTATCCCGCATGTGTTTCTTTTGAACGAAAAATCGAAATTTCTCCTTAAAATAAATTTCGATTTTTCGTTCAAAAGAAACACACACACATGCGGGATAATTTTCAAATGTCGTTCTTCAACCTTAAGCTGCATTATAATGTATTATAAAGTTATCCGTAGTTAGACTAAACACCATTTCTCATAATTAGTAACAAAAGACAGAAGATGAGAGCAGAATATACCATTACAAGACATCTCACTTGTAAAAAAAAAGAAAATACAAAATATAGTCTTTATCTATTCATAGTCACTGCATTCTAGTAAAATTGGTCAGTGACAAAGTCACAACACCAGCATTGGCAAATACAAAGTGCTCACAAGGGCAGATTTGATTTCACGTGGTCCAAAAACAACAAATTCATAATATTGTAACAAAGTATTTATTATTTTATTAACAGAGTATCATTTTTATGTTTATATTTTGCTACTCTGTAAACTTCCCTCTTTGCTTATCTTTTGTTTATCATTCATAGTTTGTTCTTGCCTTAAATAAATTGTTGTGTCATCCTGAAGTTTGTCTTTCCTAATTTTCCACATGTCAATATATTCTAAATCTGACAAAGGAATGATTATCTGGCAAAGTGACTGGGCTAATTCTATGACATTGTATCATGTTTTTCTCCTGTAGAAGGGCTTCCATGCCTAAAGCTAGAAAGATTTGTGAATAAAAATTTTCAAAAAGAAACCTATCCCTGGAGACTCGATATTTCCACCTTAACATTGACACAAAGGATTATTTCATCGAAAATAAATGTTAATTTTTTAAAAATATAACACAGGTTGAGTTAATATACAGTAGTTGGTCTATTTTGGTGTCCAAGGCATTTCTCGGATTTTTTTTCTTTCGCCTATATAAACTTAAAGGTCAAAGACTCTTCCTGTAAGATATGTCAAGTAAGAAGTTTCAGAAGATGAGTTTCTTTTAACTTTCTATAAACTTAAATGGAATATTTGCTTTTAATTTAGCATATAAACGAATTTTTATATCAAACTATTCAAAACTATTTTAAAGGCGTAAGATTCTTTTTGAAAATAAACAATTTCTACTGCCCTTACTGCAATGGAAAAATTAAAGGGAGGGCCTGGCTTTTTTCCATTGCAGTAAGGGCAGTAGAAATTGTTTATTTTCAAAAAGAATCTTACGCCTTTAAAATAGTTTTGAATTTTGATAACAGATGGCGCGCTAGTGCATCATAGATACTCGTAAGGTATTTATAAGCGAAAATTTGTTTCCATATCAAATAGAATTTTGAAGGAAAAAGTATACAAAGAAATCTAGTTCTCTCTCTTCAGTAAATACTTGAAGATTGGAGGTGGCACAAAGAAAGTAGCGACATCTATTGAGAGTTTTAGTAACTATTTTTACTGGAACCCCCCCCCCCCTTTTCAACAATATAGAATGAACAAATGGATAAATAAAATGGTAAGAAAAGTAATATAAATTCTTCTAATGCGTATTTTATGAGAAATGACCTTTTGAAATTACAATAACCATCTATTCACAATAAGGCACATAATACCATCTACAGCGTGGGCCAGAATAAATAATACATTTTAAATTCACAGAAATATTTGTGAAAAAAAAAATTAAATTATTTATGATCACAAATATTTTAAAATGCATCTTTCTTTCTGGCCCCCTCTGTAGATGGTATTATGCGCCATTTTGTGAAATAGATAGTTACTACTTGTACTGTATTCGATTTACTCTATGATGTATACATAGTTGTCTTTTGATGCACTAGCGCGCCATCTGTTATCAAAATTCGAAACTATTTTAAAGGCGTAAGATTCTTTTTGATATTAAACAATTTCTACTGCCCTTACTGCAATGGAAAAATTAATGAGAGGGCCTGGCTCATCAGTGGTGAACCCTCTCAGCGGTTTCGCCAGTTTAATCTACCACACCGCTGTTATATTGCATTTTTGGAACTTCCAACAGTATCACTATAAAAGGAAATTCCAAAAATGCAATATAACAGCGGTATGGTAGATTAAACTGGCGAAACCGCTGAGAGGGTTCACCACTGATGAGCCAGGGGCCCTCTCATTAATTTTTCCATTGCAGTAAGGGCAGTAGAAATTGTTTAATATCAAAAAGAATTTTACGCCTTTAAAATAGTTTCGAATTTTGATAACAGATGGCGCGCTAGTGCATCATATTATAAATGCTCTAATAAAAGAAACAATTTGATATTTGCGGAAGAGCGATTGCTCGAAGCATATTATATATTTATAAATGTATGTAATTCTACTGTCCTCTAAGCTTATGTCCCATTCAAAATACCCATTCAAAGAGTCTATCAACAGTATCACTATAAAAGGAAGTTCCAAAAATGCAATATAACAGCGGTATGGTAGATTAAACTGGCGAAACCGCTGAGAGGGTTCACCACTGATGAGCCAGGCCCTCTCATTAATTTTTCCATTGCAGTAAGGGCAGTAGAAATTGTTTAATATCAAAAGAATCTTACGCCTTTAAAATAGTTTCGAATTTTGATAGTTGTCTTTTATTGATTTCCATTTATGAAAAAGGATGGCAACGAGGGATAACAATGGAAAGCTGAAGACCATTGAAGCTGAAATACTGGAGTTAACATCCTCGATATGGCCGATGACCTGATTAGCCTCAATGGAAACTTGATACGATGTGTCTGAGGCTTGCTGAAATGATCCTACATCCTATTGATCTTACGCTTCTATTCGTGAATCTTAGATGCGATCTAGTCAAGAAGATCATTTCCAATATGCAGCAAATGTCTGAAATTTAATCGCGTGATCCTTAATCTTAATCCTTATTACCTTGTTTATGCAGATAACTAAATGGATTGTGGAACATCAAGATGGATCTTCCTCAAGATTTGCTTCTTCTTTTCTATCGAGGAATATTCAAATAGTCAACCCAATTCATCAGTCTCGTGGCAAAAAAAAAACTTGGCAAAGGGCTTGGTATTTTTCCGTTGATCGCCTTCGCATAAGCCCTCCTATATGACCATGTTCTGATTTGATTCACAAGATTTTATTGACTCATATAATCACTGAGAGAGGAGTTTTACAAGATTCTGAGATACCTGAATATTTTATATATCAATATAATTATGATATTATTTTTTCGTCAATTTTTTCAAACTGAAATTTATATTCTCTCCAATATCAGATGGAAATTTTCTTCCTCAGTTTTTTTTCAAAAACAAAAATTTGATACCAAATATTAGTAGCTATTTAGAAGAAAATGAAGAATTATTTCGAAAATCATCAAAGAATGGTCGAATATTAGAATATATGAGGAGATACGAAGAGGATTGCTCAGAATAAGATGTAATGGGTTCATTGATGACTAACTTCATAAATGCCATTACATGATGATGATTTATCAGGACAACGTTTTTGTAAACTGGCTTCTTCAAAACGAATATATAAAACGTCGACGAAGTATTTTCTTAGGCAAAAGACATATTTTAACGACTTATGAAAAGATGAAAATGTTGGCAATGATCACTCAGCGATGGGTTTTATGTGAATCTTCAATCTGTAAGTTACATCGCTATTAGTTGTTATTTTTTCTATTTCATACTTGTGACTGATAATTCATATTTCTTAAACTAATATAGTGATAAAAAAAATATATAGTTTTTTTTCGCCCTACATGCAGGTACTGTTTTAAAACATTCATAAAAATGAAAACTATCCACAACCTTTTGAAAAACACTAAATTGCGAATTATATAGAAAGACAATTTTAATAAATTTACTGATAATACTAAATTTTTAAGAGGATGAGATTCGTGTGAAAAAAGGCATCTCTTAATAAATTGATAATTATAATTTTAAGAGTCAAATATATAATAGAAAGAACTTATCTAAAAAGATGTGAAAATTATTTTCAAATATACACGCGATGAAATAATATAAGTATATATTTTAAAAGTGTAAAAATACGTTTTTGATTTTATTAAAGACATTTTTTTATTTTAATAAGGACATTTTTATTTTTGTACATATAATTTTAAAATCTAGTAACCGCGTTTTATTATATAATATCATTATTTTTAAAGGAGAGGGGGGGGGGGGGGGTGCTATGTGTTTAAAAGTTCTAATTTAAAAATCTAATCACAAAATTAATATCGGCGCGTTTAGATTTTTTAATGTCACATTTTATATTTAAAAATTGAAAACATTTATAGATTGAAAATAACATTATGAAATTAAGTAACTAAATTTCGAAGTTAAATAATAACATTTTGAACTAATTGAAATTTTACGGTTTTATATGCAAATTTTCAACTTCTAAGTTCTGATAGAAATAATTTTAATTGTTATTTGTCTATTTTATACTCTTTTTTATTTTATAAATTTTAATCGATCAGAATAAATAATTATTTTTAGCTTCTCTTGAATTAATCGCGGTTTTATATATCAGTGATATTCCGATACAAGCTGATTCCCATAAAAAAAATATTTATTTAAAATAAAATAAGATGTATTTGAATATATATTAATTTTACATTTACAAAAGGATATATTATAAATGTGTAAAATATATTTATTTTGACTAAAAAAAACTTTTGTTAGGCGAGAGTTCCAAAGTGAAAAAGGCATTTGTTTAATTGTGTGTATTATATATAATGCATTAAAAAATAATATATAAACTAAGATTTTCATTATTAATATACAACAATATATGCCACCCTTAGTTTTTATTCAGTTTTTTAAGTTATCTTTGAATTATATAGATATTTATGTATAATCAAATATACGTATATATTTCAACATGAAAAAAAAAAATCGCAATTAAGCTACCTCAAATTATTTTGTAGGTAGTTTGGGTCAATTAATGCACTGATTTTGGATATTAATGAAAATATATACTAAAGTACGTCTCATTACAAAAACAAAGCTTTATTGGCTTGGAAATATTTATACTAGAAAGATTCAAAAAGCGCATATCAAGAAAAATTATTTCAATCTTATGATTAAAATACATTATATAATTTGAATATATCAAATAGCAAATAGAATCCAATTAAAGCCCTAAAGACGCGACTATTCAATACACTAATGGAAGTAGTTGGTGACTCCAACATGCATTTAGGCAAAACTTTTATTAGTATTCCAAATTATCTATATTGGATGGCAGAAATTTTTAGTTTATACTCAATAAGTAATATGAAAAGCACGAACCAGATTAAATTAATTTTCATTGTTATCATGAATCTACTGTTGGCAGTGCTTTATATAGTCAAAAAAGAAAATGTTTATCAAAATATTTACTTTTTTTGTCGAATAGTGAGTACAATAGCTTTATTTGCCTTTTTTTATTTAAAAAACAAGAAAATTCGAAAAATGTTTTACGAAATCAATAAACATCAAATTCGACCATTTATTATTATAAGAATCAAAAGAATATTTTTGTTCCTATTTATTACCTTATTGAGTATGCCAATTTTAGCTACAATTTTTGAGATTTATGCATTTGGAACAACATTTTCGTCTAAAAGAATACTTAGCGATGCAATTTTCCTTTTTGGACAAATCCATGGTCTTATTTATATTTACTTTACACTCAGCTTTGGTGGCATCTGTCGTGATTTTGAAGAAGATATGCAAACCAATACACATCTTTTAAACAATGATCAAATTTATGAACATTATCGTCAATTGAAGAATCTCGCTTTGGAAATAAGTGATATATATGGATTGCCATTGTATATCGTTTGGCTTAACTTTATTGTCTTCTTGGGTGAATGGATTAACTTGGTATCTACCGAAATATACAAGTCTTCAATGAGTGAAGTGATGTATTCTTCATTTATGATATCAAGAAGTTCATATATCGTTATATATATTCTCAACTTTATGATAGTATCTTTCACCGGGCAATATATCTTATCCAAATCAGATTCTATCTTCAAAATGTTGCTCGATCGATTACGAGTGACACCTAATGCTTTTCTGGTCTCCTTTCTAATTGAAAGTCCGAATGGAAATTTCTGTCTCCAGGCTGGAAACAATCTCGACATTACTTATGACTTCTTCTTTGTTGTGATGGGCATTGTCCTCACCTTCTCCGTGCTCATCTATTCCTTCCACAGATCGGCTCTCGTCCAGGGCGTCTAACGTTTATTCCTCAAACTTTCTGGAAAACTCACAAAACCTTTCTTCTTCTTCCAAATAATAAATGTGAATAAATACCTTAAGTAGAATGCGTATTTATTTATATAATAAAAACCTCCCTTGAGCGAACCATCTGAAGATTTATAAATTATAAAATGTTGGAACTTATATAACCCGTCCTCCGTTGAGAGTATCCATGTTTTTAGTTGTTACTCCTATGAGGTTTTACTATAGAATATTTGCCCTTTGTTTTTTATCTCAATAAAAACCTGCATTTTCAAATACCTCTTGTGGCTCTAAACTTGTATTTGTATTTGTAAAATAAAAAAATAAAAAGTTCGGGACTTTTGGGCCACCCTGTGTATATATAAGTACATAATAATAATTCAATACAATATTAGAGCGGTGTGGTGGATAAAACTGACAAAACCGCTGAGAGGGTTACCACTGATATGCCAGGCCCTTCCAATATTTCCCATCGAAATGAAGAGAGTAAGAAGTTTTTCATGTGAGGAGAAAAAAAACTTCTAAATATACCTTTATTTCTTATATAAAATTAAATTTTACCTGCTGTTGATGGCGTGAGAAGATTAGTCTTTTGGTCTTTCAGCTCACTGCCCAGTCCACACAGACAAGTGTCCTGCCTCAATGACACTCGTAGACTGGAAATTTGCTCCTTGGAAGGGAGAAGGGGCTTCTTTTTGGGTCCAGGAGACATCGCTGTCGACGCCTGTCGTTTATTTCTTCCATTGGTGGCAATCATAGAAGTATGTATTTGCATAATTACCGTGAAACAACCTTTAACTCTATTTTTTATACGAAAATAAGACCATGTGTGTACTTGCTTTGTGTAGCGGTGTATCAGATCTTATGACTGGCGAAATTGTCTGAATGCTCACATTTGATGATCCAGTTATTTTTAACATTTTCAATGTTCTCTTAGAGGATTTTTTATATATATAAAAATTATCTTATATATAAATTTAAAAATGGCGCCAGTGTCTTCACATTAACTTTAACATAGATAAATACGGAGCAATGTTTTGTTGACTTGCTTTTGTTCAATCAAATATCAACATTACTGCGATTATGAAAAATATTAGGATCATTCGACTGGCAATATTATATATAAACCACCTTTATGTATCCGGGATAAACAGTAAGAGATGTTAATTCTAGAAATATTTCAGAATTGACGCAGCAGAAAATCCCCGGGTTGTCTGTGGTGGGTGTACAGAACATCAAATATCCGGCTTATATAATGCCTATAGAAAACTCCACCTTTGCCTGTCCCAAGCCCGGATGAAAAAGGAGGAGGGGGAGCAGTAACAAGCTCGCTAAAAAACCTGGGCTCAGCTGGCCCGGCTGATAGTACCCTGTAAGGGCTCCTAATCCAGGGATACAGAATGAGCAGTGTTTGTACTCCATGTTAGGAGCGGCTGCACATGGCGTCTGTTTCTCATGTCAGAGGCGGCCATTTCTTTTGGAGCTAAATCGGCCTGCCACTGAGTAGTGCTCCCAGTCTTAATGACAAAGGCAGACGCATTCTACTTCACTCAGTGTGGAGATAAGAAAGAAGAAGATGTCTATAGAAGATTAGAAGAGATAATTCTTGTAGGGGTGTAGACAAGGTACTTGGTTACACATAGGACAAGAGCCTTGCACTAACTATTTATTAAAGGATAGGTTATATAGAGATTAAAAAGGAAAGAGAGGAAACAAAGAGGTTACATCCTCCGTAGAAGGTAAACAAACAACAGCGTTGTCAGGCTAAACTTTTTACAGTCAGTTGGAGGGGGGGTGCCGACGTCATCCTTCCGGTCACGTGTTATATTTGAGTAGCGGCGCTCGGTGTCCAACATATCCCCTCCCGGAAAAACTTCAGCTGGACGTTTATTCCGATAGTCCATCAGCGCTCTACAGTACTTTTCATGCTGGCTTCTAGAAAGAGGCTTGGTAAGGAAGTCAGCAGGGTTCTCAGCACTCGGAGTGTAGAAAAGTTCGATGGCTTCTTCTGAGATCTTTTCTCGAACAAAATGGTACTTTACGGCAAAATGTCTAGTTTTCGATTTGTCGATGTAATTTTCCGCATGGGAAATTGCAGCTTGGTTGTCGCAGAATACTTTTGTTTCTCCACAAATCAAACTTGACATTTTCAGCTGTTCCATCAGATTCCGTACCCATGTGATGTCCTTCACAGCTGATGACAGTGCAATGTATTCCGATTCCATAGTACTCAAAGCGGTAACTGTTTGTTTGGTGCTTCTCCAAATTATTGGTGCTCCAGCTAAAATGATGAGATGTCCAGATACTCCTTTTCGGTCTACAATGTCTGAGGCCCAACTTGCATCCGAAAAAGCAATCAAAGGTTTGCCAGTGGATCTGTAAGTTATGCCAAAGTCCTTGGTGCTCTTCAGATAACGCAGCACGCGTTTCCCAGCTTCCCAGTGTTCTCTTGTGTAGTTATCACAGTATCTGGATAGGATCCCGACTGCGTAGGCGATGTCGGGCCCTGGTTCTCTGAGAAAGGTATGACAGTCCTCCGATCAGTTCACGGTATGGAAACCGCTCATTGGAATTTCCATTTTTCCTTACACGCAGGTCAAGATTGGTTTCCATTGGAGTCGAGACACCTTTTGCATCCTGTAGTCTGAAACGTTGAAGCAGTTCTTCTATGTAGTTACTTTGAGAAAGAGTCATACTTCCATCTTCTGACTTCTTGAAGGATACTCCAAGCATATGAGAAATTGGTCCTAGATACTTCACTTCAAAACTGGAATTTAAGAGTTCTCTGCATTTGTTTCTCGCTGCTTGATTCTCTGAAATGGCAAAGATGTCATCCACATAGATTGAGAGAATGATCCTTCCTTCTTCAAGTTCAACTTCGTAGATGCTCGGATCAATTGGGTTACGTTGGAATCCTATTTCGTGAAGTTGTTTGTTTAAGAATTTATTCCAGCATCTTCCGCTCTGTTTTAATCCATAGATTGATTTCTTAAGCTTGCAGAACAAGTTTTCTTCTCCTGGTTTCTTGAAGCATTCAGGTTGTTCCATGTAAATAGTCTCATTGAGTGTCCCATGAAGATAAGCACTCTTCACGTCGAATTGGTCAATGAACCAGTCCTTTTCTGTTGCTATCGCCGTTAATAGCCTTATAGTTTCAAAACTGGAAACAGGAGTATAGACTTCGTTGTAGTCAATTCCTCTACGTTGAGTGAAGCCTTTGGCGACTAGACGTGCTTTGTATCTAGTGGTACCATCCACTGCATTGATTTTCTTATTTAGTACCCATCTACATTTTAAAGGTTTGATACCTTTCGGCAATTCCTGCAGTTGCCATACATCATGTCTTTCGAGCGATTCCTTTTCTTCTTCAATGGCTTCTATCCAATTAGCTACCTCAGGGCTGTTCATGGCTTCTTCATAAGTGGGGTTATTGTCCTCTGCACTTGTGGCATTTATCTGTCCACCACCATTATCCTCTTCCGGAGATTCTGCCGTCTTTCCATGACTTCGGAGTGTCATAGGATGGCTTCTCAGGTTCTCTGGGAGAGTCTCAGATAGCTGATCTATTCCACCTGTAGTTCCAATCAGTTCTTCAGTTTCTCGGTCTACTGGTTGATCTGCATTACTTTCTTCTTGAAAGGAGGCCTCTTTCGAGGAGAAATGGACAGATGGTAGAGTATCCCTTTCTCTTCTGGGCTGTTTATAGAGGATTTCTTCTTTGAATACACAATTTCGAGATTCCACCACTTGGCGTTTTTCAGGAATCCAGATTCTCCAACCTCGTCCCTGTAGAGAATAACCCACGAGAATTCCTTTAGTGGCTCTTGGCTGAAGCTTCGAATTCCTTCTTTGTTTTGGAACATGAACAAAGGTTTCGCAGCCGATTGCTCTCAGATGTTGCAGAGCAGGTCTTTTTTCAAACCACAATTCAAAGGGCGTTTTCTCTTCATCGTGTCTGTTTGTAACACGATTTCTCAAGTATGCTGCTGTGTTGGTGAGCTCTGCCCAAGAGGCGGTTGGCAGATTGCAACTGTTCACAGTACTCCTCACTAAGTTCAGCAAAGTCCTATTCATGCGTTCGGCGACACCATTCTGTTCAGGTGTGTAGACCATGGTGCGTTCATGTACTATACCATGGGCCTTCGTGAAAATATCCCAAGGAGATGAACAGAACTCTAGTCAGTTATCTGTACGGATCCTCTTGAGAGAAAATCCCGTTTGATTTTCAGCTTCTTTCATCCATTCCTTGAATTTTTCTAGAGTATCGCCCTTCCTTTTGAGGAAATATACCCTTGTATATCTTGATGCGTCATCAATGATGGTCAAGACAAATATTGATCCACCCCAGCTCTCAATGTTGAACGGCCCCATTAGATCACAGTGAACAAGGGCTAGTGTCTGAGTTTCCTTGGTAGATCTCAAATTCAGGAAAGGTCTTTTTGTCGATTTTCCAATCATACAATCAGAGCACTTATCAGGTTTTCCAGCCTGACAGTTCAAACCAATGACAACTTCTCTTTTCATCATGTCTACTATGGTGTCATAGTTGATATGCATGAGTCTCTGATGCCATAAATTTAGTGGGAATTTACGAAAATTGTTGGTTTGAGCAATGGAATTTGAACATTCTCCTGATTCTGGAAATCTGGACGGAGCAGTCCTGACGAGATAGAGCCTTCCTCTCTTCTCTGCTCTGATCATCAAGTTATGATCATTGTCGTAGATATGACATCCCTTCTTGTCGAAGATAACCTCATGACCATTTTCCACAATTTGTAGAACAGAGAGTACACCATGTCTGATCCCAGGTACGAACATTGCATTCTGAGCAACTATGCTTCTAAGTTGTCCAGAATTGTTGATCAGATCTACTTGAGCATTACCTCTTCCTATGTTTGAATGTGATGTACCATCAATGGTGGTCACTTGTCCTACATTCTCGTCATTCAACGTGGAAAAATACCTTTTATTCGGAGTCATATGATGCGTGGCACCTGAGTCAATTACCCACGTATCCTCTTCTGATACAACTGCTGCATTATACATCACATTCAAGTTCTTTGCTTCGTGATGCTGATGTATCGCTCCCTTTTCCTGTTTTTTACCATTATTCTTTTTCAGTTTGAAACAGTCCCGTGCAATATGCCCTGTTTTCCCACATCCGAAACATTTTCTAACAGTTTTAGAACCTTGATGTTCATGAGGGAATTGTTTCTTGTTAGAGTTCCTGACTGACAGTGCACCCATCCCTTCATTTGTTGTAGCATACCGGCGCTCTGCCTCAGCTAACAATTTACGTCTGATGTTGGCACTGGTGAACTCTGACTCTGGTAAGTTACACATTGTTGATATAACATTATCCCAGTCCTCGGGCATTCCACAAAGAATTAGCATGCTTAGATCACCGTCTTCAATTTTATCCCCTACACCTGTGAGTTCACTCACTATTAGATTTATGCTTCCCAAATAGGCATCCATGTTCGCATGTTGACAGAATTTCTGGGAGTACAACTTTCGACGCAGTTGGAGAATTCTGTGTTTGCTATCCCTGGGTGCATAAAGTCTTTGTAATTCATCCCAAACTTCTTTGGGGGAATTTAGATGTCTGATATGGTTCTGCAGCTCCTCACCAATAGAGAGACATATCTTTGCTAAAGCCTTATTCTGCCTCGTATTAAATTTGTTGATTAGACCAACATCCCCTCCCTCGGGTTTGACTTCGCCTGGGTCAACAATTGACCATAAGTCATTGTCCATCAGAATGAGCTTAATTTGGAAGCTCCATGAGGAATAGTTTAATCCATTTAGCTTGGTAATTTTCGTTAAACTTTCGTTAGCTTCCATTATAAGATGGCGTCCACTGAAGGGGGGGAGAGAGAACAAAAAATAGGCTTACCGTTCAATGCTTCAGGCAGCTCCAATCAGTCTCATAATCTTTTCTTGTAGGGGTGTAGACAAGGTACTTGGTTACACATAGGACAAGAGCCTTGCACTAACTATTTATTAAAGGATAGGTTATATAAAGATTAAAAAGGGAAAGAGAGGAAACAAAGAGGTTACATCCTCCGTAGAAGGTAAACAAACAACAGCGTTGTCAGGCTAAACTTTTTACACAGTCAGTTGGAGGGGGAGTGCCGACGTCATCCTTCCGGTCACGTGTTATACTTGAGTAGCGGCGCTCGGTGTCCAACAATAATCTCAAAGCCTTGTTTAGGATAATTTGTATAATATAAATATATCTTTTATATAATTTCCAATATAACTCTATTATATGAAAAAATAGTAAAAATGTGACATTTTACTGGGATAATGTTCATAATTAAGAAAAAGTCGTGCAACTGAAATTTTCTGATGGCTTGCGCCATCTATCGGAATAAATATCAACTATTCATTGATTTTTAATTATTCCAGGATTGGCCAAATACTCATTTTTAATTAATCAATAAAAGTTAACCACGTACGTGTTTCGGGCTGCTGACCCTCATCAGCGTGGTGCAAGCTGTACCTCAACGACCAAAAAACTGGTCTTTCAGGCATCCTGAAAATCATGAAACGGGTAGTTAAGACCAGAATTACGTGAGACCGCGAAACAATGTGAAAACTAGTACAAATGTGATATTGTACTGGGATAAAGTGCATAAATTAAGAAAATGGCATCTCCTTATCGTGCAACTGTAAGTTGCTGATGGCTTGCGCCATCTGCTGCGCCGCGGTCTCACGCAATTCTGGCCTTAACTACCCGTTTCATGATTTTTCATGATGCCTGAATGGCCAGTTTTTTTTATCGTTGAGGTACAGCTTGCACCACGCTGACGAGGGCCAACAGCCCAAAACGCATACATGGTTAGCTTTTCTTGATTAATCAAGAATGGGTATTTGGCCAATCCTGGAATAATTAAAAAAATCAATTAATAAGTTGATATTTTTTCCGATAGATGGCGCAAGCCATCAGAAACTTTCAGTTGCACGATAAGGAGATGCCTTTTTTCTTAATGTATTATATGAGTTTTATAAACTTTGTACAATTATATAGAATTGTATAATAATTATGTATATCTCCACAGTCCTCTCTAGAAACATATGTCCATAGTTCACTTAAACACACATTTACTGTAATCCAATACAAATATGCAAGGTATATAAGAATCTCAGTCTAATGCAATAGTAGAGCGGTCTGGAGGTTAACATGCCGAAACCACTGAGAGAGCTCACCGTTGATGAATGAGCCAAGCCCTCCCCCTTTCCAATTTATTTATTACCGTATAAGGTTTATAGAAATAGTTTTAATTTTGTGCGTTTAAAAAATTGTTTTTTTTTTTTATTAGTACCAATTTCTATCAATTTTGTATTTTTTAGCTCAAGTGAGTATTTGTTATAATTTAAAAAAAAAGAAGGTTCCACCGAGATTTGAACTCGGATCGCTGGATTCAGAGTCCAGAGTGCTAACCATTACACCATGGAACCACGATGAATTTTGTTATTTTATAATTTAAGATGAATAATCATTTTATTTTTAAAAGTATAATCTCTTGTATAACACGATGGTTTAAGTTCAAAATTCTATGAGTAAATATTTTTAAATGACGTATTTTTATGATTTTATTTGTATCAATGTTTGGAGAAAACTTTCGTCAAAATGACCCAATGTCTTATCACATGTTTTTTTTTTTTACGGTGCATTACCATTTTATTGTTTACTTATTCAGGATGATTCCATCGTAGTTTTGCTGGAACCATTTAATGGCCTCCTCCTTGGTAATCCTGTGCTTGGTGCCAACTTGGCCGGTCTTTCTCCTCCTGTGGGAGACATCGTAGCCGGGGCGGCCCAGCACCAAGTAGAAGTCCAGGCCGTAGATACCGATGCTGGGGTCGTACTTGATGTTGAGGTCAATGTGTTCTTGGATGCCAAATCCAAAGTTGCCCATCTGAGAGAAGTTGTCTCTCTTCAGTTCGCATTCCTTCACCTTGAGGCCTCTTTCTAGAAGCTCCTCAGCCTTGGCCCCACGCACGGTACAGTGAACGGAGATCTTTTCGTTTCTCCGGATACCGAAGGCGCGCACGGTAAGGCGCCGGTTTTTTGCCAGTATCCGCCGCGAGACGGGCCACCTCGCCGGGACCACGCTTAGGGACGCAGCGTCCGCCTCTCCGTGGCGGCCACCGCACCCTTCACCCCCTCCGCGGGAAAGGCCGAACCTCCACCCTCTGGTCCGGGCACTTTCCATGCATCCGTCCAGACGCGGGTTCGCACAACCCAGCCGGTACGCCTCCCGCGACTGCGCTGTAAAATAACCGCTTTCTCCGGGTTAATAATCACTCGGTAAGCCAACGAGGAACGGTAATGCCAAAGGGTGCGCACAACGATGGGGCCACGTACGCTCCAGTACGCGTCCCCGCACGCTACCTGGACATCCAAATTTTCCAACATGTTCTTGAATAAAAAGTATTAAAAGAATCTATATTTCGGAGATTCTCTTAATTTGATCAAATAGTATCGATATTTCTTATACAGAGTTCAACCATCATAGAATACTATATCCACCTATTCTGAGAAATTCATTTATCCCCTTTTCATATCGTATTTTCCCGAATAGTTTATTATATTATCAAGCCAATCCTTCATTGGCTTATACATGTCACTTCATTCTTCAACTCCTCATTGAAACTTGTGGACTAAATACCCACAATGCACCATCTACAGGACCAAAGAGGCCTCACCAGACCACCTCTTGGAATGTATAGGAGCCTTAAGACAGGACCTGTATTTCAAACCCTACCAATATTGTGAATTTGATCTATGAATTTAGTCTACATGACCTTGTATAATTATACAATGTGGGATAATAATTAAAAAACTCTATAAAACATTCAGGTCTCTCAGAATAAACCTGGGTTATTCAGTTAATGCATAATAATTAAGATCATTTTATGGCTCCAAAATATGCTTAATCGTTTATTAGTCTAATTTTAGGGTTTTAATAGATTATATGCTAATCTATATATTGGGTGCTGCGCTGCCTGGAGTACAGGAGCTCCATCTATGCTTCCTTTCTTCCTGTGGTGAATCTGTATAAGACTGGTGGTCTTAATAAAGCTTTGTGTGTGTGTGTGTGTGTGTGTGTGTGTGTGTGTGTGCTAATCTATATATTCAACTATATTATGATGCACTAGCGCGCCATCTGTTATTAAAATTCGAAACTATTTTAGACGCGTTAGATTCTTTTTGAAATTAAACAATTTCTACTGCCCTTACTGCAATGGAAAAATTAAAGGGAGGGCCTGGCTCATCAGTGGTGAACCCTCCCAGCGGTTTCGCCAGTTTAATCTACCATACCGCTGTTATATTGCATTTTTCAATCTTCCTTTTATAGTGATACTGTTGCTAGACTCTTGGAATGGGTATTTTAGATTAACTATGGACATAAGCTTTGAGGACAGTAGAATTACATATTTATAATTGTTTCGAATTTTCATATTCAACTATATACATACTAAATTTTCTAATTCTTTAGTTTCGATGAATAATAATAGCAAACATCAATTTATTTTTAGTAGAATAGAATCAGTATTTTAGTATTTTTAAGATAAATAATAAATAAATATACAAATATTTTTAAAAGCTTTTATATCGTCTTCCCCCCCTCCCCCCCCCCCTCCCCCCCCCCCCCCCACTCCCACACACACACACACACACACCGACCACCCAAATATCTGAAAATGAGTCATTTGCATAGTTTGTTGGACTAAGCGAGTGTTCATAATTTCAGATTTCTATTTGGTATGGAATCACATTAAAATTAAATTACAAAATTATAAAGACAATTTGGAAATATTTTTGTTCCCGCCACCCTGAAAACCCAGAGGTCTGAAAATTTGCCAACTTGCATTGTCATCAGGTTTTAGAAAGTGAACAAAATTTCAGATTTCTACGTGCTCTAGATGTATATAAAAATGTATTACAAGATTTGTGGATAGATAGACATGGAAACAAGTTAAATAAAAGTTTTTTAAAAAAGATAAATTTAAAATTTCTCATGGATAATAAAGATTATGATGATAGTATTAATTCATTATCAATAAGAATCATCATATCATTTTGAAGAAATGTTAAAAATACATTAGTATCTGTTGGAGTCAATATGACAAAAATACTGTTTTAACAAATCAAAACTATGTGCTAATAAAATTATTATTCTTAACTAGCCTAATGACTCGGGCAATGCGCGGGGGATTTACTCGAATACATATTTTTATCCAAGTGTATGTGTATTATATAAAATGCTCTCTTTTATTGATCAAATAAAATTTTTAAAAGTAAAGTTCGAATTGGGGATTCTAGTGTAAATGAAGTGTCCTCCACTGTTAAGAGGTTTCTATAGCTCTTGTTGATTTCTCAAACGTCTTGATTCTTCTTTTTCTCTCCAAGTTGGCGATAATCCTCAAGTTGGCGCTTTTTTTATCTTATATTGATGAGCTCCTTTTAAAACAAAAATGTTTAAACTGATGTCTGGCTAAACCGGGAGTAGATTTTATTTTCTCTAAAGCGATATTTTTCAATGTGATCTTAATTAGGACAATTGACAATTTAAAATACTTTATTTACTCTCAGCCAATGGTTTAGAAAACAGGTGATTAAATAAGCAAAAATGATAGATGATAATAAACACAGCAATAAATACAATTTTCTTCAGCGAGGGAGGCTATCCCACCTTGAGAGGGTTCTAATCAGGGGGCTGCCGGATGAAAGGCCTGAGACAGCATCAGGACCATTACCAGTGGGCAAGCGATAGGTCGTTGAATCCACAGGCGAGGCAAGACTGTCGGGCCAAGGCTGGATGGGGCAAGGCGTGCATCGCAAGCCTCACAGCTAGCCACGTCTGCCTTGTGGCCTGAGAAGGACCAGCGCCGGAGCCATGACAAGCTGATGGTGATGGGGAAGTTCGGATAAATTCTTCACCTTTGTAGGAGCTGGGTGATGGGCAGGGCAGTCAAGCGAGCGCACTCCAGCATATGGAGTGGGTGGTCATTCGCAAGGACTGCATGGCCAATGGTGTTAACTTGAAAAGACATGTGCAGGTTTTCGTCGATCAGTCGACGGCAGAAGCTTGTCAGCGACGCGGCGTCAGTCATGGCACGGCACGTTAGGCTGTGAGGGGATCGGCAGGGCTGGCGAAGTCCCCAACGCAGGCGCTGACCTATCGCACAAGAGCCTGGTATTAGGTGAAAGTGAACCCTATGTTCTCTCTATGGGAATACTTAAACAGAATTAGTATTTTTATTACACAGTATGTATATGAATTTTGAATTATGAATGTTTATAACTGTTTATTTAAAAAAAATGTAAATCGACGCAATTATCCCTAGCCGGGATATCGCTTTTTGTGTGTTGAAATAAAATAAAATGTATATGAATTCATGTATATGACTATTTTATTTTCAAAACGGTTTCATTATTTTATTTATTCTTCATGATGCTTTAGTCAAAAGGACAAGCTAAAAATGTTATTAAGAAAAATGAACTTCCTGTATGTATGTGTGTCATCTGTCATAATAAATGTCAACAATAATCGCTGATTTTCAATTATTCCATAATATTGACATGCCCTTTCTTGATTATTCATGGAAAGTCAAACATGTGAACGTTTCAAACTGTGTGTTGGCCCTATATACATTTCTAAAGGGTGGATTATCAGAGCAAGCCTAGCGAAGGACCGATTCTCAGATAGATACTGAACAGTTCAAACGCTTGAGACCACAATTTTAGAGTACATACAAATATGAAAATGATTGAATTCTGAGCCAGGATGAAGTTTTCAAAATCTTGTTCATCCTGGTATTAAGCTGCACTTTAAGAAGAACCAAGGAAATTATCAAGTCGGCATCAGAACTGCGAGATATGGCCGCTGGTTAGAAAGGCCCCACGTTGCGTAAGCTCAACAATGGTATCATGGCTGCAAAATATGGTAAGGTTTTCCAGGCACTACACAATGATAATAAAATTGTTAGTATATACTGAAGGTGAAGCATTCTAAAGGAGATGTGTGGAAAGACTAGACTTAAGTGATGATATAGGTCTTTAGGTAGGTCTTTATTTATGATTTATATGGAGGGAGCAGGTATGATTGGCACTTTTTACAGGTAAGAGGAATATAAAGATAGGAAGAAAATTCAGTGGAACAGACAGAGGAGGTCCGAAGAAACCAGAAGGCCTTGAACTTCAAAACATGAAACAGCCTGGGAGTCAGGCAAAAGTATTATCAGGCTTTATTAATGGCCAGTAGGCCATTTGAGAGACAGTTGATCTATTTGTCAGACATGGTTAGGGATGAGCAAATTCAGGGGGGAAGAAACTGTGGACAAACCCAAAACAGTAGTATAGTGCAACATCTTCGTACACATTTATTTTTAGCAAATCTTTATTGTCTTAGTAAAGTCTGATACAGCCTTTTATTGTTTATTTTCGGAACGCCAAAAAGTGACAAAAACAAATCAAAAAGGGATGATGATAACCTGCGTCTTGCAGATTAACATTTTCATAGAAACATATATATATACATATTTATTGCTAGCTATATATCACCATCTTCTCTCTTCAAACACGAAATCTCACAGGCGGTCTCCTCGCTCGAGGTGGGTTCCGCCTCAGGACAGGACCCTCCTCTTTCAAGGCCTCGGGGTCCAGCGAGCGAAGAGGCTCCAATGACTTTCCATCGTCTGTATCACTCTGAACCTCTGAATCTTGATCCGACCGCTGGCTAGTTAGTCCTGGCGACAGCGACTCCATATAACCTCTGTCTCGTACAACCTCCGAGATTATGGCACTGGGACCTGCTCCTCTTGAGTGCTCGGGTTGATGCTCTCCATCTCCACTCTCATCTTCCTCACCATTCCTCCACCTTTTTCTAATTTGATCCCTGTGATAGGCCTTTACCTGTCCGTGGATCAAAATGGTGTAGACTCTAGTTCCCTTCTTGCCCACAATTTTTCCTGGGATCCATTTATCACCACCTCTAAAGTTTTTACACCACACCAAATCATCTATCTGGAATTCTTCCAAATGGGTTCGCCGATCATACTTCATTTGCCTGGCTTGCTGGTCCCTAACTCTAGATGCCAAGCTGGGATGTATCAACGATACTCTGGTTCGAAGCGCACGCCCAATAAAGAGCTCTGATGGAGTCTTTCCCGTTGTCACATGCGGGGTGCTTCGATATGCCAGAAGAACTTTTGATAAGGTGTCTTGAATGGTATCCCCAATTTTCCTTTTATTTTTATCCAGGGCAGTCTTAATTGTTCTAAACCGCTCTTTCAGCCAAGCCATTACTTTGCGGGTGGTACGCCGGGATCAATGTTTGTTTAATTCCATTTCCTTCCAGAAAACCTTTCATTTCACTACCAGTAAACTGAGGTCCATTATCAGATACAAGTTCCTCCGGTAGACCATAGGAAGAAAAAAGTCGCCGTAGTTGCTCAATGGTTTTGCGTGTGGTGGTCTCTCTCATTGGGATGGCTTCGATCCACTTTGAATGACTATCTACTACTATTAATAAATTAATGTTTTCCTTATTTGCAAAATCAATGTGAATTCTTTGCCAAGGTCTGGTTGACCATTTCCAGGGTTGCCATTTTCCTTTATTTGGCCCATCCTGGGATTGCTGACAGCTTCTGCACTTATTTACCAAAAACTCGATTTGGGTATCTAGATTTGGCCACCAAAAATGTGATCTTGCTACAGCCTTCATTTTGTTCATACCGGAATGAGTCTCATGAAGACAGTTCAACATTTTTATTCTGAGAGATGGTGGAATGACAACTCTCATTCCCCAAACCAAACACTCCCCATCTACAGTTAGCTCAAGTTTCCTTTGAAAATAAGGTCTGAGGTGATCAGCCACCTTTTCAGGCCAGCCTTGCTGAGTATAAAATTTGGCCAATGAGAGCACTTCGTCTTTTTCAGTTTCCGTGGCAATTTCCTCTGCCGTGATCGGCAATTCTTCCACATAGGATAAAGCATAGACATTATTTAATCTTGGAATTTCTTCACAGCCCACAGGAAAACGTGACAGAAGATCTGCATTCCCATGGTCTTGAGTTCTTCGAAATTTAATATCGTAAGTATAAGCTGACAAAATAAGCGCCCAACGCTGCAATCTTGAAGTAGATAAGGTGGGGATTCCTGATCTTGAGCCCAAAATGGTCACCAATGGCTTATGGTCTGTAATAAGAATAAATTTTCTTCCATAAATAAATTGATGAAATTTGGTAACTCCATAAATAATGGCTAGAGCCTCCTTCTCAATCTGAGAATAATTTTGTTCTGCTACCGATAAAGTCCGTGAGGCAAACATAATCGGTCTCTCCTGGCCTTCTATAATATGTGACAACACAGCGCCCACTCCAATCTGCGATGCATCAGTGGCCAAACACAATGGCAAAGTCGCATCATAAGGGACTAGCACCCTCTCCGAGGTAATGCTATTCTTGCACTTGTCAATGGCCTCTCCACATTCCTTTGTCCAAACCCAAGGACGTTTTTTGTGAAGAAGCTCATGAAGAGGCTTCAAAAGCTCTGGCAAATTGGGTATGAACTTCCCATAAAAGTTTACCAAACCAAGAAATGACCTTAATTCAGAGATATTCGTAGGCGTTTTGGCCTTCTGTATTGCTTGTACCTTATGATCTAAAGGTCTGATGCCCTCTTCCGTGACAAGATGTCCTAAATATTCAATTTCTTTTTGCAAAAATAGGCATTTTTCTTTCTTTAGTTTGATATTATACTTCGCCAAGCGAGCAAATATAGTCTTCAACAACGCCAGATGTTCTTCAATTGATGCTGTGGCTATAAGGACATCATCAATATAACAAATTACGCCTCCTATACCTGACAAAACCCTATCCATTACAGATTGAAAATAACTGGGCGCATTTGCCAATCCAAATGGCATTCTCTTAAACCTGAAAAGCCCTTTATGAGTATTTATCGTTAGTAACGGTCGGGTGCCTGGGTCCACCTCTAATTGCAGATAAGCGTTCCTCAAGTCCAATTTAGAAAAGTATTTTCCCTTGGCCAATGTGGAGAATAAATCTTGCTGTGTGGGAAGGGGATAGGCCGCAGTGTCCAAATATTTATTTAGAGTTACCTTGAAGTCGCAGCAAATTCTGATCTCTTTATTTTTCTTCGGCACTACAACCACTGGAGTGGCCCATTTACTGCTCGCCACCTCACATAGATAACCCTTAGCCACCATTTTGTCTAATGCTTCAGTAACTGCTGGCCTAATGGCGAAAGGCACCGGACGAGCCTTATGGAAAATTGGATTCACATCACACATGTTTACTGAAAATGTGAAACCTTTTATTGGTTCAGTTGTCTCCACAAATAGGGCTTGATTTTCCTTCAAAATTTCCTCAATGGTAATTTCCACAGGCATATGTTTTACCGCGAAACAGCCCAATTTCAATCTATTTATCCATTCTCTTCCCATCAAAGCCCTCTTTTCTCCTTTCACCACCAACGCTCTAAGTTTGTAAGTAATATCTTGACACTCCACTTTGACATTGATTTTACCTAGAATGGGTACCACGGTACCATCATAAGTTCTTACAATAATACTCGCTTTTTCCAATTTCAAGTGTTGAAGACTATTTTTAAAATCCTTTTCTGATATCAGTGTTAGACCACTACCCGTATCCATTTCAAATTTAATAAAGTTTCCTTCTACTTTTAACTCCATCAGATAGGGAGGGTCACTTGAGGCAAAATTAATTTTATACTCAGGTATCGTCACGCTTATAATTTTCTGGACATACTCTTCCTCCTCTTCTTGGTCTCCTATCTGATGTATATTTCCCGGCTGATTCTGATGTTGCCTTAGATTTCTTCTACTGCTCCAACATATTGAGGCAATGTGTCCTTTTTTATTACACTTAAAGCATATCGCCTCCTTAAATCTACATAGTTCTTTATGCTGTTTACCACAATGTTTACATTTGCCATTCTGGAAATTTGATTCAACCTTGCGTTCCATCCTCAACTTATCTACACAATCTTCACCCTGCTCCAAGTGAAATAATTTTGTATTTTTCTCGGCCGCTTCCATAGATAATGCTATCTCAATTACTTTAGCTAAAGAAATGTCGCCCTCCGACAAAATTCTATTTTGTATTTTGGCATTATATAATCCACAAACCATTTTATCACGTAAAGAATCCTCCAGAAAATTTCCAAAGTTGCATGAGGAAGCCAAACGCTTAATTTCCACCAAGTAATCCGAGATGCTTTCTTCCTTTAATTGCATTCTTTTAAAAAAAATGAACCTCTCTACTACAATTGAGCGCTTTGGAGAGAAGTGCCTTTTCAAGATATCTATTAGGTTATCAAAAGTTTTATCTTTAGGTAGAATAGGACTGCACAAATTCTTCAAAACACTATATGTTTTACTTCCCATGAGGGTTAGGAGATAAGCCTTTTTCTTCTCATCCCCTGCCTCCTCCAATATGAGAAACTGTTCCAATCGTTCATAAAACGTTTCAAAAGTTTCAGTTTCCTCATTATATTCCTTAAATTGGTAACTAGCCATTTTTTTTTACACTCTTTCTTAAATTTGCATCCTAAAACTTTGCAATTTGTGCCTTTAAAATTTACTTTCAATTATATGCAAAATCAAAGATATTTTCTAAAAATATTTACTTCAAAATTCGAGGGTACTTACTCTTATATCCTCGTCGCCAAATGCAACATCTTCGTACACATTTATTTTTAGCAAATCTTTATTGTCTTAGTAAAGTCTGATACAGCCTTTTATTGTTTATTTTCGGAACGCCAAAAAGTGACAAAAACAAATCAAAAAGGGATGATGATAACCTGCGTCTTGCAGATTAACATTTTCATAGAAACATATATATATACATATTTATTGCTAGCTATATATCATATAGCACATACAGATATGAAAGGACTCATCAAAATGGTGGATGTCTTTGCCCCCACTGATCCTACCAAAAGACCCAGGGCTTTAAAGTACGCCCAATCAGGTTAAAACTGAACCTGAATATTTTCTTTTGGCAATCTAATTGTTTTATTTCATGAGATAGAAATATCCACACGTATTGCTAACGTTATCAATATAATAATAATATTTGCTTCAATATATTTTAATTCCCTCCAATTAAGTGCATTAATTCATTTAACTTTTCAACGACCTCAAATAGTCCTCCCTCAACAAACGATTTAATTATTTAGAAATATATATAATTTTTTTATCCTTAGTATTTAGAATTAGTATTTATTTAATACGTTTTAAGAGTCTTCTTTTGCTTGATTGTAATAAAAAGCATTTGCCTCAATGGAAAGGATTAGCCTCCTCCTCAACTAAAAATAATAAAAGACCTTCTATTCTCAAATTCTCTTATGTGTTTCATAAAATAAAAAGATTTAAAATTGATTAATTTTTAATTTCAAATATATATGCCTTCAGTAATATTTTATTTCTCATATTTAAATCTCTCTCTCTTTTATTTATTTATTTATTTATTTTTTTATTGATTTTTCTTAACTGTGTCGCCAAAGTTTTAAACATTAATTTTCAAAATAAACTCACGTTGTTTTGGTTATTTTCTCTAGAAGCCGATTTTTCGAGAATTTATTTGTAAGGCAAAAGTATAAAGGTAGATATTTTGAAATCAGAAAATTTTGTTCTTTTGTTATTTTTACGATACGCAAATAATATTTCTCTGAGTATTAAAATTGCAACCCAATAGCTAAACCTACAAAACCAACATTTGTTAAAACCCTAGTCTTTTAATAACCTTATATCAATTTGGAAAAAAGTATATTCGATATGATGAGTATATGATATTCGATTTTGAAAGTAATATTGATTTGCAATCGATTTTAGTGGAGAGAGGTCAAACTCCGGTTGTATCATATGAGTTTGACGTAAATCATTTTTGGAATACATGGTTAGAAACACAAAGTAGACTTTTAAAGTAGTTGTATTGTAATTTATAATTCCAAAATTATGCCCAAAATGTCCTTTGGTAAATTTTTGGAGAAGAGCAATGCACACAGCAAATATTTTATATATTTCTACTGTGTTCTTAAATCTTATGTCCATAGGTCCATTATATAAATACTGATTAAATTGGCAAAACTGCTAGGAAAGTTCACCACACGGATAACCAAGACCTCCCAATATATTTCTCATCGCAGTAAGGACAGTAGGGGAAGGTGTTTTATTTATAAAAGAAAAAATTGCACTAAAATGGTATCATTTCTTATATAATGTACCATATTCCCAGTTTTCAAATGAAGATGTATTGCATTTTTAATTGCAGAATTTTGGAAGGGTGTATGGAAGCATCTTTACCATGATCTTTTTCTAACTGACAAATGCTTCCATCAGCCAATCAGAGAACAAGGATTTTACATTGTTGGGAGGATAACAAGACATTACTTCTTTTCACCAACCAGTATTGGTCTTCTTTCATATCTCCACTCAATCACATTAGGGCATCATGGCCTTCAATTCTTGCAAATGTCCAACTCCACCAGCGAGTGCAGGTAACCAAACGAGGCTCGGACACATTTGTAAGTGCAAAAGTCAAACTGCTTTTCCCATGTGTAGACATGTGGTGCACTTACAGTAAAAGCAGTTGCTTACTTCTACCCACCATGATTATCATACTAGGGATAAGCAAATATATGTATTCTTTTTAAAATAAAACAATTTCTACTGTCCTTACTGCAATAGAAAAATTAAAGGGAGGACCTGGCTCATCAGTGGTGAACCCTCCCAGCGGTTTCGCCAGTTCACCACTGATGAGCCAGGCCCTCCCTTTAATTTTTCCATTGCAGTAAGGACAGTAGAAATTGTTTTATTTTAAAAAGAATATTACGCCTCTAAAATAGTTTTGTAATTTGATAACAGATGGCGCGCTAGTGCATCGAAATATATGTATATATATATTAGGGCATCAAGCCTGTAGAGCTTGAGATTTGTTAATGGTAGAACAACTTCTTTGGTTCATTGAAGTCTATCAAAAATTATAAGCCACAATAATGGACCAAAGAAGTTATTCTTCTTATGAACTGAAGAAAATGAATTCCAAATTTGTTGATGGTGTCTGCTGGGGATGAGTAGAGCTCATGGATGTGCCAGTCATTGATGGGGTTACAGGTTGAGAAATGTATTGGTGAAACCAAATAGTAGTTTGGTCCCAATGAGTGTTTTGAGTACTGATTGACAAATCCATGTAATTATTTCATATTGAATTATATCTAGATTCAATGCATTATATTATGGTGTCAAGACTGTAGAGTTTGGGATTTGTTGATGATAGAATAACTTCAAGTCCATTGAAATCTATCAAAAATGATTAGCCACAATAAGTCACTAGTCCTAAGAAATTACCCCCCCCCCCCCAAAAAAAAAAAAACGATCCCAAACCACATTATTGACTGTATTGGCTCATCCATTGATGAGCTTTACTCATCCCCAGCAGACACCATCAACAAGCTTGATACCCTAATATGATTGAGTGGAGATAAGAAAGAAGAAGAAGACATACAGCATTACTTCTAAAAGATGACAAACATAGACTAAGTAATGAAGATGTCCTTGAAGTGAGAGATATGGCCTATTGGAGATGGTTTAGAGGTGAAGCATGTTTAGACATGTTGTCTGAGAGTGGACATTGCTGGAGGGTTGTATGGAGGGAAGACCAGGAAGGATGAGAATGGAGTTCATGGACAATAAGACCTACTATGATACCATCAAAGGACTAATTCAAGATTTAGACTTACACCAAATTGTTCCTGCAGAGAAACTGAACAAACTGCTCTTCACCTTATCTACTGTTGTCTGAACTTTGCAGAAGTGAGACATCGATTGTTCCCTGATCTAAATCATTTAACTTTCTTACATCTTTGTCTATATGCTCGAGGAGCATGAGCTCATGGAATTCATGTAAGCTTTACATAAGGGGATAAGAAACAACAACTTTGTCTATATAAATTTTATGAACTCTGTTGATTAATACATGTAAATTTGGGAATATTTAATTCTAAGTTTTAATTTGTTTATTGTTTTGTTTGTTTCCTCTGATAGGCACAAATATTTCAATATCGCGCCTGGCCGACTAATATATAATAAAAGATTTAGATTTTACCAACCCTCATAAACTTTGTTTAAAGCTGATAAGGCACAATTTGGATTATAGATTATAAACACAAGGTAATAAGACCAAATAAATAAAGTGTGACGTTTCGGTAACAGCATTGTTACCATTTTC
Organism: Cordylochernes scorpioides; assembly: GCA_030710605.1. Classification (NCBI taxonomy): domain Eukaryota; kingdom Metazoa; phylum Arthropoda; class Arachnida; order Pseudoscorpiones; family Chernetidae; genus Cordylochernes; species Cordylochernes scorpioides. Next base: position 69,406,511 of record CP092871.1, on the reverse strand, counting down.
AGACAAAAGTACTGAATGAGAAATTTTACCACAGCATGTTTTGTGTATTACTGTAGAAGTGCTGCTGTATGTCTTCTAATCTAATCTAATACCTTGTGTTTGTTTAAAGCTCTCCACCTTGAATAGGGCGACACTGAGTTGGTGAAATGTTAGACTTTTGTGAGGATCTCAAATTAATCCAACCTATCTCCTTATGGTATTCTCCATCAAAAGACTATCCATAGAAATGAAGCTCAGGAATACCTATGGCTTGATACATATATATAGGGGTTGTGGAGAAATGACTTCAACCTTAGGGTATCATAGCTATGTCACTCACTGGTGGGGTTGGACTAGAATCAAGGATCATTGACATTTTTGCTTGAGGATATCTCTCTACAAAAGACAGTTTTCATCACAAAAATTAATATTTTTACTAATTAGCAACTCTCCGGTAAGAAGACACCTATCCACAGAGAACACTTTGGCTCTGCAAATAGGTATCCTTTACTGTGCCATCAAATACAGTTTAAATACAATCCAGATGGAACAAGTGTTGTATAGGCTCCTGAGGAAAAGTTCATAATTCCAAACTGGGGTGCAAGTAGAATCTAAGTAAAGATTCATAATCATATGGGGGTCAGCAGCGAAATGGTATTGAATTATATACACTCTAGACACGTAATATTCTTTTTAAAATAAAACAATTTCTGCTGCCCTTACTGCAATGGAAAAATTAAAGGGAGGAGGGCCTGGCTCATCAGTGGTGAACCCTCCCAGCGGTTTCGCCAGTTTATTCATTCAGGCCCTCCCTTTAATTTTTCCATTGCAGTAAGGGCAGCAGAAATTGTTTTATTTTAAAAAGAATATTACGCGTCTAGAATAGTTTTGTAATTTGATAACAGATGGCGCGCTAGTGCATTGTAATATATACACCCTACCAGATTGTGAAGATTCCATCAGATCCCTTGTAGATCTCATGAAATAAAGTCCACTGAGGAGGGTCATTAGCCCGAAACCATCATTGTCTCGAGATGTACGCTTCTGATGAATAAAGAATGAGCCACAAAACCAGTTTTGGTAAATTCAGGCAAAAAAAGCCAACCTGTATACTATGGTAATTAAAGGGAGAGGTGCCTTTTTTGGTACATATATTCATATACAGTAGAACTACCTCCCTGTAAAGGACACTTAATTTCAGAGCCAAAGTGTCCTTTTGGGAGAAGCTTCCTCTTACCAGAGAGCTACTAAATAGTAAAAATGGTAATTTTGCAAATGAAAACTGTCCTTTGTAGATAGGTGTTCTCTAGCACAAGTGTCCGTTCATGCTGTATATGTGAAAAAATATTAAAATATTTATAAATGTATGTAATTCTGCTGTCCTCAAAGCTTATGTCCATAGTTCATCTAAAATACTCATTCCAAGAGTCTAGCATCAGTATCACTATAAAAGGAAGATCATAAAATGCAATATAACAGTGGTATGGTAGATTAAACTGGCGAAACCGCTGGGAGGGTTCACCACTGATGAGCCAGGCCCTCCCATTAATTTTTGCATTGCAGTAAGGACAGTATAAATTGTTTATTTTCAAAAAGAATCATACGCTTTATAATAGTTTTGAATATTTAAATATTTTAAGAAAAATGCTTTTGTACAATCAGATTTATATGACTGAAAGGTTGCTGTGAGGAGCACTCATTATGGATTTAAAACTCTATTTAATGTGAAGCAATCAGAAAGTTTGTGCTTCACAAAATTGTTAACCTATTCACTCGATATATCGTCCCTACAACTGCAAACTATCGAATGTGAAAAATTCAATTTTGAAGGAGAGAGAAATGAAGAGACCATGTGGCCTACCCTCAGTAGAGGAAGGCATTGAAGGAGGGAGAAATGAAGAGACCCTGTCATGGTCTCTTCATTTCTCCCTCCTTCAATGCCTTCCTCTACTGAGGGTAGGCCACATGGTCTCTTCATTTCTCTCTCCTTCAAAATTGAATTTTTCACATTCGATAGTTTGCAGTTGTAGGGACGATATTTGTTGTCCCCTATCTGTTTATAAAGTGCCACTTATTTCTTGGTTAATCTGTAAACATGGATGAGTATTTTTCATTTTAGAGAGATATGCAAGAGATATTTTAAAAATAACTTTAAAAACACAAGGTAATAAGACCAAATCCAAATAAATAAATAGTGTGTGATGTTTCGGTAACAGCGTTGTTACCATCTTCAGACAAAAGCACTGAACATACTATTTATTTATTTGGATTTGGCCTTATTACCTTGTGTTTATAATCTACTAGACGAATGGCCCGGGCAACGCCCGGGGTTTACCCGAGTGCGAATATATTTTAAAAACGTTGACTTGGGTGAAGAGTGTTTTTTGTTGCATCATGCTGTGACTCACACAATGACCCAAGGTCAACAGGGGTGGCGCAGCAAGCTTTAGCCTATCACCGTCTGGCGGCGCTGCTTGCGAGTTATATCTATAATTCTGCAAATAACTCTAAGGATATTCAAGATATTCAAGAAATTATTTTTCGAAAACCTTTCCGGGGATATACCTAATAATATCCCAGAATTTCATGGCGATTGGATGTATGGTTTTTGAATAACAGGGTTGTCTAGAGGGGGGCAGGGAGGACACGTGTTCCCTGTCAGCCAATGAGCGCGCAATCTATCCGTGAGCTTCAGACAAACAGACAGAATAAGGCAAATATATAATAGTAGAATAATCCAAATTGTGCATTATCATAACTTAAAAAAAAAAAAAACTTTAAGATTGAGTTAAAGAGAATATGAAAAATAGGTACAGTAGAACCTACCTTTAGCGGACACCCCACTAGAGGATACCTCTCTACAAAGGACAGTTTTCATTTGAAAAATTACCATTTTTACAATTTAGCAACTCTTTGGTAAGAGGATACCTCTTCCTAAAGGATACTTGGGCTCTGCAATTAGGTGAGGTTCTACTGTATTACACAATGTACTCTAAGGATCAAAATAAACTTTATTTGGTCAAAAATATAATTAAAAATATATAAATTGTTTGGATAATTTTAATTATTTTAGGAAAAAAAATCTATCTCTTAATTCAAAATACAGTAGAACCTTACTGTAAAGGACACCTAGTTACAGAGCTAAAGTGTCCTTAAGAGAGAAGTATCCTCTTACTGGCGAGTTGATAATTTGTAAAAATGGTAATTTTATCAATGAAAACTGTCCTTTGTAGAGAGCTGTCCTTATAAAGGTTTTACTCTATCTCCAATAATGTTTTTTTTTTCTCAAGATAAAAAGGCCGAATTTCAATGATGTTATAAAAAGGTGAAACAAAGTGATTATTTATTTGATAAAAACATTGGGCTTTAGAATTAGGATGTCATAAAGAAGAGGCTGCTAATACAAGGTTCCAATGTATTTGGTCTCTCTCTTTGCATTGTGATTTGTACCCGTAATCCAAATTGTGCCTGTCATGGATAGACTGTATGTTGAACTGTATGTTACAGAAACACCATGAAAATAAAGAACCAAGTCAATTCCAGCAGGGATTATGCCATCCCTACCATGAAGAAGAACAAAATCTCCAAAACCCATATCAAGGTTGGACCAAGACTTGGAACCAATTGGAGCAAGATGATTGAAGGCTCTCCGAATGCTAGTGGCAAGCAAATTGTAAGTCTGGGGGTTATCCTTGTATTCGTCGTTTTCTCTTAAGAATCATTCTATATATATTCTGTATATAGTGTATATATATATATATGAAAAAAATAATAGAAAAAAATAAAAGATAAGTGGGTCAGGTGTTGATTTTAAAAATAAAGAAGGCATCTCCTGACCATGAGCACATGTGCTTTTTAGATGGCAGAGCGCCTTTTTTTTTTATCCCATTATATAAGGTCATGGATACTAAATTTATATACAGTAGAACCTCCCTGTAAAGGACAACACCTAATTGCAGAGCCAAAGTGTCCTTTAAGGAGAGGTGTCCTCTTACCGGAGAGTTGACAAATTGTATAAAATAGTAATTTTGCAAATGAAAACTGTCCTTTGTGGAGAGGTGTCCACTAAAGAGAGGTTCTACTGTATCAAATTTACAATCATGGTAGTGTTGGAATACAGGTCCTGTCTTGAGGCTCCCATGTATTCCAAGAGGTGGTCTTGTGTGGCCTTTTTGGTCCTGCTGATGGTGCATTGTGGGAAGGTCTTTACACCATCTTGGAAGAGAAGCGGTCTTAAATGGCCAGTTTTGAGCCTGGAAATACAGGTTGCTGCCTGTCGGTTCATCCCACATTCCAGAATAGCTCCAGGCTTTTGGTTCAGGTACCAATGATGGGATGTTGACTCCTGTATTTTTGCTTGGTAAAGGTCACCACTGGAACTAGCAGTCTCAGTTTGATGACAAAGCCACAACATCAGTAAACTGGAGTCCATGGTTTTGGACTAATGGACCCTCGTTAGTCCAAGGCAAGCTTTGATTTCATAAGATCCACAAGGGATCAAATGAAAACTTCACAATCTGCCAAAGAGGTGTTTAACTGGTAGAATGGCTAGCCCATATCTATAGATCATTATCCTCCCAGCAATCAATAAGAATTGTTCTTTAGAATTTTGTTAACAATTTAACAGTTTGGATTACAAGTAATTGCCTTTGATATTATCCTTTGTTTATCTACAGAGGGAATCTAAATATATACATGGAACCTCTTTAATTCAACACCCCAAGGGATCAGAGCTTTCGGTTGAATTAAAGGAAGTGTTGAATTAAGGTTAGATGATTAGCTAATCATCTAACTCACGAATATAATATTTTTTAAAAATTGCTTTGTAATATAAATTAATGATATTAATTGAAACCATTGTATGTGTACTTTTTTTGTATTTATTTTTTTTTATTTTGACGATTAACTTTTAGTATCAGGGACAAAATGGCAATAATACATATTTTTGAAACATAAATAATTACAAATAAAATTTATTCTAATTGAAGAATATAGCAGTTGAAAGGAAATAAATATGGAAATAAAAATAAAATTTAAAAATAATATTTAAAAATAATCATGAATATATATTTTTAAAAATTCCTTTATAGATGTCTGCTTTTTCACTGAAATCCTATTCAAAATGTATTCCAGATAGTCATTTAAAAAAAAACATGCATGTCTTTCTTCCTCTGGAATGTGTTTTAAATAACAAAGAGCTTTTATTGTATTAAAGGCATCCACTGCTGCTGCAGGTGTTATTGATTTTGTGTTTAAATCTTTTATAATAACATGGAAATGGAATATTGAAATAAAATGTTATCATAATAATTGTGGCTACATTTTATGAAGATTTATTTATTTAAAAAGAAATTATTTGTAAATTTTAAAATAACTAAAATATTTCAATGCTGAAAATTAAAAAGATAATATTATTAATTAGCGCATGAAGCCTAAATTCCTGCGTTAAAAAAAAAAAAAACAATAACACTCGCGACATTGCGCAACAGCACTGCAAAGTGAAACTTAAACTAACAGAAACCAAAAGTGCGCAGGAGCGATCCTATCGGCTCCCGCTGATGCCGATCGTCGCCGCCGTAATACTGTTTAGCGGCAAAGTTGTATGTAAAAAAAAAAAAACATTCAACTGTCGAAATTTGAATTTTTAAATGGTCGAACTATCGGAACTGTCGTATTATCAATACTGTTGAATTACAGTTTGTTATTTGATAGGTCAGAGGTCGTGACATCAGAATATGGTTGAATTAAGGTAGAGTGTCGAATTAACGAGGTTATACTGTATATATAAGGTTAAATATCAACAATTGATAAATCTTCTAGGAACATTTTTCTTTGATTTTGAATGTGATAAAGCCTTTTGGAAAAGAAGTCAGAAAATGATTATGATAAATATCTATATATTTGACCAATCCATATGAGACTTTACCACAATATTGTCGCGGAGATAAATAAAGCAAGGGCAAGTTTGGGAATAATTTATTTATTATAAGGGGTATTTATAGGGAGAGAGAGAGAGAGTACAACTTACCCCAAGTTAAAGATAATCCTAAAATGAGCGGTGTCAGCCACCGTCCCGTTTTCCTTATTTACAGATCAGCTTCCGAGAACCCCTCACACCTGTGGTCCCCTGTAAGGTGTCTTTTCTGATTCAATTGGTCAAGTGGATATATGCATGCGCTTGCTAGTCAGGGGTTGTAAAGCAGGAGATCTCCTTCAAAGAATGTTGCTTGAGTTATTTTTTAAATGTCTTAAAGTCAAATTGAAACATAATTTAACCCAATCTTAATTAAAATTTGACTGAACAGTCTTGTGATAATACATAATGTCACCTCATTCATCCAACTTAGGTGTTTCATTTATAGTTTTATCTACTGCTGGAGTATAACTTCTCTCCATGGGTGGCCACTCCAACTAGGTGCACTATTGTAAAAAGTACAAAATTGTGGCGCAAACTTGTAAGATTTTTTATTTAGTTGAACTTTTGAGCATTTTCTTCCCTCTCCTACAGGAGTAATAATACAGTATAACCTCCCTGTAAAGGACACCTAATTGCAGGGGAAAGGTGTCCTCTTACCGGAGTGTGTCAAAATAGTAAAAATGGTAATATTTTGTGAATGTGAAAATTGTCCTTTGTAGAGAGGTGTCCTCTAGCGGGAGTGTCCTCTCTTAGAGGTTCCACTGTAATAAAATTAAATTTCATCTAAATAAAAAAAAAACCTTACAAGAAACTCTTTGTGATTTTGTACTTTTTATAATTTATTGCTCCAGGCTCCAACTTGTGAAGAGGTTCTACTGGAGACTTGTGCCTCAACTTTCCCCACAGAGTTGTTGATCCACAGTACTGTTGTAGCTGGCAGAGTAGTGTAACATGTGCTGTGCAGGTGTGCTACGCTTGCCAGAAGACTGGCCACAAGTTGTCCCAGTGCAGGTTAGCCTCCAACAAGGACGACAAATGCTTCAAGTGTGGCTCGAAGGAACACCGTTCCCGAGAATGTCCCACCAAGATTGAAGGTAACACAAGCAGACACACTTTGAACAATTACCTTCAAATCAGTAAATTGTACTAGACGCTAACAGCATTGTTGCCATCTTCACACAAAACATTCAGCACTTTTACCCAAGGATGGCAACAATACTGTTACTAAATCATCACGCACAATTAGATTTGGTCTGGTTATACATTAGAACTACCTCCCTGTAAAGGACACTTAATTTCAGAGCTAAAGTGTCCTTTAGGGAGAGGTGTTCTCTTACCAGAGAGTTTCTAAATAGTAAAAATGGTAATTTTGCAAATGTAAACTGTCCTTTGTAGAGAGGTGTTTGCTAGCAGGGTGTCTGCTAAAGGGAGGTTCTACTGTACCTGATGTTTCTAACCTATAATCCTAATTGTACCGTGTTGTTATGGTAACTATGATAAGGTACAAAATTTTTGGATTATAGAATCAAATGGGGACAAGACCAAATTAAAATATTTGTGATTTTTTCAGTAAGGGTGATGTTATCATTAGTACTTTGTTTGAAAATGGTAACAACACTGTTACCAAAATATCACAAACATTTCTAATAATTCAAATTTGGTCTTGTTACCTTTTGTTGTAATTCTGGGTAAAACAATTGGGAACTCAGAATTGTTATAACCAAATTGCTGTTAGAATGAGGTCCCAGTGTAATACAGTCGAACCTACAAGAGAGGACACTCCCACTACAGGACACCTCTCAACAAAGGACAGTTTTCATTGCCAAAATGACCTTTTTTATTATTTAGATTCTCTTCAGTAAGAGGACACCTCTCCCTAAAGGACACTCTGACTCTGAAACTAGATGTTGTTCTTTAGAGTCCTTAAAATATAGATAATCTAATTTTAAAAAAATAACCAACACCCAGTTTTGAACTAAGTTCATTATGAGTATCAAGCCAGATTCTCACCATTATGCAATGTCCCAAGTTTTTTAACAAAATGTGAAAGACCCTCCTTATTTGCCGAAGTAGGTTAGCCTTTGTTTACATATATTTGGGATTCTAGGGATCTAACACAGGATAATTTTATTTCAGATTCAAGTATTTATCTGTCCATGTGATGTTGTTATGGTAAACTTTAGCACACCACATTTGTGATAAATTGCCAAAATAAAGGAGGAGAAGACTGGTGCATATACCAAAAGTTTCCAGTTGAAAAATAAAAATTGCCATTTTTACTATTTAGAAACTTTCCAGTAAGAGGACACCTCTCCCTAAAGGACACTTTGGCTCTGCAATTAGGTGTTGTTCTTTACGGGGAGGTTCTAATATATAACCAGACCAAATCTAATTGTGTGTGATGATTTAGTAACAGTATTGTTGCCATTTTTAGGCAAAAGTGTTGAATGTTTTGTCTGAAAATGGCAACAATGCTGTTGTTGTTTGCAATGTAGTGTGCTACCTGTACCTTGAACATGAAGTATATACCTCCCTCACACATGTTGGGGTGTTGCAGGCTACCCCTTCGCCATGTGCCACAACTGTAAGAAGGAAGGCCACATCATGTCCTCCTGCCCCCAGATCCCCAGTAAGTTAGCCATCCATCCTCCTGTATTTACACCCTGGCTATAACCTTGCTGTCCCAGAGACTGGCCTCAAGTGTCATGAATGTAAGAAGACTGGACACGTCAGAAAGGATTGTCCTAAGAAGTTAATAAGTAAGTCTGTGTTTTGAAGAATACCCTACATGCCTTATTGATGCCTACCAGGCCTTTTTGTGAATTTTGTTTATGGACGAGTAATGTTTGAAGCATATATTTCTATAGTAAGATCTCCAAGGGGGGGACACTCTCACTAGAGGACCCCTCTATACAAAGTTATCATTTTTACCAATTAGCTATTTTATGGAAAGAGGACACCTCTTTCTAAAGGACACTTTGACTGCAACTATGTTTTAGCCTTAAGGGAGGTTCTACTGTAAATATATTTTAGAAGGTCCAGGGATATCCTCTTGTCATGTAATGAAGCCCCCCTGCCACAGAATGTAGGGAAGATGTCTGGG
>CP092871.1:69347361-69397412 GCA_030710605.1 Cordylochernes scorpioides | reverse complement strand
TAGAATAAGGAAAACAAAAGATTATTTACATAATGTACAAAAGATTTGAGCCGGCCATTGGGATAAAACAACAATGAGTTTTTATAGGAGAAGAGTGACCTTTGGCGGTCGATTTAGCAGAGTATTTGAATCTATGAAATTATAATTTAAAATAAAATAATATTTTTATATAACATGTATATGTATGTTATTAACAAATATTTTCCCTATTTCACTCGCAACCAGCGCCTCACTGTGGAAACTTTGGGGATTAAAGTTGGAGAAGGATGGACCACGTGGTGCGATGGGGATTGGTGGAGCAGGACGTTTCACAAGAGTGACCTTGAGTGAGGTAATGATGGCGTAGGGGCAAGAAATCACTTGCTATCATTTTATGTATATATCAAATTTAAAATATATTCATATAAAAAATCAAAATAATACAATTTTCAAATATCGTTGTGAAAATTTATAGTTTTATTAATTTTATTTTAAAAACACACAAAGTTTGAAGCGGGACGTTTCACAAGTGTAACATCCACGGCGCCAATTTGTAATTGTAACAAATAGTATTTGAATAAAACATTTAATCGGGCAAAACTCAGGCATTGCCTGGGTCATTTGGCTAGTAGATTATAAACATAAGGTAATAAGATCAAATCCAAATAAATAGTGTGCGAAGTTTCTGTAACAGCATGTTATTGGAACATCACACACTATTTATTTGGTCTTATTACATTGTGTTAAATTCAATGGATATTATAATACAATATAATGCGGCTTGTGATTGTAAAAAGACATTTGAAAATTATCCCGCATGAGTTTCTTTTCAACGAAAAATCAAAATTTATTCTAAGGAGAAATAACGATTATTTCCAACACAGTGTTCCAGTGTTCTCGATTCCCATCCCTGGACACTTTTATTTTTCCGTTTATCATTACTCTTCACAATTCATACCTCATCCCTGAGGTTGGAAATAATCGTTATTTCTCCTTGGAATAAAATTTGATTTTTCGTTGAAAAGAAACTCATGCGGGATAATTTTCAAATGTTGTTTCTCAATGGATATTGGTACTTACCTTTTTCACCAATTTGGGGACAATCTTTCTGGCGATGGTCTGGGGACTTACAGAGGTAGCATTTCTTCTTCTTCTTCACTGGAATACACATTAGACTTCTGGAGATGTACCCAGTTTAAACAATGTTGTTACTTGGAACATATTGGGAGTATAAATAAGTTTGTGCGGTGTTGATAAAGATGACGCTACTAGTTTATTATTCCACTGTTTCTTCTTTTGGCAACACCATTATTTTGAAGTGTCATCATAAGGTTTCCTTTTTCTGTAACCATCATTTTTCTGAAGTGTAAACAACCTAGTTTCTGTTTTCTTCTAAAATGTAAACTCTTGAACCAAATAATGTTTTTTGCGGTAAGTTTACTTCATTACTTCAATATGAAGAAAAAAAAAAGCTGCTGAGAGTCATCGTATTTTAGTGGAAGTTTATGGTGACCATGCTCTAGCTGAATGAACATGTCAGAAGTGGTTTGTACAGTTTAAAAGTGACAATTTTGATTTGGAAGACGAAGAAAGACTCGGAACGCCACCAAAGTTTGAGGATGAAGAATTAGAGGCAAGGATCGAGGAAGATTCAACACAAAAACACTTTGAGTCACTCAACCAGCCATTTTTCATCGCTTACAACATATGGGAATGATCAGTAAGGTAGGAAATTGGGTGGCATATTAACTGATGCCAAAGAGATGTTGAACGCCGTTTTTTCACGTGTGAACAACTCTTCAACATAAAAAAAGAAAGGGGTTTTTGCATAGAATTGTAACTAGCAATGAAAAGTGGGTCCATTACGATAAACCGAAATGTCGGGCAATGTAAGGATACCTTGGTCATGACTCATCATTGACGACCAAACCAAATATTCATGGTGAGAAGATTATGCTGTGCATTTGGTGGGACCAGCTAGGAGTGGTACATGATGAGTTGCTACAACCGAACAAAAAGTATCACAGGGGAGGTCTACTGAAGACAATTGATGTATTTGAGCCGAGCTTTGCGAGAAAAACCACTGAAATACACCAATAGACACGACAAAGTTATTTTGCAACATGATAATGCTTGGCTACATGATGCAGCACCTGTTAAAACGCTTAGAAATGCTCAAATGGGAAGTCCTACCCCAGCCACTATATAGCGCTGTGGTATAGGATTTTTAGGCACACTGTAATGTCATCAACAGAGATCAAGGCCTACAGTACAGTAGAACCTCCATGAGAGGACACTCGTGCTAGAGGACGCCTCTCTACCATTTTTACAATTTGGCAAATCTCCGGTAAGAGGACACCTCTTCCTAAAGGACACTTTGGCTCTGCAATTAAAGTGTCCTTTATACAGGGAGGTTCTACTGTATTTATATAAAGGTTTTGTACATTTATTAGATTAAAAGTAACTCACTAGTCTTCTTAGGTGTATTTTTCCTGTGATTCTTGGTTCTTATTTGTGTTGGTCTGGGGTGTAGTCTGCTTCTTATCTTTCTTGTTGGCTTGTGGTGTTACCTCGGCTTCCTTATTGATGTTGGTCTGTGGTGGTGATGTTTGTGGCTGTGCTTTTTTCTTATTTTTCTTGTTGGTTTGTGGCAATGTGTTTTCCTCTACTTTGTTTTGATTTAGGTTGGTCTGTGGTGGAGTTTGTGTTTGCGGTTTTTTCTTATTTTTCTTGTTGGCTTGTGGTGTTACCTCTGCTTCCTTATTGATGTTGGTCTGTGGTGGTGATGTTTGTGGCTGTGCTTTTTTCTTATTTTTCTTGTTGGTTTGTGGCAATGTGTTTTCCTCTACTTTGTTTTGATTTAGGTTGGTCTGTGGTGGAGTTTGTGTTTGCGGTTTTTTCTTATTTTTCTTGTTGGCTTGTGGTGTTACCTCTGCTTCCTTATTGATGTTGGTCTGTGGTGGTGGTGTTTGTGGCTGTGCTTTTTTCTTATTTTTCTTGTTGGTTTGTGGCAATGTGTTTTCCTCTACTTTGTTTTGATTTAGGTTGGTCTGTGGTGGTGTTTGTGTTTGCGGTTTTTTCTTATTTTTCTTGTTGGTTTGTGGCAATGTGTTTTCCTCTACTTTGTTTTGATTTAGGTTGGTCTGTGGTGGTGTTTGTAGTTTTTTCTTATTTTTCTTGTTGGCTTTTGACAATGTGTTTTCCTCTACTTTGTTTTGATTTAGGTTGGTCTGTGGCGGCGTTTGTGTTTGCTCTTTTTTCTTATTTTTCTTGTTGGCTTGTGGTGGAGTCTGTGTCTGCACTTTTATTTTCTGTTTGGCCTGCGGTGCTTCCTTCGGCTGAATCTTGTTGGGCTGTGGATCCTTCTTATCTTTCTTGGAGATCACCTGGGTTATCTTCTCCTGAACTTCTTTCTTCTGTTTCTTCTGGTTTTGTGAGTGTTCCTCCTCTAGTTTTCTCTTCTTGTTGGCTTGTTTCAACTTCTTGGGGCAATTGTAGGCAATGTGGTCGTCACTGCCGCAGATGTTACAGGACAAGATATCTTCATCTTCTTCACTTTCCTCTTCCATATCTTCTTCTTCTTCTTGATTGTTTTCTTGGACATCTTCCTCCATCTCCTCAACTTCCTGCTCATTCTCCTCTTCTTCTTCATCTAGTTGATCATCAACTTCTTCTTCTTCATCAAGTTGATCATCAACTTCTTCTTCTTCATCAAGTTGATCATCAACTTCTTCTTCTTCTTCATCAAGTTGATCATCAACTTCTTCTTTACTAATCACTTTAGCCTTTGCTGGGGCAGATTCCTTCACAATACCTGCACCAACCACAATTGGTGTTAAATAATTGAATAAATTCACAGTGGGTTTAGTTATAGTTAGTAAGTTATAGTTTTATACATTCATATTAATAAATATGGGGGCCGGTGGTAAGATGGTCTAAACTGTTGGTTTTCGACCGCTTCGACCCGGGTTCGATTCCCGCACTGGGCACTTTTTTCTGTTTAAAAAAAAAAAATGCTCCAATGGCCCCCGATTCTTGCAAAAGTCCAACCCCACCAGCGAGTGCAAGTAACCAAACGGGGCTCTGGTACATTTGTAAGCGCAAAGTCGAACTGCTTTTCACATATGTAGACATGTGGTGCACTTACAGTGAAAGCAGTCGCCTTCTTCTACCCACCATGATTATCATGGCCTGTACCACGTGTACTAGGGATAAGCAAAAATATATATATATATTAATAAATTATTTTTTACTCCCCCCATAGTACATGTGGAACATGCCAAGATAATCATGGTGGATAGAAATTGGCGACTGCTTTTACTGTAAGTGCACCACATGTCTACACATGTGAGAAGCAGTTCAAATTTTACACATACAAATGTGCCAGAGCCCCGTTTGGTTACTTGTACTGGCTGGTGGGGTTGGACTTTTGCAAGAATCGGGGCCATTGGAGATTTTTTTTTTTTAATTAGAAAAAAGTGCCCCCAATGCGAGATTTGATTTTGGGTGGTAGCGGTTGAAAATCAACAGTTTAGAACACCCTTCCACCGACGCCCTATTAAGAGGTTGATAGTGTTTAAAAAACCAAAATACAGGGTCATATTTAAAGAAAAAAACCTCTACAGTCTAACTTCTTTAATTCAACACCCCAGGGGATCAGAATTAGAAAGTTGGTGTTGAATTATAGTTGGTTAAATTAAACTAAATATAAAAGAAAGACATGAATGTTTCTTTTCACAAACAAATCAAACTTCTACTGTCCTTACTGCGATGAAAAAATATTCGGAGGGCTTGGCTCATCAGTGGTGAACCCTCCCAGCGGTTTCACCAATTTAATCCACCAGACCGCTTCTTCAAAGCTCTAATACTGTATTGGATTATTCTGCTTATATATGTTACACTGAAGGGTGGAATCCCAATATTTTTTCATCGCAGTAAGGACAGTAGAAGTTTGATTTGTTTGTGAAAATGGACATTCACGTCTTAATGTTTTTCATTTGGTAAACTAAATATGCTGATTGGGATTTGAAAAACAAAATTGGTTGAAGTAAGTGTTGAATTATAGTCTGTTGAATTAAAGAGGGTATACTGTATTATCAAATATGATTAAAATGTAATGTAGAATAAGTGTTTTAGGCTTAGATCACGTAAGCACATGAATGGCACCCGAGTGAAATTCCAAAATAATGTTAAAAGGTAAGATTGGCAGTGAAATGGCTAATGAGCATTTAGCTGAATCTTAATTAATTTTCTTAAAAGTCACAGTTTACTTACCTGTTGTTTTTTTCTTTTTGGGGCAATCCTTTTTAAGATGGGTGGTTTCACCGCATTTCAAGCATTTCCTCTTTTCTGGACAAAAAGAAAGTTCTTTTAAAATCATTCTAAAAATATATATAAGTGGTCATGTATGGAGGTAAGAGATTAGAGAACAAAGCCATCAAAATATCTGCCAAAAAATGTACAACATGTGTAATTCTGTGTATTGGTTTCACCTCATGTTTGTTTGTTGTTGTTAGCATCCATCATGTAGAGTCAGATTTTGGTGACTATGGACAAATTTTCCATTTGATACAGAAGTGGTTGGCCAGTGCTTTCTTCCATCTACGTTGTTGGCCAAATAAATTTGGCTCTTCTACCTTTTGTGATGATTTCTTAGCTCAAGGATAAAGGGAGTGCCCTTCTTCATGTGACAATGTTTTTTTGGGTTGGACATCTTAAAATCCTAACTATACTGTGCTAAATGGCATCTTTTTTTTGCTTATCCCTAGTACACATGGTACAGGCCCTGATAATCATAGTGGGTAAAAGTAGGCTACTGCTTTTACTGTAAGTGCACCACATGTCTGCACATGTGAAAAGCAGCTCGACTTTGCACTTAAAAATATGCCAGAGATCCATTTGGTTACTTGCCCTCGCTGGTGGGTTGGACTTTTTCAAGAATCAGAGGCCATTGGAGCATTTTTTTTTTTTTTAAATCAGAAAAAAGTGCCCAATGAGGGAATCGAAACCGGGTCGTAGTGGTCAAAAAACCAATGATTTAGACCATCCTTCCACTGGCCCCCTAAATGGCATCTTGAGGCTTTGAAAAAAACAAAGTAGGTAAAAGGTTGCCATAAAATACTAAAATTTTCAAAGGTAGATCAGTTTCAAACAGGAATCAATTATTGAGTGCTAGCTATTTCCTTTAATCCCTATATAGGATGAATTTTTATAATTTGGTGAAGTGAAGATTTTGGAAGGCTTCAGTGGTAAACCTTCCCGGTGTGATGTCACCAATCTACTAGATTGCTACTAACTATTGTATTGTTCATTTTGGTTATACATGAGAACCTCTCAGTAAAGGACAGTTGCAGAGCCGTAGTGTCTTTTAGGGAGAGGTGCCCTTTACCGGAGAGCAGGCTAAATCTATTATATATATATAAAAAGTCAGTGTACGTATGTTTGTCGGCTATACATTTCCTCAATATGGACCTAATCTGGCTGAAATTTTAAAAGGAAATGGAGAAAAATCTGGAAGAGATATTTGTCGCATTTTTAGCCAAGAAAAATTGAAATTGACCAAGTTCTGAGCAAAAATATTTGTTTTTAGTCAGAAAATGATGATGACACTATTGTATCATGTTTGATTATCAGATACAAAATTATTTCGGGGAAAAAATCCATAAAGCAGACATAAAACCAGTTCATTTTAAGATGGCAGGAACAAAATTCTAACAGCAAAACACTCACTCGAGCAGAAAACATGAAGCCAGATTATCTCTCTATAAAAATATCGCTTCTTAGTCTTTTGGCTGAGATCATAGTAATATCTATATCTATTTATAAATGTCAATATATATTAATAAATGAAAAAACAATAGAAAAAAATAAAAGATAAGTGGGTCAGGTGTTGATATTAAAAATAAAGAAGGCATCTCTTGACCACGAGCACATGTGCTTTTTAGATGGCAGAGCGCCATTTCTTGATTTTTCGGGAAGCCATTGGGACCAAAAAATCTTTTTGGTCGCAGTGGTTACAGCCTTCTCCACGCTGACGAGCGCCAACAGCGCGAAACGCGTTCGTGGATGGCTTTTCTTGATTTATCAAGAAATTGGGTTGGCCAAATATCTCGGAGCAAGCTAAATAAACGTTTAGTTTATTTTTGCTCCACTAGATGGCACTCTGCCATCTAAAAAGCACATGTGCTCGTGGTCAGGAGATGCCTTCTTTATTTTTAATATTAATAAATGTCTTCATAAAAATCGAATCAGCAGAGAGAGGATGTTTGCTTGGAAAATATTTTTTATCAAAAAAATATTTGTTAGGCTAACTTTTATGCAAGTAAAATCTGGGCAAAACTGGGTACATCTGCTAGTAGTATATAAAAATGGTAAATTTGATGATGAAAACTGTCCTTTGTAAGGAGATGTTCTCCTACGGAGGTGTTGTTGTTGTTTCTTATCCCCTTGTGTAAAGATTACACAAATTCCATGAGTTCATGTTTCTATAGTTTTTTTTTTTTTTTTGATAAGCAGCAGCCTCTCCCAAAGGTGCATCTAATGCAAGCCAAAATGTGTTCTCATGGAGGTTCTACAGTATTATCTGAATATGAAGGTTTATTCTTGTTGATGGTGTTTAAATGAAACTATGTAAAGAGGTTTCACACATTAATTGCATAAATTTGTTTGATATGAATCAAAGCAATATGGGGTGCTAAGTTTACTAGATTGTAGCTGGGTTACCTGACTTCTGAGGGCATTCAGACTGCACGTGTTGCTTGCTGTTGCAGTTGTAGCACTTCTCTGCACACATATACAATGGGACTTTGTTAGAACAACAGCCTCCTTATTAACAGCAATTTTTTATCCCTAGTACACATGGTATAGGGTATGATAATCATGGTGGGTAGAAGTTGGCAACTGCTTTTACTGTAAGTGCACCACATGTCTACACATGTGAAAAGCTGTTCGTCTTTTGCACTTGCAAATGTGCCAGAGCCCCGTTTGGTTCCTTTCACTCACTGGTGGGGCCATTGGAGCACTTTTTTTTTTAATGAGAAAAAAAGTGCCCAATGCGGGATTCAATCCCGGGTCGTAGCGGTCGAAAACCAACGGTTTAGACCACCCTTCCACCGACCCCCACACATAAACATATTTTGGGACTTTGTTAGAACAACAGCCTCTTTTAAAACAGTAATTTGGTTGATTAGAGACTCATCAATGTTTATTTTTACATTTTTGGTTGCTTAGGTTCCACCTTTAATCACTCATAAGCTGCCAATCTACAATAATTCAAGATAAAATTGTGAAAAAGTGTTTAAAAACTACAAAAATTTTCCCAATGAGTTTCTTTTTATAAAACTACAGGGACTTCTTGTAAAATATTCTTTATACACTTCTCTATATCATATACATCTCTATTCATTATTCAAGATAAAATTGTGAAAAGGGTTTAGCAAAAACTACAATAATCTACTAGCAACTTTGTTCTAACATCTAAAGGTCCCAAATTTTAACTCTAGATTGTTTTAACTATGGTTATAACAGAAACATACAATCTTGGCACCAAGTGATGTTGTTGTTGTTTCTTATCCTCTTGTGTAAAGATTACACAATGTTGTTGTTGTTAGTGTCAATCAAGTTGACTTTAAGTGTGACAGTATGTGCAAATATTCTCCAATTTGATCTGTTAGTGACCATAACTCACAGCTTTTCTCTTTTTTTTTTTTTGCTTATCCCTAGTACACGTGGTACAGGCCATGATAATCATGGTGGGTAGAAGTAGGCGACTGCTTTTACTGTAAGTGCACCACATGTCTACACATGTGAAAAGCAGTTTGACTGCACCATTTCTGATAAATTGCCAAAATAAATGAAGACTGGTGGATATACCAAAAGTTTCCAGTTAAAAAATAAAAAAATGTGATCAAATTTAAATAAAAAAAGAATCCCAAGGTAGCTAGCATGACCAATCCAAATGAAAATGATCCATTAGTCATGGATTTCAATATTCTACTGGATTTTTTAATTCTCAAATCCAATGGTGTTGTCACCATGTGTTTCTTATCTCCACAAGAACTCAGAGAAATTTACAACCAATGCTATGTAGACACTTGAGTAGTTGTCATTTGGACATTTTACTTAAAAAAATTTTCAAAAATCAACTAAATGTTGATAATAGGAGATCAGAAAATAGTTTTAACACTTGGGATCTCTTCCATTTTTTTTTAGAAAGATTAAGTCTACCCAGCATCCTGTCTTATTTATACTGTTAGCAAAATGTTGTACATTTTAGTTAAGAGATTATTCTCTCTCCCAGACATCTTCCCTACATTCTGTGGCAGGGGGGCTTCATTACATGACAAGAGGATATCCCTGGACCTTCTAAAATATATTTACAGTAGAACCTCCCTTAAGGCTAAAACATAGTTACAGTCAAAGTGTCCTTTAGAAAGAGGTGTCTTCTTTCCATAAAATAGCTAATTGGTAAAAATGATAACTTTGTATAGAGGAGTCCTCTAGTGAGTGTCCCCCCTTGGAGATCTTACTATAGAAATATATATGCCTCAAACATTACTCGTCTATAAACAAAATTCACAAAAAGGCCTGGTAGGCATCAATATGGCATGTAGGGTATTCTTCAAAACACAGACTTACTTATTAACTTCTTAGGACAATCCTTTCTGACGTGTCCAGTCTTCTTACATTCATGACACTTGAGGCCAGTCTCTAGGACAGCAAGGTTATAGCCAGGGTGTAAATACAGGAGGATGGATGGCTAACTTACTGGGGATCTGGGGGCAGGAGGACATGATGTGGCCTTCCTTCTTACAGTTGTGGCACATGGCGAAGGGGTAGCCTGCAACATCCCAACATGTGTGAGGGAGGTATATACTTCATGTTCAAGGTACAGGTAGCACACTCCAGTGCACACAACAACAGCATTGTTGCCATCTTCAGACAAAACATTCAGCACTTTTGCCTAAAAATGGCAACAATACTGTTACTAAATCATCACACACAATTAGATTTGATCTGGTTATACATTAGAACCTCCATGTAAAGAACAACACCTAATTGCAGAGCCAAAGTGTCCTTTAGGGAGAGGTGTCCTCTTACCGGAAAGTTTCTAAATAGTATTTTTTATTTTTCAACTGAAAACTTTTGGTATATGCACCAGTCTTCTCTTCCTTTATTTTGGCAATTTATCAGAAATGTGGTGTGCTAAAGTTTACCATAACAACATCACATGGACAGATAAATACTTGAATCTCTGAAATAAAATTAATCCTGTGTTAGATCCCTAGAATCCCAAATATGTAAACAAAGGCTAACCTACTTCGGCAAATAAGGAGGGTCTTTCACATTTTGTTAAAAAACTTGGAACATTGCATAATGGTGAGAATCTGGCTTGATACTCATAATGAACTTAGTTCAAAACTGGGTGTTGGTTATTTTTTAAAAATTAGATTATCTATATTTTAAGGACTCTAAAGAACAACATCTAGTTTCAGAGTCAGAGTGTCCTTTAGGGAGAGGTGTCCTCTTACTGAAGAGAATCTAAATAATAAAAAAAAAAGGTCATTTTGGCAATGAAAACTGTCCTTTGTTGAGAGGTGTCCTGTAGTGGGAGTGTCCTCTCTTGCAGGTTCGACTGTATTACAGTGGGACCTCATTCTAACAGCAATTTGGTTATAACAATTCTAAGTTCCCAATTGTTTTACCCAGAATTACAACAAAAGGTAACAAGACCAAATTTGAATTATTGAAATGTTTGTGATATTTTGGTAACAGTGTTGTTACCATTTTCAAACAAAGTACTAATGATAACATCACCCTTACTGAAAAAATCACAAATATTTTAATAATTTGGTCTTGTCCCCATTTGATTCTATAATCCAAAAATTTTGTACCTTATCATAGTTACCATAACAACATGGTACAATTAGGATTATAGGTTAGAAACATCAGGTACAGTAGAACCTCCCTTTAGCAGACACCCTGCTAGCAAACACCTCTCTACAAAGGACAGTTTACATTTGCAAAATTACCATTTTTACTATTTAGAAACTCTCTGGTAAGAGAACACCTCTCCCTAAAGGACACTTTGGCTCTGAAATTAAGTGTCCTTTACAGGGAGGTAGTTCTAATGTATAACCAGACCAAATCTAATTGTGTGTGATGATTTAGTAACAGTATTGTTGCCATCCTTGGGTAAAAGTACTGAATGTTTTGTGTGAAGATGGCAACAATGCTGTTAGCGTAAAGTACAATTTACTGATTTGAAGGTAATTGTTCAAAGTGTGTCTGCTTGTGTTACCTTCAATCTTGGTGGGACATTCTCGGGAACGGTGTTCCTTCGAGCCACACTTGAAGCATTTGTCGTCCTTGTTGGAGGCTAACCTGCACTGGGACAACTTGTGGCCAGTCTTCTGGCAAGCGTAGCACACCTGCACAGCACATGTTACACTACTCTGCCAGCTACAACAGTACTGTGGATCAACAAGTCTGTGGGGAAAGTTGAGGCACAAGTCTCCAGTAGAACCTCTTCACAAGTTGGAGCCTGGAGCAATAAATTATAAAAAGTACAAAATCACAAAGAGTTTCTTGTAAGTTTTTTTTTTATTTAGATGAACTTTAATTTTATTACAGTGGAACCTCTAAGAGAGGACACTCCCGCTAGAGGACACCTCTCTACAAAGGACAATTTTCACATTCACAAAATTACCATTTTTACTATTTTGACACACTCCGGTAAGAGGACACCTTTCCCCTGCAATTAGGTGTCCTTTACAGGGAGGTTATACTGTATTATTACTCCTGTAGGAGAGGGAAGAAAATGCTCAAAAGTTCAACTAAATAAAAAATCTTACAAGTTTGCGCCACAATTTTGTACTTTTTACAATAGTGCACCTAGTTGGAGTGGCCACCCATGGAGAGAAGTTATACTCCAGCAGTAGAGAAAACTATAAATGAAACACCTAAGTTGGATGAATGAGGTGACATTATCACAAGACTGTTCAGTCAAATTTTAATCAAGATTGGGTTAAATTATGTTTCAAATTGACTTTAAGACATTTTAAAAATAACTCAAGCAACATTCTTTGAAGATCTCCTGCTTTACAACCCCTGACTAGCAAGCGCATGCATATATCCACTTGACCAATTGAATCAGAAAGGACACCTTACAGGCGACCACAGGTGTGAGGGGTTCTCGGAAGCTGATCTGTAAATAAGGAAAACGGGACGGTGGCTGACGCCGCTCATTTTAGGATTATCTTTAACTTGGGGTAAGTTGTACTCTCTCTCTCTCCCTATAAATACCCCTTAAAATAAATAAATTATTCCTAAACTTGCCCTTGCTTTATTTATCTCCGCGACAATATTGTGGTAAAGTCTTATATGGATTGGTCAAATATATAGATATTTATCATAATCATTTTCTGACTTCTTTTCCAAAAGGCTTTATCACATTCAAAATCAAAGAAAAATGTTCCTAGAAGATTTATCAATTGTTGATATTTAACCTTATATATACAGTATAACCTCGTTAATTCGACACTCTACCTTAATTCGACCATATTCTGATGTCACGACCTCCGACCTATCAAATAACAAACCGTAATTCAACAGTATTGATAATACGACAGTTCTGATAGTTTGACCATTTAAAAATTCGAATTTCGACAGTTGAATGTTTTTTTTTTTTTTTTACATACAACTTTGCCGCTAAACGGTATTACAGCGGTGGCGATCGGCATCGGCGGGAGCCGATAGGATCGCGCCTGCGCACTTTTGGTTTCTGTTAGTTCAAGTTTCACTTTGCAGTGCCGTTGCGCAATGTCACGAGTGTTATTGTTTTTTTTTTTTAACGCAGGAATTTAGGCTTTGTGCGCTAATTAATAATATTATTATCTTTTTAATTTTCAGCATTGAAATATTTTAGTTATTTTAAAATTTACAGATAATTTCTTTTTAAATAAATAAATCTTCATAAAATGTAGCCACAATTATTATGATAACATTTTATTTCAATATTTCATTTCCATGTTATTATAAAAGATTTAAACACAAAATCAATAACACCTGCAGCAGCAGTGGATGCCTTTAATACAATAAAAGCTCTTTGTTATTTAAAACACATTCCAGAGGAAGAAAGACATGCATGTTTTTTTTTAAATGACCATCTGGAATACATTTTGAATAGGATTTCAGTGAAAAAGCAGACATCTATAAAGGAATTTTTAAAAAGATATTCATGATTATTTTTAAATTTTCTTTTTATTTTTCATATTTATTTCCTTTCAACTGCTATATTCTTCAATTAGAATAAATTTTATTTGTAATTATTTATGTTTCAAAAATAAGTATTATTGCCATTTTGTCCCTGATACTAAAAGTTAATCAGCAAAATAAAAATATAAATACAAAAAAGTATGCATACAATGGTTTCAATTAATATCATTAATTTATATTACAAAGCAATTTTTTAAAAATATTATATTTGTGAGTTAGATGATAAGCTAATCATCTAACCTTAATTCAACACTTTCTTTAATTCAACCGAAAGCTCTGATCCCTTGGGGTGTTGAATTAAAGAGGTTCGACTGTATATATTTAGATTCCCTCTGTAGATAAACAAACAAAGGTTAATATCGAAGGCAATTACTTGTAATCCAAACTGTTAACAAAATTCTAAAGAACAATTCTTATTGATTGCCGGGAGGATAATGATCTATAGATATGGGCTAGCCATTCTACCAGTTAAACACCTCTTTGGCAGATTGTGAAGTTTTCATTTGATCCCTTGTGGATCTTATGGAATCAAAGCTTGCCTTGGACTAACGAGGGGCCATTAGTCCAAAACCATGGACTCCAGTTTACTGATGTTGTGGCTTTGTCATCAAACTGAGACTGCTAGTTTGATGGGAGTGGTGACCTTTACCAAGCAAAAATACAGGAGTCAACATCCCATCATTGGTACCTGAACCAAAAGCCTGGAGCTATTCTGGAATGTGGGATGAACCGACAGGCAGCAACCTGTATTTCCAGGCTCAAAACTTGCCATTTAAGACCGCTTCTCTTCCAAGATGGTGTAAAGACCTTCCCACAATGCACCATCAGCAGGACTAAAAAGGCCACACAAGACCACCTCTTGGAATACATGAGAGCCTCAAGACAGGACCTGTATTCCAACACTACCATGATTGTAAATTTGATACAGTAGAACCTCTCTTTAGTGGACACCTCTCCACAAAGGACAGTTTTCATTTGCAAAATTACTATTTTATACAATTTGTCAACTCTCCGGTAAGAGGACACCTCTCCTTAAAGGACACTTTGGCTCTGCAATTAGGTGTTGTCCTTTACAGGGAGGTTCTACTGTATATAAATTTAGTATCCATGACCTTGTATAATGGGATAAAAAAAAAAGGCGCTCTGCCATCTAAAAAGCACATGTGCTCATGGTCAGGAGATGCCTTCTTTATTTTTAAAATCAACACCTGACCCACTTATCTTTTATTTTTTTCTATTATTTTTTTCATATATATATATATATACACTATATACAGAATATATATAGAATGATTCTTAAGAGAAAACGACGAATACAAGGATAACCCCCAGACTTACAATTTGCTTGCCACTAGCATTCGGAGAGCCTTCAATCATCTTGCTCCAATTGGTTCCAAGTCTTGGTCCAACCTTGATATGGGTTTTGGAGATTTTGTTCTTCTTCATGGTAGGGATGGCATAATCCCTGCTAGAATTGACTTGGTTCTTTATTTTCATGGTGTTTCTGTAACATACAGTTCAACATACAGTCTATCCATGACAGGCACAATTTGGATTACGGGTACAAATCACAATGCAAAGAGAGAGACCAAATACATTGGAACCTTGTATTAGCAGCCTCTTCTTTATGACATCCTAATTCTAAAGCCCAATGTTTTTATCAAATAAATAATCACTTTGTTTCACCTTTTTATAACATCATTGAAATTCGGCCTTTTTATCTTGAGAAAAAAAAAAACATTATTGGAGATAGAGTAAAACCTTTATAAGGACAGCTCTCTACAAAGGACAGTTTTCATTGATAAAATTACCATTTTTACAAATTATCAACTCGCCAGTAAGAGGATACTTCTCTCTTAAGGACACTTTAGCTCTGTAACTAGGTGTCCTTTACAGTAAGGTTCTACTGTATTTTGAATTAAGAGATAGATTTTTTTTCCTAAAATAATTAAAATTATCCAAACAATTTATATATTTTAAATTATATTTTTGACCAAATAAAGTTTATTTTGATCCTTAGAGTACATTGTGATACAGTAGAACCTCACCTAATTGCAGAGCCCAAGTATCCTTTAGGAAGAGGTGTCCTCTTACCAAAGAGTTGCTAAATTGTAAAAATGGTAATTTTTCAAATGAAAACTGTCCTTTGTAGAGAGGTATCCTCTAGTGGGGTGTCCGCTAAAGGTAGGTTCTACTGTACCTATTTTTCATATTCTCTTTAACTCAATCTTAAAGTTTTTTTTTTTTTTTTTAAGTTATGATAATGCACAATTTGGATTATAGATTATAAACACAAGGTAATAAGGCCAAATCCAAATAAATAAATAGTATGTTCAGTACTTTTGTCTGAAGATGGTAACAACGCTGTTACCGAAACATCACATACTATTTATTTATTTGGAATTGGTCTTATTACCTTGTGTTTTTTAAAGTTATTTTTAAAATATCTCTTGCATATCTCTCTAAAATGAAAAATACTGATCCATGTTTACAGATTAACCAAGAAATAAGTGGCACTTTATAAACAGATAGAGGGGACAACAAATATATCGAGTGAATAGGTTAACAATTTTGTGAAGCACAAACTTTCTGATTGCTTCACATTAAATAGAGTTTTAAATCCATAATGAGAGCTCCTCACAGCAACCTTTCAGTCATATAAATCTGATTGTACAAAAGCATTTTTCTTAAAATATTTAAATATTCAAAACTATTATAAAGCGTATGATTCTTTTTGAAAATAAACAATTTATACTGTCCTTACTGCAATGCAAAAATTAATGGGAGGGCCTGGCTCATCAGTGGTGAACCCTCCCAGCGGTTTCGCCAGTTTAATTTACCATACCGCTGTTATATTGCATTTTATGATCTTCCTTTTATAGTGATACTGATGCTAGACTCTTGGAATGCGTATTTTAGATGAACTATGGACATAAGCTTTGAGGACAGCAGAATTACATACATTTATAAATATTTTAATATTTTTCCACATATACAGCATGAACGGACACTTGTGCTAGAGAACACCTATCTACAAAGGACAGTTTTCATTTGCAAAATTACCATTTTTACTATTTAGTAGCTCTCTGGTAAGAGGAAGCTTCTCCCAAAAGGATACTTTGGCTCTGAAATTAAGTGTCCTTTACAGGGAGGTAGTTCTACTGTATATGAATATATGTACCAAAAAAGGCACCTCTCCCTTTAATTACCATAGTATACAGGTTGGCTTGTTTTGCCTGAATTTACCAAAACTGGTTTTGTGGCTCATTCTTTATTTATTAGAAGCGTACATCTCGAGACAATGATGGTTTCAGGCTGATGACCCTCCTCAGTGGACTTTATTTCATGAGATCTACAAGGGATCTGATGGAATCTTCACAATCTGCCAAAGAGGCATTTATCTGGTAGAGTGTGTGGCGACTACACTTTGCTTCAACGCATGCGCGGGCGTCAACACTTCACTACGCATGCGCGTGGGACGTCATCAGAG
Source organism: Cordylochernes scorpioides (assembly GCA_030710605.1). Lineage (NCBI taxonomy): Eukaryota > Metazoa > Arthropoda > Arachnida > Pseudoscorpiones > Chernetidae > Cordylochernes > Cordylochernes scorpioides. The sequence goes on along the minus strand of CP092871.1, from coordinate 69,380,668 downwards.
ACGCTGGGATTTAGCGGTAAACATGTAGGCTTACTCCAACGGTCGTTACTCCAACCGTTGTTTCTTTTCTCTCTATAATTTCTTGCTTTAAATAAATTAATTTTAATTATAATTTTATCAGCAGCCTTTCCACAAGCCACACCAACACAGCACATCAACAACCATCCTACAAGTGTATATAATTCAATACCATTTCGCTGCTGACCCCCATATGATTATGAATCTTTACTTAAGATTCTACTTGCACCCCAGTTTGGAATTATGAACCTTTCCTCAGGAGGCTATACAACACTTGTTCCATCTGGATTGTATTTAAACTGTATTTGATGGCACAGTAGAACCTCTCTGTAAAGGATACCTATTTGCAGAGCCAAAGTGTTCTCTATGGACAGGTGTCTTCTTACCGGAGAGTTGCTAATTAGTAAAAATATTAATTTTTGTGATGAAAACTGTCTTTTGTAGAGATATCCTCAAGCAAAAATGTCAATGATCCTTGATTCTAGTCCAACCCCACCAGTGAGTGACATAGCTATGATACCCTAAGGTTGAAGTCATTTCTCCACAACCCCTTTCTATATGTATCAAGCCATAGGTATTCCTGAGCTTCATTTCTATGGATAGTCTTTTGATGGAGAATACCATAAGGAGATAGGTTGGATTAATTTGAGATCCTCACAAAAGTCTAACATTTCACCAACTCAGTATTGCCCTATTCAAGGTGGAGAGCTTTAAACAAACACAAGGTATTAGATTAGAAGACATACAGCAGCACTTCTACAGTAATACACAAAACATGCTGTGGTAAAATTTCTCATTCAGTACTTTTGTCTGAAAATGGTAACAATGCTGTTACCGAAACGTCACACTTTATTTATTTGGTCTTATTACCTTGTGTTTATAATCTATAATCCAAATTGTGCCTTATCAGCTTTAAACAAAGTTTATGAGGGTTGGTAAAATCTAAATCTTTTATTATATATTAGTCGGCCAGGCGCGATATTGAAATATTTGTGCCTATCAGAGGAAACAAACAAAACAATAAACAAATTAGAATTAAATATTCCCAAATTTACATGTATTAATCAACACAGTTCATAAAATTTATATAGACAAAGTTGTTGTTTCTTATCCCCTTATGTAAAGCTTACATGAATTCCATGAGCTCATGCTCCTCGAGCATATAGACAAAGATGTAAGAAAGTTAAACAATTTAGATCGGGAACAATTGATGTCTCACTTCTGCAAAGTTCAGACAACAGTAGATAAGGTGAAGAGCAGTTTGTTCAGTTTCTCTGCAGGAACAATTTGGTGTAAGTCTAAATCTTGAATTAGTCCTTTGATGGTATCATAGTAGGTCTTATTGTCCATAAACTCCATTCTCATCCTTCCTGGTCTTCCCTCCATACAACCCTCCAGCAATGTCCACTCTCAGACAACATGTCTAAACATGCTTCACCTCTAAACCATCTCCAATAGGCCATATCTCTCACTTCAAGGACATCTTCATTACTTAGTCTATGTTTGTCATCTTTTAGAAGTACTGCTGTATGTCTTCTTTCTTATCTTCACTCAATCATATTAGGGTATCAAGCTTGTTGATGGTGTCTGCTGGGGATGAGTAGAGCTCATCAATGGATGAGCCAATACAGTCAATAATGTGGTTTGGGATTGTTTTTTTTTTTGGGGGGGGTAATTTCTTAGGACTAGTGACTTATTGTGGCTAATCATTTTTGATAGATTTCAATGGACTTAAAGTTATTCTATCATCAACAAATCCCAAACTCTACAGTCTTGACACCATAATATAATGCATTGAATCTAGATATAATTCAATATGAAATAATTACATGGATTTGTCAATCAGTACTCAAAATACTCGTTGGGACCAAACTACTATTTGGTTTCACCAATACATTTCTCAACCTGTAACCCCATCAATGACTGGCACATCCATGAGCTCTACTCATCCCCAGCAGACACCATCAACAAATTTGGAATTCATTTTCTTCAGTTCATAGGAAGAATAACTTCTTTGGTCCATTATTGTGGCTTATAATTTTTGATAGACTTCAATGAACCAAAGAAGTTGTTCTACCATTAACAAATCTCAAGCTCTACAGGCTTGATGCCCTAATATATATATACATATATTTCGATGCACTAGCGCGCCATCTGTTATCAAATTACAAAACTATTTTAGAGGCGTAATATTCTTTTTAAAATAAAACAATTTCTACTGTCCTTACTGCAATGGAAAAATTAAAGGGAGGGCCTGGCTCATCAGTGGTGAACTGGCGAAACCGCTGGGAGGGTTCACCACTGATGAGCCAGGTCCTCCCTTTAATTTTTCTATTGCAGTAAGGACAGTAGAAATTGTTTTATTTTAAAAAGAATACATATATTTGCTTATCCCTAGTATGATAATCATGGTGGGTAGAAGTAAGCAACTGCTTTTACTGTAAGTGCACCACATGTCTACACATGGGAAAAGCAGTTTGACTTTTGCACTTACAAATGTGTCCGAGCCTCGTTGGTTACCTGCACTCGCTGGTGGGGTTGGACATTTGCAAGAATTGAAGGCCATGATGCCCTAATGTGATTGAGTGGAGATATGAAAGAAGACCAATACTGGTTGGTGAAAAGAAGTAATGTCTTGTTATCCTCCCAACAATGTAAAATCCTTGTTCTCTGATTGGCTGATGGAAGCATTTGTCAGTTAGAAAAAGATCATGGTAAAGATGCTTCCATACACCCTTCCAAAATTCTGCAATTAAAAATGCAATACATCTTCATACATCTACATTATATAAGAAATGATACCATTTTAGTGCAATTTTTTCTTTTATAAATTAAACACCTTCCCCTACTGTCCTTACTGCGATGAGAAATATATTGGGAGGTCTTGGTTATCTGTGTGGTGAACTTTCCTAGCAGTTTTGCCAATTTAATCAGTATTTATATAATGGACCTATGGACATAAGATTTAAGAACACAGTAGAAATATATAAAATATTTGCTGTGTGCATTGCTCTTCTCCAAAAATTTACCAAAGGACATTTTGGGCATAATTTTGGAATTATAAATTACAATACAACTACTTTAAAAGTCTACTTTGTGTTTCTAACCATGTATTCCAAAAATGATTTACGTCAAACTCATATGATACAACTGGAGTTTGACCTCTCTCCACTAAAATCGATTGCAAATCAATATTACTTTCAAAATCGAATATCATATACTCATCATATCGAATATACTTTTTTCCAAATTGATATAAGGTTATTAAAAGACTAGGGTTTTAACAAATGTTGGTTTTGTAGGTTTAGCTTTTGGGTTGCTATTTTAATACTCAGAGAAATATTATTTGCGTATCGTAAAAATAACAAAAGAACAAAATTTTCTGATTTCAAAATATCTACCTTTATACTTTTGCCTTACAAATAAATTCTCGAAAAATCGGCTTCTAGAGAAAATAACCAAAACAACGTGAGTTTATTTTGAAAATTAATGTTTAAAACTTTGGCGACACAGTTAAGAAAAAAATCAATAAAAAATAAATAAATAAATAAAAGAGAGAGAGATTTAAATATGTGAGAAATAAAATATTACTGAAGGCATATATATTTGAAATTAAAAATTAATCAATTTTAAATATTTTTATTTTATGAAACACATAAGAGAATTTGAGGATAGAAGGTCTTTTATTATTTTTAGTTGAGGAGGAGGCTAATCCTTTCCATTGAGGCAAATGCTTTTTATTACAATCAAGCAAAAAAAGACTCTTAAAACGTATTAAATAAATACTAATTCTAAATACTAAGGATAAAAAAATTATATATATTTCTAAATAATTAAATCGTTTGTTGAGGGAGGACTATTTGAGGTCGTTGAAAAGTTAAATGAATTAATGCACTTAATTGGAGGGAATTAAAATATATTGAAGCAAATATTATTATTAAATTGATAACGTTAGCAATACGTGTGTATATTTCTATCTCATGAAATAAAACAATTAGATTGCCAAAAGAAAATATTCAGGTTCAGTTTTAACCTGATTGGGCGTACTTTAAAGCCCTGGGTCTTTTGGTAGGATCAGTGGGGGCAAAGACATCCACCATTTTGATGAGTCCTTTCATATCTGTATGTGCTATACTACTGTTTTGGGTTTGTCCACAGCTTCTTCCCCCCTGAATTTGCTCATCCCTAACCATGTCTGACAAATAGATCAACTGTCTCTCAAATGGCCTACTGGCCATTAATAAAGCCTGATAATACTTTTGCCTGACTGCCAGGCTGTTTCATGTTTTGAAGTTCAAGGCCTTCTGGTTCCTTCGGACCTCCTCTGTCTGTTCCACTGAATTTTCTTCCTATCTTTATATTCCTCTTACCTGTAAAAAGTGCCAATCATACCTGCTCCCTCCATATAAATCATAAATAAAGACCTACCTAAAGACCTATATCATAACTTAAGTCTAGTCTTTCCACACATCTCCTTTAGAATGCTTCACCTTCAGTATATACTAACAATTTTATTATCATTGTGTAGTGCCTGGAAAACCTTACCATATTTTGCAGCCATGATACCATTGTTGAGCTTACGCAACGTGGGGCCTTTCTAACCAGCGGCCATATCTCGCAGTTCTGATGCCGACTTGATAATTTCCTTGGTTCTTCTTAAAGTGCAGCTTAATACCAGGATGAACAAGATTTTGAAAACTTCATCCTGGCTCAGAATTCAATCATTTTCATATTTGTATGTACTCTAAAATTGTGGTCTCAAGCGTTTGAACTGTTCAGTATCTATCTGAGAATCGGTCCTTCGCTAGGCTTGCTCTGATAATCCACCCTTTAGAAATGTATATAGGGCCAACACACAGTTTGAAACGTTCACATGTTTGACTTTCCATGAATAATCAAGAAAGGGCATGTCAATATTATGGAATAATTGAAAATCAGCGATTATTGTTGACATTTATTATGACAGATGACACACATACATAAAGGAAGTTCATTTTTCTTAATAACATTTTTAGCTTGTCCTTTTGACTAAAGCATCATGAAGAATAAATAAAATAATGAAACCGTTTTGAAAATAAAATAGTCATATACATGAATTCATATACATTTTATTTTATTTCAACACACAAAAAGCGATATCCCGGCTAGGGATAATTGCGTCGATTTACATTTTTTTTAAATAAACAGTTATAAACATTCATAATTCAAAATTCATATACATACTGTGTAATAAAAATACTAATTCTGTTTAAGTATTCCCATAGAGAGAACATAGGGTTCACTTTCACCTAATACCAGGCTCTTGTGCGATAGGTCAGCGCCTGCGTTGGGGACTTCGCCAGCCCTGCCATCCCCTCACAGCCTAACGTGCAGTGCCATGACTGACGCCGCGTCGCTGACAAGCTTCTGCCGTCGACTGATCGACGAAAACCTGCACATGTCTTTTCAAGTTAACACCATTGGCCATGCAGTCCTTGCGAATGACCACCCGCACTGCCCTCCATATGCTGGAGTGCGCTCGCTTGACTGCCCTGCCCATCACCCAGCTCCTACAAAGGTGAAGAATTTATCCAAACTTCCCCATCACCATCAGCTTGTCATGGCTCCGGCGCTGGTCCTTCTCAGGCCACAAGGCAGACGTGGCTAGCTGTGAGGCTTGCGATGCACGCCTTGCCCCATCCAGCCTTGGCCCGACAGTCTTGCCTCGCCTGTGGATTCAACGACCTATCGCTTGCCCACTGGTAATGGTCCTGATGCTGTCTCAGGCCTTTCATCCGGCAGCCCCCTGATTAGAACCCTCTCAAGGTGGGATAGCCTCCCTCGCTGAAGAAAATTGTATTTATTGCTGTGTTTATTATCATCTATCATTTTTGCTTATTTAATCACCTGTTTTCTAAACCATTGGCTGAGAGTAAATAAAGTATTTTAAATTGTCAATTGTCCTAATTAAGATCACATTGAAAAATATCGCTTTAGAGAAAATAAAATCTACTCCTGGTTTAGCCAGACATCAGTTTAAACATTTTTGTTTTAAAAGGAGCTCATCAATATAAGAGAAAAAAAGCGCCAACTTGAGGATTATCGCCAACTTGGAGAGAAAAAGAAGAATCAAGACGTTTGAGAAATCAACAAGAGCTATAGAAACCTCTTAACAGTGGAGGACACTTCATTTACACTAGAATCCCCAATTCGAACTTTACTTTTAAAATTTTTATTTGATCAATAAAAGAGAGCATTTTATATAATACACATACACTTGGATAAAAATATGTATTCGAGTAAATCCCCCGCGCATTGCCCGAGTCATTAGGCTAGTTAAGAATAATAATTTTATTAGCACATAGTTTTGATTTGTTAAAACAGTATTTTTGTCATATATATATATATATTGACTCCAACAGATACTAATGTATTTTTAACATTTCTTCAAAATGATATGATGATTCTTAATGATAATGAATTAATACTATCATCATAATCTTTATTATCCATGAGAAATTTTAAATTTATCTTTTTTAAAAAACTTTTATTTAACTTGTTTCCATGTCTATCTATCCACAAATCTTGTAATACATTTTTATATACATCTAGAGCACGTAGAAATCTGAAATTTTGTTCACTTTCTAAAACCTGATGACAATGCAAGTTGGCAAATTTTCAGACGTCTGGGTTTTCAGGGTGGCGGGAACAAAAATATTTCCAAATTGTCTTTATAATTTTGTAATTTAATTTTAATGTGATTCCATACCAAATAGAAATCTGAAATTATGAACACTCGCTTAGTCCAACAAACTATGCAAATGACTCATTTTCAGATATTTGGGTGGTCGGTGTGTGTGTGTGTGACAATTTTTTTGACAATTAAAAATTATTTATTGTCATCTAGACAATTTACATCTCACATGAGAGAGAGAGAGAGAGAAGAGGAAAATAAATACATATAGAATTAAAAATATACATATATGGTCAAATTTACAAAGGGGACGAAGGTAGGAGACCTCGGCGCTGGAGGGTCCTGGACCAGGCGAAGAGCGGGTCCTCCACCGCTTCTCCGAGCCCAAATGATTTCAACAGGAGGTCAGGGCGGCAAGGCGGCCCTAAGCTCAGATAGTCCCCTGAGAGTAAGGGAGTCCAAGTCCCGAGTGGAAAGCTTATCCAGGATTTGGGCGAGAACTTTCTTGTCCCCCGGCGAAAATCTCCCGAGGAAGTCCTCCCTATCCTCAGGGTATAACACCGCTTCCACGAGGTCAAGCTCGAAAGAGTAAAATTGGGGTAAGGGCTTCGGATTGAATTCCTTCATCAATTCAAAGGTCAAAAGTTGCAATTCCTTGCAACGTTTATCGATTGGATCAACCTCCATTTGGGCAGATGGGGGAGGCGGAGGTGTGGCCATGGCCGGCGTCGACTCCCTCTTTTGGGGAGCGGGTGGTGCTGGCTCAGCAGGCCGAGGCGCAGGCAGTGTGGGTGCTGGAGGCACTGCGGCTGTACCGGTCCTCAGCTCCGACAAGACCTGTCGCAGGACCTTATAAATAGTACTATTACTATCTCCTCCGGGCCTTAGGTCGAGGATTTGGTTTACTAGGCCGGCAAGAGCATTGCTCTGCGGAGGGGTCAGATGGCGACCGCGCTTATGTGCCTTGGTCCTTGAGGAGAGGAGGTCCAGAACCTCCTCCCGCCCAAGGCCAAGGGCGTCAGTTCCAGCGAAGGACACGCTGGGACTTCTCTTTATGAAGGCTGCGAGGTCAATTCTCGTGCACTTCTTATTTGATGACGCGGAGGGAGGGATGGACTCCTCCACGGCAGTCATCTCGATGTCTTGAGTGATGTTTGCAGGCCCGAGGATCTCCTGGGATGCGGGATCTCTAGGAGCCTGCGATGACGGATCAGGGGTCACAGGTGGAGGGGCAGGAGGCGTCTCCTCCGTAGGTGAGGCCGAGGGCGCTGTTGGTGATGGTCGGGGTGCGCCTGCTGGGTGGATTGCAGCTCGGGCCGCGGGCGAGGCACCGGAGATCTCCAAGGGAGGCGCCGGTGCTGAATGCTGGGGCGTAGGCCGCTGAGGCGGTGCAGGGGTGGTTGTTGGTTGTAGGCCGGCAGGGGAAGCTGGTGGGGCTGATCTGGTGGTGTTGGCCCGCCCTGCAAGCAGGGGGCAGTTGGCCCTCCGGTGCCCTTGTCCGTGGCATCTGGAGCACTTGATGCCCGATGATAGGTAGGCGGGCCAGGCCTCGCCTTTGATCGGAATATCGAGGCGGGTGGGGAGCCTCTCGGTAGTCACTCCATCGTGGAGGACAATGAACGCCTCACGGCGGCCGTCGTTGTAGGTGTATGGGCCGGCCTTCATCAGTTTGGGCGCAATTGATGTTACGCGCCCATAAGGTTTTAGGGCACTGATGATGGCGGAGTCCTCCACGAAGAAGGGGAGGTTGCCCACTGTTATCCTTTCCGCTCTTTTGCGGAAAAGAAAGGCCCTGAGGAGTGTGCCCTCAACCTCGAGGCCCTCGTTTATGAGGCGCTCGGCCAGGCCTCTGTTCGCCAGTCCCAGGAGTTGGTGGCCGTTCACCTTGGAGACTTGGATGACTCCGGCGGTTCCTCCAAGCATCCTGTCGAGCGCTCTCAGGTAATGGAAGGGCTGTAACTCGGGGCCGTGCTCCAGGTATACACAGTGCTCCTCAGAGGAGGATGCCTGCCGCGCCCGGGCCTCTGAGATGTGGGCCCTGGTCGTTCTTATTTCTTGTGCCCGCGGCACGGATCCTGCCGAAGATTGCGGTCGGCGACTTGTCCTTGCACCTCCGATGTTGGAGGATGGTGCAGCCGCTGTAGGCGAATTCGTCGATTCGCGGCGCCTCTTCTTACCCTTGACGACGGTAAAAGCGTCGTCCGCTTCAGGGCCCAAATCTTCAATGCAGTCCGCCCAGTTTCCCAGGACACGGGCAGCGCCATTGAATGACGTACTGGCCGGCAGGCTGAGCGTGACGTCACGCGCGGCGGCCAGATTTACATCTTTAACGCCTGCCGGCGGATTTGCATTTTCACGATTTTCAGAATTTTCTCTTGAGATTGTCTTCTGAATCTCATCTTTTTGTAATTTCTGTCCACCAGTTGGAGATGGGATGCTGGGCCTTCCAGGCTCTTTTCCAGCAGATCCCGAGGTCCCTGGCGATGCCGAACTCGGCATGCTTAGGTGCATTTCATCGCTCGCCAGAGGCGAAAAACACGGAGCTCGCGCGACGCGTGGCCGCACGGCCGAGTGTGTGTGTGTGTGTGACAATGACAATTGAAAAGTATTTATTGACTTTAGTCAACTTTTACAGGATTAAAAAGGACATATATACAGATAAAAAAATATATACAATTCAGCCAGGGAGTCTTCCCCAGCGGGCAAGGGTCCTGTGCCAGGCGATGACGGGGTCCTCGGCGCTGCCAAGAAGGCCAACCTGGATGAAGTGCCGGTAGACTCGAGACTTGGCCGACGAGAGGATGGAGATGTCGTCTTGCTCGAGGCCGGTCCCGAATATCCACGCCTGGAGGTCAGGGGGTCTGCCTATGATGTTGAAGGCTTCTAGGATGAGGGGTCTGATGGTTCTGCACCCCCAGTATCGGTGGCCCAGGGAGCCATCGCTGGAGCCGCAGGCAGGGCATGAGGGACCGGCAGATGCTGGGTGGTCTGGATGAGGCAGGGCATGGAGGGCCAGCCGCAGGGCGACGTCGGCGTTGTGCCCCGAGAGGGCGCCGCGTCGGAGGGAGGTCCAATCCACCCTGGGAGGCACGTCAACGGTGGGCGTCCATCTTGCTAGGAGCCGGTGGATGGGCAGGGCCGCAAGGCGCGGGCGATCCAGGGCGCGACGGGCCGAGCGGGTGGTGATGTGGGCGAGAGGCTTTGTCGTTCCGCGCAGGACAACGGCCTCGGCCAGGCTGGGAACCCGGTAGCTCGCCTGGATGTTCTCCGCCACGATCCTCCGGCAGAAGGCGGCGAGGGCAGCAGCGTCGGCGAGGGCGGAGCGCGTTGGGTGGGGTATTACGATGGTATGGTGGTCGTCGTCCCCCAGGTCCCGGACGTGTGTGTGTGTGTGTGTGCGTGTGGGAGTGGGGGGGGGAAGACGATATAAAAGCTTTTAAAAATATTTGTATATTTATTTATTATTTATCTTAAAAATACTAAAATACTGATTCTATTCTACTAAAAATAAATTGATGTTTGCTATTATTCTTCATCGAAACTAAAGAATTAGAAAATTTGGTATGTATATAGTTGAATATGAAAATTCGAAACAATTATAAATATGTAATTCTACTGTCCTCAAAGCTTATATCCATAGTTAATCTAAAATACCCATTCCAAGAGTCTAGCAACAGTATCACTATAAAAGGAAGATTGAAAAATGCAATATAACAGCGGTATGGTAGATTAAACTGGCGAAACCGCTGGGAGGGTTCACCACTGATGAGCCAGGCCCTCCCATTAATTTTTCCATTGCAGTAAGGGCAGTAGAAATTGTTTAATTTCAAAAAGAATCTTACGCGTCTAAAATAGTTTCGAATTTTCATAACAGATGGCGCGCTAGTGCATCATAATATAGTTGAATATATAGATTTGCACACACACACAAAGCTTTATTAAGACCACCAGTCTTATACAGATTCACCACAGGAAGAAAGGAAGCACAGATGGAGCTCCTGTACTCCAGGCAGCGCAGCACCCAATATATAGATTAGCATATAATCTATTAAAACCCTAAAATTAGACTAATAAACGATTAAGCATATTTTGGAGCCATAAAATGATCTTAATTATTATGCATTAACTGAATAACCCAGGTTTATTCTGAGAGACCTGAATGTTTTATAGAGTTTTTTAATTATTATCCCACATTGTATAATTATACAAGGTCATGTAGACTAAATTCATAGATCAAATTCACAATATTGGTAGGGTTTGAAATACAGGTCCTGTCTTAAGGCTCCCATACATTCCAAGAGGTGGTCTGGTGAAACCTCTTTGGTCCTGTAGATGGTGTATTGTGGGTATTTAGTCCACAAGTTTCAATGAGGGGTTGAAGAATGAAGTGACATGTATAAGCAATGCTTAATTAAGCAAGCTTGATAATATAATAAAATATTCGGGAAAATACGATATGAAAATGGGATAAATGAATTTCTCAGAATAGGTGGATATAGTATTCTATGATTGTTGAACTCTGTATAAGAAATATCGATACTATTTGATCAAATTAAGAGAATCTCCGAAATATATATATTTTTAATACTTTTTATTCAAGAACATGTTGGAAAATTTGGATGTCCAGGTAGCGTGCGGGGACGCGTACTGGAGCGTACGTGGCCCCATCGTTGTGCGCACCCTTTGGCATTACCGTTCCTCGTTGGCTTACCGAGTGATTATTAACCCGGAGAAAGCGGTTATTTTACAGCGCAGTCGCGGGAGGCGTACCGGCTGGGTTGTGCGAACCCGCGTCTGGACGGATGCATGGAAAGTGCCCGGACCAGGGGGTGGAGGTTCGGCCTTTCCCGCGGAGGGGGTGAAGGGTGCGGTGGCCGCCACGGAGAGGCGGACGCTGCGTCCCTAAGCGTGGTCCCGGCGAGGCGGCCCGTCTCGCGGCGGGTACTGGCATAGGATACCTGTTTGATCCTGCCAGTAGTCATATGCTTGTCTCTTGGCAAATGGGATTATTTTATCGAGGTTTTGACAAAACTGTCTCCTCAGGGTGAAACAACATGTGATAAGACATTGGGTCATTTTGACGAAAGTTTTCTCCAAACATTGATACAAATAAAATCATAAAAATACGTCATTTAAAAATATTTACTCATAGGATTTTGAACTTAAACCTTCGTGTCATACAAGAGATTATACTTTTAAAAATAAAATGATTATTTATCTTAAATTTTAAAATAACAAAATTCATCGTGGTTCCATGGTGTAATGGTTAGCACTCTGGACTCTGAATCCAGCGATCCGAGTTCAAATCTCGGTGGAACCTTCTTTTTTTTAAATTATAACAAATACCCACTTGAGCTAAAAATACAAAATTGGTACTAATAATAAAAAAAAATCTTTTTTTTTTAAACGCACAAAATTAAAACTATTTCTATAAACCTTATACGGGAATAAATAAATTTGAGAAGGGGGGGGGCTTGGCTCATTCATCAACGGTGAGCTCTCCCAGTGGTTTCGGCATTTTAACCTCCAGACCGCTCTACTATTGCATTAGACTGAGTTTCTTATATACCTTGCATATTTGTATTGGATTACAGTAAATGTGTGTTTAAGTTTATTTATTTATTTATTATCATTTACAAAGCACGCGATATCCGTCTTGGATATTTGCATGCATACACAAGTTTGGGAGCTTTTACAGTAATTATTAATATGATTTTAGTTATTATAATAGAAATTATTAACGTATTTGTCAGTTAGTTAACGATTTAATTACCCTATAATGAATATTAGTGAACATCACAGTTAAGAACAGAAATTTAGAGCTATTTACAGCATATAACTATTTACCATTTATTACAGCCCAGGCTATCTATTACTAAAAAACATTCTACAAAATCTATTAAAATGTATATACATATATCTATTATAACGAAAATCACGAAATTTCTCTTAATGAATTATAAAAAGCTATAAAACGAAGAGAATTTTTTTTTTTTTAAATTAAAATGCATAGGCTACTAGCTTTCGGGCTCCTAGCCCTTCAACAGGTACTAAGTTGTACCTGTTGAAGGGCTAGGAGCCCGAAAGCTAGTAGCCTATGCATTTTAATAGAAAAAAATTTTTCTCTTCGTTTTATAGCTTTTTACATATATCTATTATTTACTATTTGATTTAGACAATTTATATTTATTTGATTTTTGACTCTCAAGTCCTCTACAAGTCGACAGTCCGTTAGAATATGTACAGGGTTTTCTTCTTTAAGTGAACTATGGACATATGTTTCTAGAGAGAACTGTGGCGATATACATAATTATTATACACACACACACACTCGAGCGTGCGGCCACGCTTTCGCGAGCTCCGCCGTTTTCGCCTCTGGCGTGTGTGCAAATGTCCGTGGACAGGCCAAGTTTGGCACCGAAAGGTAGCCCAGGCTCTGCTGAACAAGTGCCTGAAAGGCCCAGCATCCTGTCTCAACCAGGCGAGGAATTATCGCCGAAAAAACGGTAATTTGAAGATTTTCAAAGAAAATTCTTCTGAATCTGAAAATTATGCAAATCCGGCCGCCGAGCGTGGTGACGTCACGGCGCCGAAGACTGCTGCTACGACCAGCGCAACTCCAGCTAGCCCGGCCTCGCTCAACTGGGCCGACAGCGAGATGGCGGAGGTGGACTCCAACGACGGCTACACCGTTGTGAAGGGCAAGAAGAGGCGCCTCACTTCAACACCGGAGCACGCCGCTAGGCAGCCTGGCAGGCCTGCTGAGAAGTCCAGCCCCCAGCAGCGGAAGCGACCAACAGGGCCGAGAGCAGTGCCGCCTCAGGAGATGAAGGCGACACGCGCCACATCGCCGACGCCAGGGCGAGGCAGGCCACTACCAACCACGAGAACTACGTCTTCGTGGAGCTGTGCCCAGAAATCCCGGACTACTCTTACCTCAAGGCAATGAGCGCGCTACTCGGGGGGCCAAAAAACATCACCCAATTCAATCGAATGAACGGCCACTACATCGTGGGCCTTGCGAACAAGGACCTCGCGAACCGTCTGGTCGCGAGCGGCCTGGAAATCGAGGGAACGACCCTCAAGATCTTCCCTTTCCGCAAGAGGGCGGAGCGCTTAGTCGTGGCCAACCTGCCCGGCTTTGTGGAGGACAGCACCATCGCGACCGCCCTGGGCCAATTTGGGAAGGTCACCTCCATCGCCCCCATCCTGGTCAAAATGGGGGAGTTCACCTTCACCGACGGCCGCCGGGAGGCGTTCATCCTGCTCCGCGAGGGCGTAAGGCTGGAGACGCTGCCCACCCGACTGACCATCCACTCCAAGGGAGACACCCTGTCGGCCTTCCTCTCCTTTGGAATCAAGTGTTCCAAATGCGGTAAACAGGGCCACCGCAGAGCCAACTGCCCAGCGCTCGCCAGACAAGGGAGCGGCAACCCCAGGCAAGCAGCGTCTCCCACCGACGCAAGGCCCCTCCCCCCTCCTCCTCCTCCTCCTCCTCAGCAGCCAAGGAGGCCGACACCTGCGCCCGCAACACCGGCGTCCCCCGTCCAACCGGCGAAGACATCAACTGAGGCTCCAGTGACCCCCTCGGCGCCCCATCCTGCCGAACCGAGGGATCTTGCCCAGCCCGCCCCTGTCGCCCCCTCTGCTCCTCTAGCTACCCCGCGGCCCCTCGAGCCCGAGACCTTTCCGCTCGACATTGAGATGTCGGAGGAGGAGCTGACCACAACTCCCTCCGCGTCTCCCCGGGGAAAACCCGCACTCTTCCAGCTGCGGGAGCACCTCAAGCAGTCCCCCAACCTCTCCATCGACTGGGACGGGCTGCCCGGTATAGACCGCGTGGACGAACAGCTGCTACTCACCTCTAAAAGAAAAATGGAGAAGCGAGTGCACTCGCTGTCAAAAGCACAGGTCGCCGCCCTCGACCAGGTGGCCGAAACCATCAAGGCCTCGATCCCAGACTCCAACCACACCATCCGCAAGACCCTCCAGAAGACCAAGGGGGTGCTTAAGGGACGGCAACAATGAGCTACCGTCTCGCCAGCATCAACGCGCGAGGGCTCGCCACTCGGTGGAGGAGCCTTGCCCTTTGTCATCTCCTCAGGCAACATCACGTGGACATCGCGTTTGTCCAGGAGACTAACGCATTTCATCTCGGCAGCGGCCAAGACCTCTGCCTCGGCCACAGCGCTGTTATATTGGCCCATCCCGTAGCCATCTCGGGATCCGGACTCGCCTGCGCCTTCGGACCAGGCGTAGCCGTGCTACAACAGCGTATCCTGTGGCCGGGCCACATCGCCTTGGCAACAATAGATGTCCACGGCGAGGAGATGACGGCCATCGCCGTTCATCTGGCGCATGAACCCCGGGAGAGAAACCGGCAACTGGAGCTCCTGGCGGCGACAGCGGCACAGGAGGAGGAGGGAGCCTGCTGGATCATCGGCGATTTTAACATCAGGGATCGGGGCCCCTCGTCATCATCATCGTCGGATGCCCTCGCCGCTCTTCTGGACCTGGCCGCGCTGGTCGACGTGGCCACCCAGTTCGACGCCGCCCATCTGCCCACCAGAGTCGCCATGCACGGCGACCAAGTCGAATCCAACCGCCTGGACCGGATCCTCGTCCCTGCTGGAGTCCTGGATCGCGTGTCCATCTACGCGACTAGCCACTACCACCTCTCGGACCACCGCCTCGTGCTGCTCCAGGTGGGCCCGCCCACCACCGCCGTCTCCTCCCCCACCCAGCCTCTCTTGGCCGCGATGCTCCGCTCGGGCCTCGTTCTCGAACATCTGGCTTGTTACATCCGGGAGCTCGAGGAAGACACGGCGCACGATGACGACGACGGGATCCTATGGGACAGGTGGACCACCATCAAGGTGGGGCTGCTGGCGGAGGCCAGATCCCTGCACGACCCACGCCACGCTGCCAACGACAGCTACGTCTACAGGGCGAGACGTTACATCGCGGCGCAGCTCGAGGCCTCCTCCATCCGGGCCGACTACCCATCGCTGCCGGACCTGGCACGCGCCATCCGCCTCCGTCGCCCGGTCAGCGTCATCAGGGACGAGCAGGATAACATCATCGAGGGCCCCGAGCTTCGGCGGAGGGCATTCTCGACCTTCCAGCCCCGCTTCGCCCGTCCCACCAGCGATCCAGCTGCGGGAGCTGCCTTCATCGCCAGCAGCGCGCCCACCACCACCCGCGAGCTGAGTGAGGAGGACCCGCTTCACCGGCCGGACATCAGCCCCAGCGAGATCGCCAACGCTATCGAACACCTCCCTCGCGGAAAGGCCCCCGGCTGGGATGGCTTGCCGTGCGAGCTCCTCGTCGCCTTCAGCGAGGACTTCTTCGCGGAAGCTCTGGCCCGGGTGTTCGCGGCATCACGGCTCAGCGGTGCCCTGCCTCCGTCGACGCGGCGCAGCTCCATCTGCCTCGTGCCCAAGGCCCGCGGAGGTCGCGGCCTTGATGGCTACAGGCCCGTCGCGCTGCCCTCGGCCGACTACAGGGTCCTGGCCGCCATCCTTCACCGGCGCCTCAAGCCCCACCTGCGGACCCTTGTGCCGGAATGTCAGACCTACGCCGTCCCCGGGAGGTCCCCGTCATGGAACATCGCCATGGTGACGGACGCCATCGAGGAGGCCACCGCCCTGGGCTCGCCGCTGGCCGTCATGGGCGTCGACCTAGAGTCCGCCTTTGACTCATTGGACCGCGGCTTCCTGGAGTCCCTGCTAACATCCCTCCGCCTCCCGCCGGCCTTCATGGCCTGGATTAACATCCTCTACGCCGGGGCGGACGCCACCATCCGGGTCGGAGGCTTTCATACAACAGCCTTCCCCCTTCTCAACGGCCTCAGGCAGGGTTGCGCCGTAAGCGCCGCACTCTTCAGCATCGCCACGGGGCCGCTGCTACGTCGCGTGGAGTTGACCCTCGGCGTGGGCAATGTCATCGCCTACGCCGACGACATCGTCCTCCTATTCCATCGCGACGGAGACTTCGAGCGGGTGGCGACCGTCTTCGAAGATTACAGGCAGGCCTCCGGAATCGGCGTGAACCTCCGGAAGAGCGCTGGCCTCTGGTGCGGCGCCTGGCGCAACCGCGGCGACTCCCCTCTCGGCGCCTCCTGGTCGACCACCTCCATCAGGGTCCTCGGGCTCGACATCGCCCCCAGGAGCACCGTCATCCACCGGGAGCAGCATCTCCTGGCCCTCCTGGAGACTGCATGCCGCAAATGGACGCCCTTCACCCGCGGCCTCTCCCTCGTCGGGCGAGCAAGAGCGGCGAACACGCTGGTGGGGTCTGTCATCCAGCACCACCTGCATGGATACCTTCCATCACCCCCGACCATCGCCAAGCTGCAGGCCCGACTGGCGAGGTTCGTCTGGGGACAAGACCACACGGCGTGGCTTCCCGCCAATGTCATGGCGAGGCCAGTTGCCATCGGAGGCCTCGGCCTCCTCGACCTCGCGACCCAGCTCCAGCTCGCCTGCCTCAAGGGGGTGCAGGTCGCGCTCCGCGGGGGCAGAAATGCCTTCAGCTGGCTGGTCGGCGGCAACAGCGGGGAAGCCTGGATCCACCCTCCACCGGACGGCACCCGTCTCCAGCCCCGCCGTCTCCGGCTGCTGAAGCTGTGGGAGGAGGCCTCCAACATCCTGGGCCTCAACCACCGGGCGGTCCCCACTGCTCAGCTGCTGGACCTCCGCATCATCGGCGGCTGCCGGTTCCTCCGCCCTCCCGACCTCCTGGCCCCTGCCCGCTGGCGCGGAGCCCGAGTCCGGGATGAGGAAAATCTCATCGCCCGCCCAACGCGCTCGGCCCTGGCTGACGCCGCGACCCTGGGCGCCTTCTGCCGGAGGCTGACCTCCGAGAACGCCGTGGGCTTCGGGGCGGAGTCTACGCCCTCATCTAGCTCCTTAGCTGCGGCCGTGGTGCTGCGCGGGACGGCTACGCCGTTCCTCAACGGCCTCACGACCCGCTCAGCCCGACGGGCCCTGGATGGCCCGCGCCTCGCCGCCACGCCCATCTCCAGATTCCTGGCGAGATGGACGCCCACCATCAATCCACCATCCAGGATCGACTGGGCCTCACTGCGGCGTTGCGCCTACTCGGGCCACGAGGCTGACGCGGCCCTCAAGTTGGCCCTCCACGCCATGCCCCATCCGGCCCATCCTGCCTCGGTCGGCCCCTCCTGTCCTGCCTGCGGGTCCATCGACCGCTCCCTCGGCCACCGTTACTGGTGCTGCCGTTCCATCAGGCCTCTCATCAGAGAGGCCTTCAACATCATAGGGCGGCCCCCTGACCTGCAGGCTTGGATCTTCGGTGGGTCCGGCCTTGAGGACGACGCCCTTTCCATCCTGGCGTCGGCAAAGTTGCGAATCTATCGCCACTTTGTACAGGTTGGGCTCGGAGAAGCGGTGGAGGACCCGCTCATCGCCTGGTCCAGGACCCTCCAGCGCCGAGGTTTTCTTCCTCCATCTCCCATCACCATCTTGTAATATATGTTTCATATATGTGTATATTTTCTCTTCTCTTCTCATCTTCTTTATGTAATATATTTCTTTTCTCTCCCTATGATTGAAAATATGTAATATTGTCTAAGATGACAATAAATATTTTTTAATTGTCAAAATTGTCACACACACACACACACACAATTCTATATAATTGTACAAAGTTTATAAAACTCATATAATAAATTAAGAAAAAGGCATCTCCTTATCGTGCAACTGAAAGTTGCTGATGGCTTGCGCCATCTATCGGAAAAAATATCAACTTATTAATTGATTTTTAATTATTCCAGGATTGGCCAAATACCCATTCTTGATTGATCAAAAAAAGCTAACCACGTACGCGTTTCGGTCTGTTGGCCCTCGTCAGCGTGGTGCAAGCTGTACCTCAACGATAAAAAAAACTGGCCATTCAGGCATCATGAAAAATCATGAAACGGGTAGTTAAGGCCAGAATTGCGTGAGACCGCGGCGCAGCAGATGGCGCAAGCCATCAGCAACTTACAGTTGCACGATAAGGAGATGCCATTTTCTTAATTTATGCACTTTATCCCAGTACAGTGTCACATTTGTACTAGTTTTGACATTGTTTCGCGGTCTCACGTAATTCTGGTCTTAACTACCCGTTTCATGATTTTTCAGAATGCTTGAATGACCAGTTTTTTGGTCGTTGAGGTACAGCTTGCATCACGCTGACGAGGGCCAACAGCCCGAAACAGTCCGTGGTTAACTTTTATTGATCAATCATAAATGAGTATTTGGCCAATCCTGGAATATTTAAAAATCAATGAATAGTTGATATTTATTCCGATAGATGGCGCAAGCCATCAGAAAATTTCAGTTGCACGATAAGGAGATTCCTTTTTCTTAATTATGAACATTATCCCAGTAAAATGTCACATTTTTACTATTTTTTTCATATAATAGAGTTATATTGGAAATTATATAAAAGATATATTTATATTATACAAATTATCCTAAACAAGGCTTTGAGATTATCTCTTCTAATCTTCTATAGACATCTTCTTCTTTCTTATCTCCACACTGGGTGAAGTAGAATGCGTCTGCCTTTGTCATTAAGACTGGGAGCACTACTCAGTGGCAGGCCGATTTAGCTCCAAAAGAAATGGCCGCCTCTGACATGAGAAACAGACGCCATGTGCAGCCGTTTCTAACATGGAGTACAATCACTGCTCATCCTGTATCCCTGGATTAGGAGCCCTTACAGGGTACTATCAGCCGGGCCAGCTGAGCCTAGGTTTTTTAGCGAGCTTGTTACTGCTCCCCCTCCTCTTTTTTCATCCGGGCTTGGGACAGGCAAAGGTGGAGTTTTCTATAGGCATTATATAAGCCGGATATTTGATGTTCTGTACACCCACCACAGACAACCCGGGGATTTTCTGCTGCGTCAATTCTGAAATATTTCTAGAATTAACATCTCTTACTGATTTATCCCGGATACATAAAGGTGGTTTATATATAATATTGCCAGTCGAATGATCTCTTTTCCCTGGTTCTTGCTAAGTAAAGGTTTAAGAAATTGAAACTCTTTTTGACGCGTATATGATTTTTTATAAATAAAATAATTTTCTACTGCCATTACTGCAATGATAAAAATAATGGGAGGGCCTGGATCATCAGTGGTGAACCCTCCCGGTGGTTTCGCCAGTTTAATCTACCATATCGCTGTAATATCATATACCGATTTAGTATCGGTATAAAAGAAACAGCCCGAAACAATATTACAGCGGTATGGTAGATTAAACTGGCGAAACCGCTGGAAGGGTTCGCCACTGATGAGCCAGACCCTTCCATTATTTTATTATTTCAGTAAGGGCAGTATAAAATTGTTTTAATTCGAAAAGAATCATAGGCATCAAAAATAGTTTCAATTTATTATAATTGATGGCGCGCTAATGCATCATGGTATTGAATTCAGGGTACAAAGTAGAACATTTCTCCCCCTTCTTTTGGACTCACGCTGCATTATTGTTTTTCATTAAATTGAGAGGTTTTCCTACTCTAAATAATCTCTTTAATACTCTTTGTTAAAAAACACAGATTTAATTGATTGTGTTAACGTGCGCTCGTATTGATTGTTCACTATACCAACGGCAGCAGAAGATGAACTTCTAATCCAACCTCAACAACAGAGGCAGGTGGCTACTCCTTAGAACTGATTCACTTTAATAAGAATAGACAAGTATAAATTGACAAAACCACTGGAAGGAAGGGTTAATCACAGATCCTAATATTTTTCATAATCGCAGTAATGTTGATATTTGATTGAACAAAAGCAAGTCAACAAAACATTGCTCCGTATTTATCTATGTTAAAGTTAATGTGAAGACACTGGCGCCATTTTTAAATTTATATATAAGATAATTTTTATATATATAAAAAAATCCTCTAAGAGAACATTGAAAATGTTAAAAATAACTGGATCATCAAATGTGAGCATTCAGACAATTTCGCCAGTCATAAGATCTGATACACCGCTACACAAAGCAAGTACACACATGGTCTTATTTTCGTATAAAAAATAGAGTTAAAGGTTGTTTCACGGTAATTATGCAAATACATACTTCTATGATTGCCACCAATGGAAGAAATAAACGACAGGCGTCGACAGCGATGTCTCCTGGACCCAAAAAGAAGCCCCTTCTCCCTTCCAAGGAGCAAATTTCCAGTCTACGAGTGTCATTGAGGCAGGACACTTGTCTGTGTGGACTGGGCAGTGAGCTGAAAGACCAAAAGACTAATCTTCTCACGCCATCAACAGCAGGTAAAATTTAATTTTATATAAGAAATAAAGGTATATTTAGAAGTTTTTTTTCTCCTCACATGAAAAACTTCTTACTCTCTTCATTTCGATGGGAAATATTGGAAGGGCCTGGCATATCAGTGGTAACCCTCTCAGCGGTTTTGTCAGTTTTATCCACCACACCGCTCTAATATTGTATTGAATTATTATTATGTACTTATATATACACAGGGTGGCCCAAAAGTCCCGAACTTTTTATTTTTTTATTTTACAAATACAAATACAAGTTTAGAGCCACAAGAGGTATTTGAAAATGCAGGTTTTTATTGAGATCAAAAACAAAGGGCAAATATTCTATAGTAAAACCTCATAGGAGTAACAACTAAAAACATGGATACTCTCAACGGAGGACGGGTTATATAAGTTCCAACATTTTATAATTTATAAATCTTCAGATGGTTCGCTCAAGGGAGGTTTTTATTATATAAATAAATACGCATTCTACTTAAGGTATTTATTCACATTTATTATTTGGAAGAAGAAGAAAGGTTTTGTGAGTTTTCCAGAAAGTTTGAGGAATAAACGTTAGACGCCCTGGACGAGAGCCGATCTGTGGAAGGAATAGATGAGCACGGAGAAGGTGAGGACAATGCCCATCACAACAAAGAAGAAGTCATAAGTAATGTCGAGATTGTTTCCAGCCTGGAGACAGAAATTTCCATTCGGACTTTCAATTAGAAAGGAGACCAGAAAAGCATTAGGTGTCACTCGTAATCGATCGAGCAACATTTTGAAGATAGAATCTGATTTGGATAAGATATATTGCCCGGTGAAAGATACTATCATAAAGTTGAGAATATATATAACGATATATGAACTTCTTGATATCATAAATGAAGAATACATCACTTCACTCATTGAAGACTTGTATATTTCGGTAGATACCAAGTTAATCCATTCACCCAAGAAGACAATAAAGTTAAGCCAAACGATATACAATGGCAATCCATATATATCACTTATTTCCAAAGCGAGATTCTTCAATTGACGATAATGTTCATAAATTTGATCATTGTTTAAAAGATGTGTATTGGTTTGCATATCTTCTTCAAAATCACGACAGATGCCACCAAAGCTGAGTGTAAAGTAAATATAAATAAGACCATGGATTTGTCCAAAAAGGAAAATTGCATCGCTAAGTATTCTTTTAGACGAAAATGTTGTTCCAAATGCATAAATCTCAAAAATTGTAGCTAAAATTGGCATACTCAATAAGGTAATAAATAGGAACAAAAATATTCTTTTGATTCTTATAATAATAAATGGTCGAATTTGATGTTTATTGATTTCGTAAAACATTTTTCGAATTTTCTTGTTTTTTAAATAAAAAAAGGCAAATAAAGCTATTGTACTCACTATTCGACAAAAAAAGTAAATATTTTGATAAACATTTTCTTTTTTGACTATATAAAGCACTGCCAACAGTAGATTCATGATAACAATGAAAATTAATTTAATCTGGTTCGTGCTTTTCATATTACTTATTGAGTATAAACTAAAAATTTCTGCCATCCAATATAGATAATTTGGAATACTAATAAAAGTTTTGCCTAAATGCATGTTGGAGTCACCAACTACTTCCATTAGTGTATTGAATAGTCGCGTCTTTAGGGCTTTAATTGGATTCTATTTGCTATTTGATATATTCAAATTATATAATGTATTTTAATCATAAGATTGAAATAATTTTTCTTGATATGCGCTTTTTGAATCTTTCTAGTATAAATATTTCCAAGCCAATAAAGCTTTGTTTTTGTAATGAGACGTACTTTAGTATATATTTTCATTAATATCCAAAATCAGTGCATTAATTGACCCAAACTACCTACAAAATAATTTGAGGTAGCTTAATTGCGATTTTTTTTCATGTTGAAATATATACGTATATTTGATTGTACATAAATATCTATATAATTCAAAGATAACTTAAAAAACTGAATAAAAACTAAGGGTGGCATATATTGTTGTATATTAATAATGAAAATCTTAGTTTATATATTATTTTTTAATGCATTATATATAATACACACAATTAAACAAATGCCTTTTTCACTTTGGAACTCTCGCCTAACAAAAGTTTTTTTTAGTCAAAATAAATATATTTTACACATTTATAATATATCCTTTTGTAAATGTAAAATTAATATATATTCAAATACATCTTATTTTATTTTAAATAAATATTTTTTTTATGGGAATCAGCTTGTATCGGAATATCACTGATATATAAAACCGCGATTAATTCAAGAGAAGCTAAAAATAATTATTTATTCTGATCGATTAAAATTTATAAAATAAAAAAGAGTATAAAATAGACAAATAACAATTAAAATTATTTCTATCAGAACTTAGAAGTTGAAAATTTGCATATAAAACCGTAAAATTTCAATTAGTTCAAAATGTTATTATTTAACTTCGAAATTTAGTTACTTAATTTCATAATGTTATTTTCAATCTATAAATGTTTTCAATTTTTAAATATAAAATGTGACATTAAAAAATCTAAACGCGCCGATATTAATTTTGTGATTAGATTTTTAAATTAGAACTTTTAAACACATAGCACCCCCCCCCTCTCCTTTAAAAATATTGATATTATATAATAAAACGCGGTTACTAGATTTTAAAATTATATGTACAAAAATAAAAATGTCCTTATTAAAATAAAAAAATGTCTTTAATAAAATCAAAAACGTATTTTTACACTTTTAAAATATATACTTATATTATTTCATCGCGTGTATATTTGAAAATAATTTTCACATCTTTTTAGATAAGTTCTTTCTATTATATATTTGACTCTTAAAATTATAATTATCAATTTATTAAGAGATGCCTTTTTTTCACACGAATCTCATCCTCTTAAAAATTTAGTATTATCAGTAAATTTATTAAAATTGTCTTTCTATATAATTCGCAATTTAGGGTTTTTCAAAAGGTTGTGGATAGTTTTCATTTTTATGAATGTTTTAAAACAGTACCTGCATGTAGGGCGAAAAAAAAACTATATATTTTTTATCACTATATTAGTTTAAGAAATATGAATTATCAGTCACAAGTATGAAATAGAAAAAATAACTACTAATAGCGATGTAACTTACAGATTGAAGATTCACATAAAACCCATCGCTGAGTGATCATTGCCAACATTTTCATCTTTTCATAAGTCGTTAAAATATGTCTTTTGCCTAAGAAAATACTTCGTCGACGTTTTATATATTCGTTTTGAAGAAGCCAGTTTACAAAAACGTTGTCCTGATAAATCATCATCATGTAATGGCATTTATGAAGTTAGTCATCAATGAACCCATTACATCTTATTCTGAGCAATCCTCTTCGTATCTCCTCATATATTCTAATATTCGACCATTCTTTGATGATTTTCGAAATAATTCTTCATTTTCTTCTAAATAGCTACTAATATTTGGTATCAAATTTTTGTTTTTGAAAAAAAACTGAGGAAGAAAATTTCCATCTGATATTGGAGAGAATATAAATTTCAGTTTAAAAAAATTGACGAAAAAATAATATCATAATTATATTGATATATAAAATATTCAGGTATCTCAGAATCTTGTAAAACTCCTCTCTCAGTGATTATATGAGTCAATAAAATCTTGTGAATCAAATCAGAACATGGTCATATAGGAGGGCTTATGCGAAGGCGATCAACGGAAAAATACCAAGCCCTTTGCCAAGTTTTTTTTTTGCCACGAGACTGATGAATTGGGTTGACTATTTGAATATTCCTCGATAGAAAAGAAGAAGCAAATCTTGAGGAAGATCCATCTTGATATTCCACAATCCATTTAGTTATCTGCATAAACAAGGTAATAAGGATTAAGATTAAGGATCACGCGATTAAATTTCAGACATTTGCTGCATATTGGAAATGATCTTCTTGACTAGATCGCATCTAAGATTCACGAATAGAAGCGTAAGATCAATAGGATGTAGGATCATTTCAGCAAGCCTCAGACACATCGTATCAAGTTTCCATTGAGGCTAATCAGGTCATCGGCCATATCGAGGATGTTAACTCCAGTATTTCAGCTTCAATGGTCTTCAGCTTTCCATTGTTATCCCTCGTTGCCATCCTTTTTCATAAATGGAAATCAATAAAAGACAACTATCAAAATTCGAAACTATTTTAAAGGCGTAAGACTCTTTTGATATTAAACAATTTCTACTGCCCTTACTGCAATGGAAAAATTAATGAGAGGGCCTGGCTCATCAGTGGTGAACCCTCTCAGCGGTTTCGCCAGTTTAATCTACCATACCGCTGTTATATTGCATTTTTGGAACTTCCTTTTATAGTGATACTGTTGATAGACTCTTTGAATGGGTATTTTGAATGGGACATAAGCTTAGAGGACAGTAGAATTACATACATTTATAAATATATAATATGCTTCGAGCAATCGCTCTTCCGCAAATATCAAATTGTTTCTTTTATTAGAGCATTTATAATATGATGCACTAGCGCGCCATCTGTTATCAAAATTCGAAACTATTTTAAAGGCGTAAAATTCTTTTTGATATTAAACAATTTCTACTGCCCTTACTGCAATGGAAAAATTAATGAGAGGGCCCCTGGCTCATCAGTGGTGAACCCTCTCAGCGGTTTCGCCAGTTTAATCTACCATACCGCTGTTATATTGCATTTTTGGAATTTCCTTTTATAGTGATACTGTTGGAAGTTCCAAAAATGCAATATAACAGCGGTATGGTAGATTAAACTGGCGAAACCGCTGAGAGGGTTTGTGGGGACCAGGGATGCAGCACCCCGCCGACGCCGCCGCCAAGATAAATAAACAGGCGGCCGCCATAAATCACCAGCACAGCGGAGGAATCCGGAGAGAGGACCAGACGTACATTCCGGGCTGCTGTGCTCTAGGTCTTCCCATATAAATGTAGCCAACAAGAAACCCCAATAAACACTAACTTTGAGAGACTTTCTGAGCCATCGCTGTACCAGTAAATCGACACACCACATTGGTGAGCCGGACGTGATTGAAAAGAAAAAGCATACGAAGATTTCAAGAGATAAAGAAATGCAAAAAGTGATTCAAGTTTGAAAAGAAGCATCATCCAGGATATCGGGATATCATCTCAAGACTAAGATAAGTTTTTATATTATCTTCCTTGTTATTTTATCTCAATATTTTTATTTTTAACCTTATCTCTAAGCTGTTGTGTCGAATTTAAATTTACGTAAAATGGAAACAGAAAATAAGCCTAGCGATACCTCAGAAATATGCAAAGTTAGTGTTAAAATACCGCCTTTCTGGGTTGAAAAACCTGAAATATGGTTCTTCCAGGTAGAAGCACAGTTCAAAATAGGTGGAATTATTCAGGAAGACACTAAATTTAATTATTTGATCTCCCAATTAGAACCTAAATATATAGAAAACATTTGGGATATAATTAATAGCAAAAGCGACAACAAGTACTCTGAATGCAAATCACGACTACTTCAATTGTTCAGAGAAAGTGAAGGGTTGAGAATTAAAAAGTTAATTTCTGGTATAGAGCTCGGAGACATGAAGCCGAGCCAGTTATTACAAAAGCTCAGATCCCTCGCTACCCCAGATATCTCTGACAATTTAATAAAAACTTTATGGCTTGATAAACTGCCCACATCCATAAAGAATATACTTATTGTAAGCGAAGAGGACATTAGCAAATTGGCCATTATGGCCGATAAAATACATGAAATAAACTCTTCCAAAGAAATATATGATGCGGAAGTGCCTTCTTCATCAACAGATCGCTTGATCGCCAAATTGGAAGATCTTGAACGGCAGGTGTCCGAATTGAGACTGGATAGATCTAGATCTCGATCCAAAAATAGGACTCAGTCAAGACCGAGAAGTAATTCTCAAAGATCTTTCGATCCAAAAGGGAAATACTGCTATTACCATTTTAGATTTGGTCCTAATTGCTTGCAAAATAAATGCAGATCTCCGTGCAGTTGGAATGAGTCGGAAAACTCCAACCGGCGGACAGAGTAGCGACAAGCTCTTCTGCCGGCATTCAGGATTGTCGCAATCTCTGATTATTTGTGACGGACAAAAACACGGGATTGCGCTTTTTAGTGGACAGTGGTGCTGATATATCTATAATACCTCCAAAGGATAAAAATAGGATGCCTAGCTCTGATTATAAATTATATGCAGCCAATGGTACAGAAATTGTTACCTATGGAACAAAGGTTAGAAATTTGGATATCGGACTTCGACGTCAATTCCAATGGCCTTTTGTAATCGCCAATACTAACAGAGCAATAATAGGAGCCGATTTTTTGAACAACTATGGATTGATTATTGATATAAAAAATAAACGCCTAATTGATGGAATAACTAATCTTTCCATAAGAGGCGTCATTCAGTCAATCTCAGACATGGGAAATATTAGCACTCTAAATTCATCATCCAAGGTCAGCGCTATCCTAACCAAATATCCTAACCTATGTAGGCCACCATCAGATTTTGTAGAAGTAAAACATAGCGTTAAGCATTATATTCCTACAAGAGGTCAGCCAATTCACTCAAAAGCCCGTCGCCTAGATTCACAGAGATTAACTCTTGCTAAGGCAGAATTTCAATATATGTTGAATAATGGAATAATTAGACCCTCAAATTCTCCTTGGGCGAGTCCACTACATTTAGTTTCAAAAAAGGACGAGTCACTAAGACCTTGTGGTGATTATAGAAGACTCAATGCAGTTACACTTCCAGATCGTTATCCAATCCCTAGACTGGACGATTTCCACCACATCTTAAAAGATACTCGTGTGTACTCAAAAATAGACCTATGCAAGGCATTCTATCAGATTCCAATTGCTGAAGAGGATAAACCAAAGACTGCCATCATTACTCCTTTTGGGCTATTCGAATTTAATGTTATGAGTTTCGGTCTTAGAAATGCTACTGCTACCTTTCAGAGATTCATGCATGAAGTCTTAAGAAACTTGGACTTTGCATTTGTCTACTTAGATGATATTCTGGTAGCCTCTAAAACGGAAGAAGCGCATTATAGCCACCTTGAAACCTTATTCAGCAGACTAAATTCCTATGGATTGAGAATCAATCTTTCTAAATCTAAATTCATAGTACAGGAAATTGATTTTCTAGGATACCTAATTACCTCTCACGGTGTGAAACCACTCCCAACAAAGGTTAAAGCTATTCTAGAATATAAGAAACCAAAAACAGTTCATGAATTACGCATATTTTTGGGTATGCTAAACTTTTATCGTACCTTTTTGAACAATGCCGCAGAGACTCAGGCAATCCTTCATGAATACTTGAGGGGAGCCAAGAAAAAGGATAGAAGCGAAATAAAATGGACTGAAGAAGCTGAAGTTCAGTTTGAAAAATGCAAACAAGCCCTAGCTAATACAGCACTGTTAGCCTACCCCGATACTGAACTGCCTATCTCACTCTGTACGAATGCTTCAGATCGGGCAGTTGGATCAGTTCTCCAACAGCTTGACAATAAAAATTGGAAACCAATAGCATTTTTCTCTAAAAAATTAAATCCTGCTCAATGTAATTATAGTACATATGATAGAGAGCTTCTCGCAATATATTTGTCTATCAAATTCTTCGAGCACCTGCTTGAGGCACGTGAATTTACAATTTTAACTGATCACAAACCTTTAATTTACGCATTCAAACAAAAAAAAATGAGAAAGCTTCTCCTAAACAATTAAGACATCTACAATACATTTCCCAATTCACTACTGATATCAAGTACATAAAAGGTACTGACAACATAGTCGACGATGCTCTTTCCAGAGTTGATGCTATCACAACTATCGACTATGAAGAGATCGCCAAAGAACAAACTGGTGATTCAGAACTACAAAACCTGATTTCAAAGAATACTTCTCTAAAATTTAAGCAATGCCCACTACAATCAGGCAATTTGTTATGGTGTGACGTGTCTACCAATAATATTAGACCATTCATTCCAATTAAATTCCGAATGATGGTTTTTAGGAACTTCCACGAACTCTCACACCCAGGCATCAAAGCCACTACTAAACAATTAACATCAAGATTTATATGGCCCAATATGAATAAAGACATTAGGAAATGGGCTCAAGCTTGTGTCAACTGCCAAAAGTGCAAGGTGTCGATACACACAAAATCAGAAATAGGCAAATATCAAGAAGTGGATGAAATATTTAGTGTTATCCACATAGATCTAATTGGTGCTTTACCTCCATCGAATGGTAACATCTACTGTCTGACCTGCATCGACAGGTACACCAGCTGGATGGAAGTTGTTCCGCTACCAGATATATGAAGTCTGAAACGGTAGCGAGAGCGTTCTACGAAAACTGGATTGTTAGATTTGGAGCACCGCATACAGTGATATCAGATCAAGGAAAGCAGTTTACTTCTCAGCTTTTCAAAGAT
This sequence comes from Cordylochernes scorpioides, assembly GCA_030710605.1. Taxonomy (NCBI): domain Eukaryota; kingdom Metazoa; phylum Arthropoda; class Arachnida; order Pseudoscorpiones; family Chernetidae; genus Cordylochernes; species Cordylochernes scorpioides. The sequence continues at coordinate 69,351,220 of CP092871.1, read as the reverse complement.
TTAACAACGCTGTGTGGTATCAAACTTCGTCATTCCACGGCGTACCACCCTCAGTGTAACGGGAAGATTCAAAGGCTTCATAGAACCATTAAAACTGCCATTCGTGCCCACAATAGTATTAAGTGGACAGAAACGTTGCCAACAGTTCTCCTAGGCTTACGTGCTGCTATCAACAAAGATACCAACCATTCTTTGTCTCAGATGGTATATGGCAAAACCATCAGACTGCCTGGCGAATTCTTTGATGATTCTAAACATCACCTGCATGCTGAAGAATTTGTTCAACAGCTTCAAAAGCAAATGGAATTGCTCAAACCCTTAAATGAAAAACATCATTCGAAGACTAAAGTATTTGTTCATAAAGATCTGAAAACATGTTCACATGTATTTATCAGGACAGATCGAGTGAAGAAACCTCTGGAACCACCATATGAGGGACCCTTCCCAGTCCTTGAAAGAACAGACAAGTATTTCACACTCAAAGTGAAAGGAAAAAACGTTACCACATCGATTGACCGATTGCGACCTGCTTATTTGCTGGCAGATTCGGACAATATAACTGCAGAACATCCTACTGCAGCAAGACCCATCGTGTCGGGAGCGCTGCCTTCTACATCGTCCCAACAGAATCCTGACCCACCAGATGTGGAGAAGTACACAGAATTCCAAGGAACAGGATCAGCACCAGACCTACCTAGGACAAGATCGGGGAGAATAATCAAGAAACCCGTGAGATTTAAGGAGCAATAGACTATATTTCTCCTTATTTTATTTTCTTGCCTATATGATGTATATATATTGTACTTAACCACTTTGTGCACAAATCGTGACTACGCCACTGGAGGGGGAGTACTGTGGGGACCAGGGATGCAGCACCCCGCCGACGCCGCCGCCAAGATAAATAAACAGGCGGCCGCCATAAATCACCAGCACAGCGGAGGAATCCGGAGAGAGGACCAGACGTACATTCCGGGCTGCTGTGCTCTAGGTCTTCCCATATAAATGTAGCCAACAAGAAACTCCAATAAACACTAACTTTGAGAGACTTTCTGAGCCATCGCTGGACCAGTAAATCGACACACTACAGGTTCACCACTGATGAGCCAGGCCCTCTCATTAATTTTTCCATTGCAGTAAGGGCAGTAGAAATTGTTTAATATCAAAAAGAATCTTACGCCTTTAAAATAGTTTCGAATTTTGATAACAGATGGCGCGCTAGTGCATCAAAAGACAACTATGTATACATCATAGAGTAAATCGAATACAGTACAAGTAGTAACTATCTATTTCACAAAATGGCGCATAATACCATCTACAGAGGGGGCCAGAAAGAAAGATGCATTTTAAAATATTTGTGATCATAAATAATTTAATTTTTTTTTTCACAAATATTTCTGTGAATTTAAAATGTATTATTTATTCTGGCCCACGCTGTAGATGGTATTATGTGCCTTATTGTGAATAGATGGTTATTGTAATTTCAAAAGGTCATTTCTCATAAAATACGCATTAGAAGAATTAATATTACTTTTCTTACCATTTTATTTATCCATTTGTTCATTCCATATTGTTGAAAAGGGGGGGGGGGGGGGGGGTTCCAGTAAAAATAGTTACTAAAACTCTCAATAGATGTCGTTACTTTCTTTGTGCCACCTCCAATCTTCAAGTATTTACTGAAGAGAGAGAACTAGATTTCTTTGTATACTTTTTCCTTCAAAATTCTATTTGATATGGAAACAAATTTTCGCTTATAAATACCTTACGAGTATCTATGATGCACTAGCGCGCCATCTGTTATCAAAATTCAAAACTATTTTAAAGGCGTAAGATTCTTTTTGAAAATAAACAATTTCTACTGCCCTTACTGCAATGGAAAAAAGCCAGGCCCTCCCTTTAATTTTTCCATTGCAGTAAGGGCAGTAGAAATTGTTTATTTTCAAAAAGAATCTTACGCCTTTAAAATAGTTTTGAATAGTTTGATATAAAAATTCGTTTATATGCTAAATTAAAAGCAAATATTCCATTTAAGTTTATATAGGCGAAAGAAAAAAAAAACGAGAAATGCCTTGGACACCAAAATAGACCAACTACTGTTTATTAACTCAACCTGTGCCGTATTTTATAAAAAATTAACATTTATTTTCGATAAAATAATCCTTTGTGTCAATGTTAAGGTGGAAATATCGAGCCTTCAGGTTAGGGTTTCTTTTTGAAAATTTTTATTCACAAATCTGTCTAGCTTTTAGGCATGGAAGCCCTTCTACAGGAGAAAAACATGATACAATGTCATAGAATTAGCCCAGTCACTTTGCCAGATAATCATTCCTTTGTCAGATTTAGAATATATTGACACGTGGAAAATTAGGAAAGACAAACTTCAGGATGACACAACAATTTATTTAAGGCAAGGACAAACTATGAATGATAAACAAAAGATAAGCAATGAGGGAAGTTTACAGAGTAGCAAAATATAAACATAAAAATGATACTCTGTTAATAAAATAATAAATACTTTGTTACAATATTATGAATTTGTTGTTTTTGGACCACGTGAAATCAAATCTGCCCTTGTGAGCACTTTGTATTTGCCAATGCTGGTGTTGTGACTTTGTCACTGACCAATTTTACAAGAATGCAGTGACTATGAATAGATAAAGAATATATTTTGTATCTATATATATAAAAATGGATGTTTGTCCGTCCGTCCGTCCGTTCGTCAGTGATAATCTTCTACATCGCTCAACCAATCGTGATTAAACTTTGGGAAGATGTTTAGTATACTACCGGGATGGTTTCTGGCTAATTACTCTTTAGAAATAACCTTTCGTTACATTTTTATTTACAATAAAACGTAAATTCACTCGCAATCAGCGCCCCCTCGCGGCAGACGTATGGCCTAAAATAGCCTCGCATGAGCTTATTTGTAACGTCAAGCTTAGCCTATAGGTTAGGTACACAGCTTCGTACCCCCGCAACCTAGGTTCGAGGCTCAGCGTGGGTGTTTTTTATTTTTTCATTTCTTTTATATTATTGTAGCAAATTATTAAAAATATTATTTTATTTAAAATGTAGGCTTTTTAAAATAAAAATTAACATAAACAATATTTTAATAATATTTGTAACAAACCTAGGTTAGAGGCTCAGCGTGGGTGTCTTTTTTATTTTCGTTTCTTTTATATTATTGTAGCAAGGTCTGTTTTTACAGCATTATTATATTTTGATTGGTTTATTTTAAATATGTTTGTTATGAAGGCTCTATGTAATACTATTTAGAGCACATTTTACATTTTTAACACCTAAGCCCCCCTCTTTCTAATATTGTAGCAAAGTATTGAAAGTATTATTTTATTTTAGATGTTTGCCATGAAACTTTGGGATGTTGTTTAGTATACTATCAGGACGATTTCTGGCGAATTATTTTAGAATAATATTTATAACAATAATTATAGCGAAATTGAGACATAGTGATTATATTCTGTGTTTGTGCATATGTAAATATTTTACAGAAAATGTGAGAACGTTCTATTAGAATATCTCGAAAACAAAAAACAATACATATAAACGAGTTCACTGACATTTATTAATGCAGTGATTGTAATCAATGATTACAATGAAGGGCTATATTATCTATATATATAAAAATCACTTTCAAATTTTAACGTAACGTTCCATTCTCAATCCCGTAGGGCTTTAGATCGGCTAAAACATTTTTATCTTTATAAGTGAATATTAACTTTACTGTAATGAATAGTTTAGTATAATGTTAATTTAACATATTACAATTTAGCCACAGCAACGCGTGGCCGGGTTCGCTAGTATATATATATTTTTACAAGTGAGATGTCTTGTAATGGTATAT
>CP092871.1:69289401-69347261 GCA_030710605.1 Cordylochernes scorpioides | reverse complement strand
TCTGCTCTCATCTTCTGTCTTTTGTTACTAATTATGAGAAATGGTGTTTAGTCTAACTACGGATAACTTTATAATAAAATATAATGCGGCTTATGGTTATAGAACGACATTTGAAAATTATCCCGCATGTGTTTCTTTTGAACGAAAAATCGAAATTTATTTTAAGGAGAAATTTCGATTTTTCGTTCAAAAGAAACACATGCGGGATAATTTTCAAATGTCGTTCTACGGATAATTGTAGAAATTCTATTTTATCACACTCACAGCTCTTCAGCTTAAAGCTATGTAGTACATGTCTGCAACACAAGCTGATTTTGGTAACATTGTTTGAACTCATCAATTAGAGCCGCTAAATATTGTAGCGTATTCCTCCCCCCCCCCTCCTCCCTCATAGACATTAGAAAATATTCCTAACTCTACTACATTTAATAGCTATTATCTTGCATGTTAATTTCGCCTTTCCATAATTTCCTAGTATGCTAATTATTCCTCTCAACATTTCATAGATATGCAAAATCCCTGTAGTTTTTAAATATGTAAATAGTCTCTTCTCTATATAGTGTCCAATGTGCCATATGTTTTCACTTGTCTCCTGTAGAAGGGCCGGCCAGCCCGAAAGCTTGAGCGTTTTACAATAAATCAACGTATAAAAGACACTCGTCCCTTGATTATCGAATTGTTATCTTATTGTAGCATATATAACAGAAAGTTGCTGAACGATAATATTCATGTACCAAATTTGACCGATTTAATAACTCCTTCCGTAGGATGTTATGAATCGAAGCCGCTCCTACTAATATGAGGGCCATAGCTCGAAACCATGGTATACAGGTTGTTGGCTTTTTGTCTGAATTTGCTGAAACTCGTTTTGTGGATGATTCTTTATCATCACCTTCACGTTCTGTACTGGGATGATGAACAAATTTCATTGTTTCGATGCAGTTTTAAATGGGGAAGGTGTCTAATTATTGACATATTCCTATGAACAAATACGTTTATATATTTTTTTGTACGATCAATATGCGTCATGTTCAAATGAAATACTCTCTCAAGAAAAAATGGCAGCAGATCTCTAAAATGTGGAGAAGACGACTTTACAAAGTTTAATGACAATTATAACCTAAATTGGTAATTATATCTAATTAACTGTTGATTTTACAACCTGATTAGCGGCGTTTATTAGAGCCAATATAATTATTCCTGCTGCCCGAAGGTCATATTCCAGTATCGCTGAAACACTCTGTGAGGTATAAAAATAAAATATTTGACCAATTTGTGTAGGAGTTTTTAGATGGCACAAAGATATTTAGACCAACCCTGCTAAAATTTTAAATCTCTGTTTTTTTTCTTATTGCCTAAAGAGCGGAGGTGATCATTCTCCAGTTCTCTCATGGGACTGGACTCCATGTCTGACACTAAGTCCCGCAGTGTGATCTAGGCAGTCCAAGAACCACGGATTCTCCAAGGACGGGTTATTAACAAGAAATGTAATTTATGCTTGGCACTAGGTACTACAGTGTGAGTTAGGTAGTCCAGAAAATATGGATCTCTCATAGACTCATTTTTACAACAGGACTGGACTCCATGTTTGACACCGAGTCCCGCAATATGACTGGACAGTCCAGGAACCACGGACCTCTCCAAGGGGAACAGATTGTTACGCTGGACTCCATGCTTGACACCGAGTCCCACAATGGACAGTCCAGGAACCACGGACCTCTCCAAGGGGAACAGATTGTTACGCTGGACTCCATGCTTGACACCGAGTCCCACAATGGACAGTCCAGGAACCACGGACCTCTCCAAGGGGAACAGATTGTTACGCTGGACTCCATGCTTGACACCGAGTCCCACAATGGACAGTCCAGGAACCACGGACCTCTCCAAGGGGAACAGATTGTTACACTGGACTCCATGTTTGACACCGAGTCCCACAATGGACAGTCCAGGAACCACGGACCTCTCCAAGGGGAACAGATTGTTACACTGGACTCCATGTTTGACACCGAGTCCCACAATGGACAGTCCAGGAACCACGGACATCTCCAAGGGGAACAGATTGTTACGCTGGACTCCATGCTTGACACCGAGTCCCACAATGGACAGTCCAGGAACCACGGACCTCTCCAAGGGGAACAGATTGTTACGCTGGACTCCATGCTTGACACCGAGTCCCACAATGGACAGTCCAGGAACCACGGACCTCTCCAAGGGGAACAGATTGTTACGCTGGACTCCATGTTTGACACCGAGTCCCACAATGGACAGTCCAGGAACCACGGACCTCTCCAAGGGGAACAGATTGTTACACTGGACTCCATGTTTGACACCGAGTCCCACAATGGACAGTCCAGGAACCAAGGACACACTATCCATCCGACACTTAAGTCCGCCATCCAAGCGCGACCTCCCGTCTTCTTCCTCCCCAGACAAAAAAGTCCGCCCTCACCTAGTTCTTCCCCATTGAACCAGGTCAATTCCAAGTCCGACTTTTTGTTGTGCTCCCCGTTAAATTATTAATTTTTGACAAATATAGGCTATTTGGTATAAAAACTTGGTTTGATTAAACTGGCGAAATCGTTGGGAGGGTTCACCACTGATGAGCCATGCCCTCCCATTAATTTTTCCATTGCAGTAAGGGCAGTAAAAATTGTTTAATTTTCAAAAGAATCATTTTCTTCTCTTCTTCTTCTTTCTTATCTCTACTCAATCATATTAGGGTATCAAGTTGTGACCCTTGATGGTATCTGTTTGAAAAACATCATGACTGGGTAAGTAGAATGCGTCTGCCTTTGTCATTAAGACTGGGAGCACTACTCAGTGGCAAGAGAATTTCAAAGGAATCATACGAGTCTATAATAGTTTCGAATTTTCAAAACTTGTTATTATCGGGCGGAGATATTGAATGCTTGATAAACGCAAAGACAGCCTCAATATATAAAACACAGAAGATATTCAAAGATACCCTGTTGCAAAAGACTGGAGCAAACAATAAAATGACGATATTTTGATAAATACAGAAATAAATATAAAGAAAATTTCCCCAATATTACATATTCAGACATTATTTAGATAGATGGCGCTTTGTCCTATACAATTCTTCTTCAACTCCGCCTTTGCCGGTCCCAAGCCTGGATGAAAAACGAGGAGGCGGAGCAGTAGCAAGTTCACTAAAAAATCTGGGCTCAGCTGGCCCGGCTGATAGTACCCTGTAAGGGCTTCTAATCCAGGGATACAGAATGAGCAGCGTTTGTACTCCATGTTAGGAGCAGCTGCACATGGCGTCTGTTCCTCGTGTCAGAGGCGGCCATTTTTTTGGAGCTAAGTCGGCCTGCCACTGAGTAGTGCTCCCAGTCTTAATGACAAAGGCAGACGCATTCTACTTCACCCAATCATGATGGTTGTCAATTTCAAGCTTGACACCCTAATATGATTGATTGGAGATAAGAAAGAAGAAGAAGAATTCTTCTTCAAAATATAAGTGCGAATCGTAAAATATAAAATAATATAACAATAAAAAATATTATAAAATATTTTACTACAAAATCAAAGGTATATGGTATTTTCATATTACAAGGTTATCCTAAAAGTTCGAAAACACATGCAAAAAATTGAAATACCAATATTATTCGCCGTTATTTATGTGTATTATGTATAAAGTAATTGTATTATGTATTGTTATGTATTCGCCGTAATAATATTATTCGCCAAGTAAAACGAAAAACGTTTAAAAAAAACACGAACTTTTAGGACAACCTTATTTATGTAAATATGAAAGTAGACCAATAGAAAATAAGGTAATATTTGATATGCAAATAAGCCTTCTATAAATATATGTTTGAATAATACTCGTACCCATACTGTTTAAACATCTCAATTCAATATTAGAGCCGAGTGGTAGATGTCGAAACCAGGGTTCACCACTTGTGAGCCAGGCCTTTCCATTATTTTTATCATTGCATTAAGGTCAGTAGAAAATATTTTGAATTAGGATGAAACATACGTGCCATAAATATTTTACATTTTAAAATTCGTACAGTGTTTGAATCTTTCACTATGATTTGAATTAAACTGGTTATTTAATAATAATAAAAAAACACATACACTTTTTTGGGGTTACGTGTTTAACTGAAGAGTCGGTGGATGAGTGGGTAACACCCTTGATTCCCGACAGTCATGTACCAGGATCGAATCCCGTATTGAACACTTTGTTTTAATATGTGAATAACCTTCATTCATTGTTGTAAATATCATAAACTAGGTTGTTCTTTTTGAGCGGTACCTAATATAGTGATTTTGGAACAATCGTGTTTAACATTTAGAGGGGAGTATAAAATGCTAATAAGAGCGGCCAGGATATGGCTATTTAGAAATTCGAAGATGATTTAAAAGAAGGAAAGTTGAGTGTTCAGAGATTCTGTCTAAATCTATCATGGAAGGAGATCATCGGTAGACAGAAAAAAGCTCCTGGTGTGTAAAAAACCCAACACAATCGTTTCAACTCGATACTTAATAATATATATTTTTTAAAAAACATTTTCTGGGCGGTCACTGACCTTGACCATTTTGTCTTTGTAATTCACAGAACAATCTATGATCAAATATTAAAATTTGACTTTTTATTTCTTTATTATCTCTTAGGGATACACTTTAAATTAAGAAGTTTCGATTTATAGATTATATTGAGCTAAGAAATTTTAATTTTAACTGGAAAATTAATCCAACTATACAAGATATTCTATGAAATAAAGAATATATCAATCCACGATTTCGACGACCTGACGTTTAGTTAGGAGCTCATCATCTATCAGCTGGAAGGTCTGGGGGCCATCTCTACTTCACTAACTTACCATGTGTAAATAGCCAGGACAAGGTGACTCGAATATGACACCTGTAAACTGATACGAAATAAATAAAAATATATATTATATATTAGATAATATATAAAAAGACATATGTTGAATTTAATAAAATATTTATTTGCCAACATTTCGGTTGGCTGAACGCCAAACCTTTATCAAGGCATTACATTTTTGTATACACAAATGCGGCGCTGAGTTTGTGTATACAAAAATGTAATGTCTTGATGAAGGTTTGGCGTTCAGCCAACCGAAATATTGGCAAATAAATCTTTTATTAAATACAATATAAGCCTTTTTATTATCTAATGAATTAAACATGGATTGCTCTATTTTCAAAGCGATATATTATATATCTGTTTCAGTCTTCAGATGATGTTTTATTTCTTTAATAATACATAAGTGTATGTTTCTGTATTCACCCAAATCCTCGCAAAAGAAAGTGTTCAATGGTTTCATCATTATCAGATTCACAAAAAAGGAACGTTGGGTTCTCAATTTTACCAATCCTGATCGAAAACACATTGATCTAAGTATGACACACCATTCCCTATATATTATTGCACAGTAGAACAAATAAATGCATTTAAAATGAGTTGTCAAAATTGAATCAAATTTTAGAAAGTACTCAATACGGATTCGATCCCAGGCTGTGGTTATTGAAAAAAATCGAGTTAGTATCATTTTTATACTTTCTACGCACCACTTCATTTTTCCTTGAGTTTTCAACGTTGCAAATATATAGTTCTCGTAAAATTCCAGATGTGTAAAAAAACCAACACAATCGTTTCAACTAGATACTTAATAATAGAGATTTTTTTTACATTTTCTGGGCGGTCACTGAACTTGACCATTTGGTCTTTGTAAATCAAAGAACAATCTATGAGCAAATATAAAAATTTGACTTTTTTTTTCTTTATTCTCTTTAAGGGATACACTTTAAATTAAGAAGTTTCGATTTATAGATTATATTCCGCTAAGAAATTTTAATTTTAACTGAAAAATTCATCAAAGTATCTTTACCGAAGTATCTTTAATTTGAAGAGCAAATATAGTTGTTGATTATCTGTAGTGTAAAATATCAATTAAATGATAAATTTAAATATTCCGTAAATATATTGTGGTCAAATACTTTTAAAATAAATAAAGATGATATATTCCTGTATTTTTAATTTTTAATATCACTTTAAAGTTTCCACGCTTCAAAAATATATTTGTCGGTATTTATGATAAAAATAGCAATTAATTATTATTTTTTAATTACAAAAAATATAAATATGCAGCCAACATAACACACACAAATATAAATTCCGAAAAAAAATTCAAAATACTGTTAATTTAGTTAGATTTTCGATATTTTTTAAGGCTTCTACTACATGGCTTCGCATTCATAGACAATTTATTCAATTATTTAAAAACTCGTTTGATAACCTCGTCATGGTAATTTTAACGGCACACTTAGGTCCCCCTGACTTAATCTCGACACCAGGGTCGGTGACACAGGTAATTAATAGAATCGAGGCTAATTAGATCCTTTCTCTCTCTCACTTTCCTGGGTGTCGTCTGCCATCCGCATTCCCTACGGATCTGGTCACACTGTAAATATATATTTCATAGAAGCGTGACGTACTCTGTTACTTTTTTTTCCTTTTAGAAAATAAACTGATGCGCAAAATTTAAGATACAAAAGGATTTTAATGAATAATAATAAAAAAAGGATGGATCACAAAATTATTTTTCAAAATAACTATATTATACATTAGCGCGCCATCTATTATGAGAATTCAAAAATATTATAGAGGCGTATGATTATTTTGAAAATTAAACAATTTCTACTGCCCTTACTGAACTCCCATTAATTTTTTTCATTACAGTAAGGGTAGTAGAAAATTGTTTAATTTAAAAAAATCACGCGTCTATAATAGCTATAATATTAATAGTTTTTTTTTCAGTGGATATATTATTAATATTTTTATACATGATATATCCCAGGTAGTTGGCGATCTATGGATACACTCCAAGGGTTACCTATATGTTACTACTACAGGATTATACAAACATGACCATTAAGTATAATATTGGGCTTCGAATTTCTTTACTTTCTATTTTGCATATTACCTGGTAAATATGCAATATATATTCAAAATTTCTTTAACATAATCTTCCTATATAATTTTCTATAATTCATATTTTAGCACTTTTTGCAAACCAATGTATATACAGTTGAATATCTCATGAGAGACCACATAAAAACATGGCTAAACTTGGTCTCTCCTGGAGGTAGTTTCTCATCAGAGACTCTATCACGTCATTCCAAGTCACGCGAAGTCTTCAAACTGAGTCTTGAAACAGTTTCTGAAGGAGTCTCCGATGATAAACTTTGTTTAGTCATGTTTTTATGTGGTCTCTCATGGGATAATCTACTGCTTGTCGATTTCATGAAATCAAAGCTCACCTTAGACTAACGAGGGTCTTTAATACGGAACGTAAAGCTTGAGTTTTCGGAGGACAAAAATAACGATTTTCATTCAAATATGACGTGTGGTTCACGAGGACCTACGTTAAAAATTACACGTGATGCGGAGAGGACAGTTCATGTCCGAAAGAACCAAAGTAAACCGCTTGACCAGAGTCAAGTGCCTTCTGAACAAGCTCAAACATCCCGGGGAGCCGGGAATGGTCTTTTTTTTTTTCATACGAGAAATCTTGCCAGTGGCAAGACCCCCTCGTTTTCGAGGAAAAGGGATCGAAATCAACCAAGTAGTGTATCGTCGCGACTTTCTCGAGGCCGTCGTACTCCCGTAGGCTCAACAGTACTTCGGCGATGCTGATTGGACGTTCCATCAGGACTACGCGCCGGCTCACAAGGTAATTTAGTCAGGACTGGTGCAGGTCTCATTTTCCGAACTTCATCACTTCGGCGGAATGTCCGCCCTACTCACCCGATCTCAACCCAACAGATCACAGCGTGTGGTACAGGCCAGGTCCTGTGCTACACGCCACAAAAGTTTGAAGTCGCTGAAATGATTGCTGCGCCGAGAATGGGACCGAACGTCGCCGGAGGACTTGCAGCCCATAGCCGAACATTTCAAGTCACGTTTGGACCTGTGTATTGCCACCAGGGGAGGCCACTTTGAAACCAGCTGAATATACACAGTGTGGCAAATAATTTTTAAGACTCGCGCTAGATAAAAGCCAATAGCAGAGCCAGTTATGAAATTGCGCATGCGTATATATATTCGAAGCCTTATCTAGCGCGTGGCTTTGTTTCAGCCATTTTGGTTAACTCTTTAAAACCATACAGGCGATTTTTGAAAAGTAAAAATTTTTGTTCGTCGGAATTCTGAGATGGAACAGAGAGCGGTCATTAAATTTAATGCAAAACTTGGTAGAAGTACATCGGAAACATATATTTTGATGAAGCAAGTTTATGGTACGTTATGTTTGAGTAAATCAAATGTTTTCATTTGGCACAAACGTTTTTCGGATGGAAGAAATACGCTAGAAGATGATAAGCATACTGGACGACCAAGTTCTTCGAAGACACCAGAAAGTATAGAAAAAGTGCGAGAATTTGTTGCAAACAATCGCAGTGCATCCCTGAGAATGATGGCAGAGGTTTTACACATCAACAAAGAAACGATTCGAACCATTATGCATGAAGATTTGGGTAAAATTAAAGTCTGTGCTAAATTTGTTCCACACACTTTAACGGGCGAGCAAAAATCATTGAGAATTGCACATTGCAGGGACATCATTTCTGCCTATGAAAATGATTCAAACTTCCTGAAATCAATTGTTACGGGTGATGAAACATGGTGTTTTCAGTAAGACCCAAAGACAAAGCGCCAAAGTGCCGAATGGGAGTCAAAAAACTATCCACAAGCCAAAAAAACGCGAAAGGTGCCATCAAAAATCAAAACAATGCTGATTACCCTTTTCGATAGTAGAGGTATTATCCACAAAGAATTTGTTCCCGCTGGACAAACCATTACTGGAGAGTATTATTTAAACGTTTTGAAACGTTTTATTGCCAGAATTCGCATTTGTCCAGAATATCGCGATGAAGACAGTTGGTGTTTGCTGCATGATAATGCACCGAGTCACTCCTCACTCATTGTTCGTCGCTTTTTGGCCAAAAAAAGCGTCTGTGTGTTGATTCATCCTCCGTACTCGCCTGATTTAGCACCATGTGACTTTTATTTATTCCCAAAAATAAAATTGAAGTTAAAAGGTTGTTTTTTTATGATATCCCGTCCATCCAGACAGCTGCGACGAGCACTTTGGAGGCGATTCCTCAAAGTGGCCTGCAAGAGGCATTTAATTCCTTATTAAATCGTTGTAACATATGTATTGAATCCGGAGGGGATTATTTTGAATAAAAAAATAGTAGAAATTGAATTAGCTTGTTTCTGTTTTATTTTACAAACCCATTCTTAAAAATTATTTGCCACACTGTGTATTGTTCAATTTTGGGACACCCTGTAAATATTCAAAAATATCTTATTTATATGAAACAATTTTTCTATGGTATACGTAGAACTTATTTTCCTGAAGTCGGCGTAGTTCGGATCTACCATCTGGATAAATAGACTGATTAAGACATATACCTTATAGGAGATTTGGAAAATTGCTCGTTAAAAACACTTTCACCTGAAGGAGGTCATTCAACATCTTAATAGATAAAAACGGTCACGAAAGAGCGAGAGAGGGAAGACTGGCTGGTCTTTAGTCAAATCTAATTGAAGACCAATGGCTGTCTTCATCCAGCAAAGATGAATAATGGAAAAGAGAGAGAAAAGAATTGGGACCTGATCAATTTATTATCTAACAGAAGTGGGTCACAAACTCCACACAGATAGGTGAATGTAGTAAAAGAATCAAAGAAATATATTATATCTGATAGAAATCTATAATTTATAGATTCTCTCTATGAAAGGGTAATAAATATTTTATTGATTTTTGACCAAATTGTGTGCGTGTTGACGTTTCTAATAAATCTAATAGACAATAATTGCACAATATAAAATTTGACCTCAAAAATGTTATAGAATTTTTTTTAAATTGGTATTATTATAGAAAAATTGGTCTAATTTAGATATATATAGGTCATACAGTTAAACTCTATAATACGGATTTGATACATATTCACACAAAAGCCTTTATTAACATATATAATCTTATACATGAATGCGCTACGGAGAGAGAGTCTGCAGATGAAAAAGAATAAATAAGTAGAATATATTTACATTTTATAATAATAATCCTGATTATATATATACCGTTCTGAATATAGAGCAATACATATTTAAATCTTTAGATAATAAAAAGGCATATATTGGATGGAATAAAATATTTATTTGCCAATATTTCGGTTGGCTGAACGCCAACCTTTATCAAGGCATTATATTTTTGTATAAAGAACTTCAGCGCCGCATAGTGCTATAATATCACAGTTTATAAATTATTCCAACTGTGATATTATAACGCTATGCTGCGCTGAGTTTGTTTATACAAAAATGTAATGCCTTGAGAAATAAATCTTCTATCCAATCCAATATGTGCCATTTTATTATCTAAAGATTCAAATATGTATTGTTCTATATATATATATAAATAAATAGTTGTTTAGTTTTATAGTTTAGTTTTGTATTAAAATTATCTTTATTATTTTGATTATTTAAATTCAAATTATAAAATTTGTAAATTGTTATTATTTAGTAGAGAGAGAGAGAAAAAAAAATCCTTTACTTCTTACACATCATCCAATTAATTATATATTTATAATTAATAACAATAAAATTTAACAACGTAACGTCTTTTGCATCGGCTTTTACACGTCATTTAGACATACTCTAATTTGTATATAGAATAATAGAAGTGAGAATATATTTAATATGATAAATTTTAGTAGTTAGAGAAAAGAGAGAAAGACAGAACCATACACTTATAATCAAACTAATAATAAGAAAAAATATTTTTTTTTGTAAAGAAGGTAGATAAGATTGTTAGTATATATATATATATTTTATAATTTTATATTTTATCTTTTTTTTTTTTTAAAGATTTTCAATTTTTTTTTAATTTTATATAATGAATATATCTAGTTGTATTTAGTGAAATATCTATAATATGAATTAACTTTTGTTATAAATTTGGTTATTATGTTTTGAAACCCTAATGGTAGACCAGACATATAAATTTTTTTTTTTAATGAATTAATTAATGGAAAGAGAGATATGCTGGACCGGGTATTTTCAAATAGAAATCCAGCTGATATTTCACCCCTGCTCTATTATATCATATATCTCTCTTAGACCGGATTATATGTGTTAATATTAAGTTGTTTTAGTGAAACATTTATATATAAAGATCCAACAAACATAAGTGTCAAGAAATTCTAAATGTTACCTACTTCGTCTGTGACACCTTCCTCTGTAAGCAGCTATTTCTGGATAACATCTGTTGCGGGGGGGACCCGTGTTCCTCCCTTCAGAAATAGATTGTTTTCTCAGAAATTTCAGAATAATAAGTCAACTGAAGAAGAAAGAAAATAGTTAAGGGAAGAAAGCCAATCTTTATAATCTTTACAGTTAGATATATTAATATAACTGATTCAATTGTTATTTATCTTTTAATTTTCCTTTAAAAAGGTAAATTATTAGATGATTAATAAAGCTATTAATTTTGAAAATTCATTAATATTTAATTTCCATTTTCCTCCCCAAAAATTGGAGATTAATTAAAATGAATTCTATACAATATTACTTTAAAAATCTTGTGAAAATTTTTAAAAATAAGTTATATAATTTAAGTTTAATTAACTGTTAAAGATTATAAGTTTGTATTAGTTATTATTGAGAGAAATTATAAAAAGTTGATTCAATAAATGGATACTTCCATTTATTTTTTTAAAAGTATTTTATAATTGATATACGGTTGAAGTATTTTACTTGTTTAATACTAAATTTGTTTTTAATAAATTCCATGTTTAAATTTTTAATATCTTCTATGAAATTTTTCTAATATATTATTTATTCTATAAAATCTTAGAAACTGACCAAAATATATACCTTTGCAGCAGTTTAATGATATATTAGAATTTATATTGCAGTATTTTATAATATTGAAATTATAATTACTTTTTTTATTATAAATTTTAATAGCATTATTTGTAAGGTTTATATTTAGGTCTAAAAAGTTAACTTTTTTGTTTCTATTAATTTTTTCATTGTTCTTAAGTTTCAAGTATTTAGGATATATTTCAGGTATTATGTTTTTAAACTGTGGATTATTAAATATTATGATGTCATCTACATAACGGAACATTTGCCAATTAACATTATTTTGTAGAAAGTATTCTCTTTCGTACCAGAATAGCATTAGGTTGGCTAATAAAGGACTTGAAGAAGTTTCCATGGGAACGCCTTCTGATTGAATATATATTTTATTTTTAAATTCTATATAATTAAAATTTAGAAATGTTTCCAGTAGAGTTTTTGCTGTTTTAAGATCTAATTTAATTGTTTTATATCTGTTATGAATAATTTTAATGTGGAAAGTTTTGTCATTAATGAATTCGTTAAATAAATTGGTTATTTTATTATTTAGATTTCTTAAATTTATTTTAGAATATAGGTCCTCAAATTCAAATGTGTGTACTGAATCAATGTTTGTCCAATTGTTCATTAAATAGTTAATGATTTTTTTTATTTGAGTCGATAAATTTATAATTATATTTATTAGTTAATTTATTTATAATAAATTGTAGTGTTGAAGCTAATTGTATATCAATGTTTTTTATAACTGAATTTATACCAGATGTGATTGTTCTGAAAGAAATTGGTTTTTTGTGTAGTTTAGGAATTATATAGAATTTTGGTATGTTTGGATTTTTGTTGTAGTTATAAATCTTTAGTGAATTTTCCACGTTTTTGATGTCTTTTTTGATTTTTGTGGCTGTAGTTCTAGCAAAAGTGTATTTATTATTATTATCAATTTCCTTTTTTAGAATATCGTGGTATAGATTTTCACAAATTATAGATAAATTATTGGGACATTTATCTATAGGAGTGATAATAAAGTCCTTCTGTAATTTAATTATATTTTCTTTAAAAGAAGGAATATCTGAATTAGGTTTTGTGTATTTAAGTGTATTATTATAATAATTTATAATTTCCTTTTTAATATTATGTTTCCATTCCAGAAAAGTAAATTCTGGAATACTGTATTTTATAATAGTTTTATTTATGAAAATGTCTATATCTTTTAATATAGATTTAATTGTATTATTATAATTGTGTTTAATTTGAGGTATATATTGTTGCACCAGGTTGCGGCTTGGCAGACTCTTCAGCCTGGATTCTCTCCTGTGCTGGGTCTTGCATCTTACCAGAGCGTGTTTCAACCATCCTACAAATTTATAAAAGGGAATAAAGAGATACGTCTTCTTTAAGTAGCCACCAGAATCCTTTTCTTTATTTCCTCACATCAAAGAGAGCAGTGAAGTCACACGTGTACCTAAATACAAATGATGACAATCTAAATAATCTGTGTTTTAAATAAATATCATAGAATATTTTATATAAAAATAAATAAATATATAATTTAAATTTCAAATATATTAAAAATAATATAAGAAATACGCCATTAATCATGATGTAACACTTCCCCCTCTCCAGAGGTCGTCACGTCCTCGTGAGTTACCTCATCAATTCTCTCAAAATAGGGTTTGAGTCTTGAGACATGGACAATCAATGGGTCTTGGCCAGGATTATCTTTTGGCTCAATTAAGTAATTTACGTTAGACAGCTTCTTTAATATTCTATATGGGCCAAAATATTTTCTCAGTAGTTTCTCACACTTTCCTATTTTCCTAATTGGTGTCCAAACTGCTACTAATTCTCCTGGTTCGTAGCTTCTTTCCATGTGTTTCTTGTCATAGTTCTTTTTCATTCTTTCTTGAGTCTTTATTGTGTTGTTAATAACTAATTTTCTTGTTCTGTTTATTTTGTCTAAGTGATGTTTTATGTATTCATCATAATCATCTTTGTCAATGTCCACCGAGATATTCCTGTCGTCCAAAAAAGACGTGGGTTCTCTTCCAAACATCAGGAAAAAGGGAGAATATCCTGTGGTTTCCTGAATTGTAGTATTGTAAGCGTGAGTGATGAATGGGAGTATTTCGTCCCAATTTTTCTGATCAGTGTTCACATACATACTGAGCATATTGATCAATGTTCTATTTAACCGCTCTGTCAATCCATTAGTCTGGGGATGATAGCTCGTTGTGAAGCAATGTTTAATCTTGCACGTTTTCATCACCTCTTTCATTAAATTACTGGTAAATTGAGAGCCTCTGTCACTAATAAGATATTGTGGGGCTCCGTGCTGAAGAAAAATATCCTCTACTAGAAATTTAGAAACTTCTTTCACTGTTGCTTCCGAGACTGCTCTTGTTTCTGCATATCTAGTGTAGTAGTCCGTCAGCACGATTATCCATTTTTTCCTGTTTTTCGTAGATGGTAGTGGACCAACAAAGTCAATTCCAATTCTTTCGAAAGGAAAGTTGGCTGGGGGGATGGGCTGTAGTAGTCCAGAAGGTAATTGGTTTGAGCCTTTCCTACTTTGGCAAAGGTGACACGTCTTAACGAATTCTGAGACATCCTTTAGCATGGATGGCCAAAAGTATTTACTCTTTATTCGGTACATGGTTCTGGCGACGCCCAGATGGCCATTCGACATATGATTGTGATATTCTTTCATAATTTCTCTCTTTTTATTCTCTGGAACCACAAGCAACCACGCCCTGCCTTCAGGGTTCGGGTTTTTCTTAAAGAGGCATCCATCTTCTTCTTTAAAGTTTTGCGCAATTGATCGCCTGCTTCCATTAAGGTTTTTCTTAACACTTTCGATACATTTATCCTCTTCGTCTGTTATTTGATTTAAAAATAGCCTTTCAAAATCCTCATCCCAATCAGTTTCTGGTAAGGGCCCCCTAGATAAACCATCGGCGTCCAGATGCTTCTTTCCCGAATTATGTATTATATCGAAGTCATATTCTTGAATTTTCAATGCCCATCTTGCCAATCGACCTGTTGGATCCTTCAAGTTTTTGAGCCAGCATAAGGCGTGATGGTCTGTTATTATTTTAGAGTGTCTTCCATAAAGGTAGGGTCGTAATTTTGACATTGACCAGACAACGGCCAGACATTCTTTTTCAGTGGTTGAATAATTTTGCTCCGCTTTACTTAGGGTACGACTCAAATATGAGATCACCTTCTCTTCACCACCGATGTCTTGGACAAGTGTTGCACCTATGCCGATGTTGGACGCATCAGTATGAACATAAGTAGGTGCATTTGGATTGAAGTGACCTAAAATTGGTGGACTTAATAGTGCTGTTTTTAGGGTTTGAAACGCTTCCTCTTGTCTTTCTGTCCAGGTAAATGATACACTTTTTTTATAAGGTTGGTCAAAGGGTCAGCAATTTTTGAAAAGTCTTTGATAAATTTTCTATAATATGAACACATTCTCAAAAAGGATTGTACTTCTTTGACCTTTTTGGGCCGAGGAAAATTTCTGACAGCTTTGATGTTATGTTCCGCGGGTTTTATACCATGTTTGCTCGTTATATAGCCGAGAATCTCCAATTCTTCAAAAGCAAATCGGCATTTTTTGTCGTTTACCTTAAATTAGATTCACGAAAACATCTAAAAACAGCTTCAAGTCTTTTGAGGTGCGTTGAAAAATCCGGGCTATATATGATAACATCATCCAGATAACACAAACAAATTTGCCATCTCAGATTTCCAAGCATATTCTCCATATTTCTCTCAAAGGTAGCAGGCGCGTTACAAAGTCCAAAAGGCATCACATTGAATTCATATAATCCATGCGCTGTAGTGAAAGCTGTTTTCTCTTTGTCTCTTTCTTCGACTTCAACTTGCCAATATCCAGATCTGAGGTCTATTGCTGAGAAGTGTGTAGATCCTTGGAGAGTATCCATAACTTCGTCTATTCTAGGGATCGGATAGACATCTTTTACTGTCACATTATTCAGTTTTCTGTAGTCCACACAAAATCTGTATTTACCATCTCGCTTCTTGACCAATATTACTGGAAAAGACCAGGGGCTAGAAGATGGCCTAATTATGCCTTCTGTAAGCATCTCGTCAATTTGCTCTTTTATAATATCTCGTTCTTTAGCACTTACCCGGTAAGGCTTGTGTTTAATTGGCTTCGCGTCTTCTGTGTCTATCCGATGTTTTGCCAAATTGGTTCTCCCTAATCTCGATGAAAAAAGATCTCCATACCTTTCTAAAACTTGTTTTAACTCCTTCTGTTCCTTTGGTGAAAGATTTTCGTTTATTTGGAATCTAGGTTCTTCGTTCTTTTCTACCTCTCTTTCTCGACTCACATTTATTTTCGCTGGACTACTTCCAAAAGCCAATGTTTGGTTTTTCATTATTTTTAACGGTCGAGGATACGGATTAGTTATCCAGATGTGTGTTTCCCTATTTATAACATTGATCAAGCTTCTTGCTAGACGAAGTCCATTTGTTTGAAACATTTTGCTGCTCTCCTCGATAATATATTCTCCATCCTCTGTTTCTACCAATGCCTTGATCAATTTCATGGAACATTCCGGTACAATGGAATCCTTGGCACTCTTTATTTTCAACATTTCAAAATTGATTTCGTCATGATTATTCGTCAAATCATATTTTATAGTTTCTTGCTTACAATCTATTTTTGCGTTCATTTTCTTAAGGAAATCTCTCCCAAGAATTAATGTCCGTAAATGCGTTTTCAATATCACAAAGTTGTGTGATAATGTTTCGTCATCAATTTTTATATTTAAAAATATACTTCCTACCATGTCCAATTTTTTTCCATCGGGTCCTGCACAAATTTTTGCGAGTTTACTTATACCATGGCCTGTATCGAGGGCCGTTCTGAGGTCGACCACTGAGAGGTCAGCACCTGTATCAACCAAAGCTTCAAAAGTCCCTATCTTGTCCACATTAATTTTTAATTTGTATTTAGGGTCCAATTTCTTGATTCCGTTTATGGTCGACTTGCTTTGATTGACAGATTCAGGCGCGACGCTTAGTTTAAATCTTCCAACACGGAATATCTATTCCGGGTAGGAATATTTGTCTGTGTGCTATGACATACATCAGCATAAAGCCGAGGTCCTGATTTCTCTGATATTTCATTCATTTGGCATTTTTCTTCGACCTTCTCTTGGGTATCTGCTGGATCCTCTTCTAGGATTCTTATAAACTTGACCCTACAATAACGGGCCACGTGCCCTGGCTTGTTACATATAAAGCAGATTGGTCTTCCATCTTCCGTCCTATTTTTGCTCACTTCTTGGCTTTTATTGTAAGTGTTTCTCTGAAGGTTTGGTTTCGGCACAAAGTTAGGATTATAAGGACGTCTAGGGGTAGAGGGCTGGGGAAAGTTGTTTCGATACTGTCTGGGGGTAGGAGGGGAGTCGTTCTTGTAATTATTTGAAACAGGGGCTTGGGGCCTTGAAGTGGTCTGGTAGTTTCGTGCGGCAGTCGGCGGCACGTACCTCGATTGTTGTTGGGGTCTAGAATAGCGTGGACCGTTATATAGGTTTCTGGATTTCTCCACACGTTCCCGATACTTCTTTTCAAAAGAATCCATTTTCTTGCACACGACAAGAAGGTCATCGGTCGTTTTAGGAGGGTTCAGGTAGAGCGCGAATGAGTACTCTTTTTTCAGTCCTCCAATAACATGTTCAATTTTTGTTTCTTCTTCCATTGCGGGGTCAACCTTGTTGCACAACACTAGAATGTCTTCCGCGAACCTGATTGCTGGTTCATTCCAGTGTTGCATTCTGTTGAGCTTCATTCTAAGTTCTTCTTTATTCGCGTCCAAAGAAAAATCCTGAATGAGGCGGATTTTAATATTTTCCCAGCTCGTGAAACTAGCTTTGTGTAAATTCAACCAGGTTTTAGCGCTTCCCGTCATGTTCATGGCGGCATAACGAGAGATAATGTAGTCTGCCCAATGGTACAAGAAGCCAATTTCTTCAAGCAATTCAATCCATGGGCGAGGGTCTTCCGTTCCATCATACTTGGGGATGTCGATGTTGGGATTCAGGACAACTGGGTCGGAACTAGCATCTCTACCAATTGTTGCACCAGGTTGCGGCTTGGCAGACTCTTCAGCCTGGATTCTCTCCTGTGCTGGGTCTTGCATCTTACCAGAGCGTGTTTCAACCATCCTACAAATTTATAAAAGGGAATAACGAGATAAGTCTTCTTTAAGTAGCCACCAGAATCCTTTTCTTTATTTCCTCACATCAAAGAGAGCAGTGAAGTCACACGTGTACCTAAATACAAATGATGACAATCGAAATAATCTGTGTTTTAAATAAATATCATAGAATATTTTATATAAAAATAAATAAATATATAATTTAAATTTCAAATATATTAAAAATAATATAAGAAATACGCCATTAATCATGATGTAACAATATTTATACCCTTTATTTAAAATATCTTGATATTCTGGATTTAAAAAAGAAAAATTGATTTAATTGCAATTAAATCTATATTAAAAGATATAGACATTTTCATAAATAAAACTAGTATAAAATACAGTATTCCAGAATTTACTTTTCTGGAATGGAAACATAATATTAAAAAGGAAATTATATATTATTATAATAATACACTTAAATACACAAAACCTAATTCAGATATTCCTTCTTTTAAAGAAAATATAATTAAATTACAGAAGGACTGTTGGAAAAAAAGAAGAATAGTAAATCAATGATCTTGAAATACTTTTAGACTGACAACACTGTAATATAAAAACTAGAACAAAGGAGTGTTGGTTTTGGGAATATTTATTTTAATTTTTTTTGCCTTAGTTGGATACAACAATTAAAAAAAATAATAATATGCCACCGATTGTAATTAAATCGACGATCGGACCAACCGGCGAGAAACTATGCATAATCGAAGCCTCCTTAATAACGAAGGTCCTAGACAAATGTGGAATCGAGTATAAACTTGAGGAAACGGTTCAATCAAAGAAGAGAACTCGCGGCTCCCAGGATGACTCAAGATCGCCTACTAGGAGCGAGCGTAACCTGAAGACGCCCAGAATGGACATCGACGAACAAAGTCCCGCCACTGGAGTTTCTCAACAAATGAACGCAGCTCACCCACCGCAAGACGATGAAGAAAATAACGACAACGATGGCCCATGGACCACAGTCACTAACGTGAAAAAACCGAGAATTCCTCCTGTTATTGCAGAAAATGTTGCAGATTGGAAACTTCTTTGCCAAGAACTAAAAGACTTGTGCATGGAACCATTCCAAGTCACGATTTCTGGCAAAAAGCACATAATTAAATCGAAAAACATAGGAGACTTCAAAAAAATCAGGGAATATGTACAGAAAAATAATGGAGGATATTCCTACAGACTACAGGAGGAAAAACCGCTAAAAGTGGTATTGAAGGGGATATCAACAGCCTTCAAAGAAGAAGACGTCGTAACTGAACTGGTCTCAATGGGCTTCACTGAGGTCATTGTCAAAAGACTCCATAGACAATCGACCAAAATACCGATGAATATAGTCCTAGTAGAGCTACCGAAAAATGAACAAAATAAACGAATCTATGGAATAACCGAAATACTTTATCAAAAAATAGTCGTGGAATCATTCAGGACTACAAAACGAGTGACCCAATGCTTTAACTGCCAGGGTTTTGGGCATGGCCAGCTAAACTGCTTTTTGAAGCCCAAATGCGTCAAGTGTGCTGAAGAACACCATTCGAAGGATTGTCCAAGAAACTCGAAACAGCTCCCACCAAAGTGCGCTAACTGTGGAAAGGCGCACACAGCCAATTACCGCGGATGCCCAAATTTTCCGAAGCCACAACAACAGCAGCTAAAGCCTCCCAGACAAAACTCCCCTAACACCATACCTCAAGCAAGCTCCACTAAAACAGAAGAAGCAACTGCTGAAAAACAAAAGGCAAGTTACGCTGAAACTGCAAAAAAGAAATCTACTCGTTCTGACACCAGGGAACTGTGCGAAAAGTTATTAGAAATTATCAAAACCTTCTTACAATGAAAGGCAAATTACCTTTAAAAATCGTTTTCTGGAATTGCAACGGAATCAAACTCAAAAAAGAAGAATTCCTGCAGTTTTTAGAAGAAAACTCAATAGACATGGCACTGCTCAGTGAAACACACTTAAAACCATCTGTCGACCTCAAACTCAGAAACTATCAGACAATAAGAGACGATAGAATCGTTGGAAGGGGCGGTGGAACGGCAATAATTCTAAAAAACTATCTTAAATATAAAAAAGTGCTGATTCAAACATCTAACATGGAAAACACCACAATTCTAATGAAACCAGATGGAAGGGCAGTAGTGCAGATATCGTCAATCTATAAGAAACCCGATCTACCACTCCTGGAGGAAGATCTGAATCTCTTGTTAGAGAATAATCAATCAGTAATCGCTGCAGGAGACTGGAACTCCAAGCACCCTCTTTGGGGTTCAAGAACCTCCAATAATAGTGGAACCGTGCTTCATAATTTTTCCGAAAAAGAAAACCTGGACATTGTCGCACCTTCTTCACCCACGCACTACAGTCCTTTGGGAAATCCAGACTTTCTAGACATTGCAATTCTTAGAAACATCCCCTGGACTTCGAGGATTAAGACCCTGGATGCCTTATCTTCAGATCACCTCCCAGTAATCCTAGAGCTGACCTGCCCGAAGGATGAATTTACGACTAGGGCTTGCCGACTCACTAACTGGGTTCACTTCCAACAAGACTTAATTTCCAGTACGCCTCCTAGAGTACCCTTGAAAACGGAAGCCAATATTGACTCAGCAGTGACCATACTAAATGATAAAATCTACAACAGCTACTCAAAAAACACGGTTATATCATCCTCTTCATCAAAACAGAACCCTTCGACCAAGGCCTTGATAAAAGAAAAGAATAAAGCTCGTAAGAGATGGCAAGCAACCTGGGATCCAGCCCATAGAGCCATTTATTTAAACCTACAGGGAAAAGTTAACAAAGCCCTCAAATCTGACTCCACCGAGAACTGGAATCAATTCATACACAAGATTGAATCAAGCCCAAAGGACTTCTGGAGAAAAACAAAACCTATCAGGAAAAAAACGGAAAGGATCTCAAATTTAGTAATGAACGGCAAAACCTTATTGACCGACAAAGAAATCGGAAATGAACTTGCAGAACACTTCTCCAACCAGTTCTCCAAGGAAAAAGAAGAAGACCAACCAAACATAACTTATAATCACCAACAAGAAAAAAATGCTCACAGTGACGACACCAAATGAAGTCAAGGAAGTGATTAAATACTTAGCTAACCACAAAGCTCCTGGCCATGACAATATCACTCCGAAAATGGCCAAGAATCTTCCCATCAAATGGATTGTATTTCTAGCTGGAGTTTTCAACGCCGCACTGCACTTGTGTTACTACCCCAAAGTCTGGAAGCATGCTATCATAATTCCAATTCCAAAAAAATCCGCTAAATCCCCTGAAGATCTAAGACCTATCAGCCTCCTCCCCACCATCGGCAAAATTTACGAAAGAATTATTTTACGTAGACTTCAGAGATACTTGGACAACTCTAACTTCATCATCCCGCAGCAATTCGGATTTAGAAGGGGGCATTCAACAACTCACCAACTCATTGCAGTTATGGACTACATCCAGATAAGAAGATCCCACAAGGAAGTGGTAGGTGCAGTCTTTCTAGATTTTGCGAAAGCATTTGATAAAGTTTGGCATAATGGCCTTATAAAGAAACTCACAAAACACCAGTTTCCAAGTGACATTATAAATTTTATGCAGAATTATCTACAGGGCAGGACATTTTCAGTCAAGCAAGGAAATTTTATAACTGAACCAAAGCCAATCCAGACTGGAGTACCTCAAGGCTCTATCCTCGGACCCTATCTTTTCAATATTTACATTAATGACATCCCACTGCACTCTAAATGTAAACTTAAGCTCTTCGCAGATGACACAGCAATTTTATTTAACTCTAAATCAGTCGACCTATTGGTTACTCAGCTTCAGAATTACCTAAATGACATAATCAAATGGTGCGATGAGTGGAAACTAGACATTAACCCAACTAAGACTCAAGCAATAGTTTTTCCCCCAAGAGATAACAAAAAATTCAAGCCACAAACCAACTTGACAGTAAACTCAAGCACTATTAGTTGGGCCGACCATGCCAAGTATCTTGGTGTCACTTTGGATTCGAAATTAAAATTTAACCTACATGTCCAAAACACCATAAGAAAGGCAAAGATAGCCAAAATAGCTCTATCAAGCCTGCTTAATTTTAAAAGTAATTTAACAACAAAGCATAAATTCACGTTGTACAAAACCTGTATTCTACCCATCATCACGTACGCACTACCAGTCTGGGGCAAATATATCACACCTACGGATAAAAAAAGAATAGATGCCTTCATAAGGATTTGCTTACGAACCACTATAGGAGCCCCATTCAATCTTTCAAACAAAATTATCAAAGAAGATCTCAACCAGCCTAATATAGAAGAGATTTATCAAGACTCTGCGACAAGACTATTCTCGCAATTTCAAAAATCATCAAATCCAACTATACAAGAAATTGTTCAAAATCAAGGTGACCTCAGCCACCGAATCCGACGACCTGGACCCAATGGCTAGCTGACAGCCAAACACCCAACAACTGCCCTCCTGTAAGGTTCGGGGGGCCACTCCAGCATTACAACTCGCCATGTGTAAATAATCTGGACAAGGTGACTCGCGAGCTGTGCTCGAATGTAACACCTGTAAATTGAGATGAAATAAAAAAAATAAAATGTTGGTTTTGTTTACAAAATTAGTAATTGTAATGTAAATTGTTAAATGTTCTTTTCTCTCTCTTTGAAAATAATAAATTTAAAATACTTTCATAAAAGGTAAAATCGCCTAATTCTTTAAAACCACTTCAGCTGTAAGTAAACTTGTTATTTGTTGTTTCATTGTCTGAACCATAAAAGATTCCCAACATGGTAGCAGAGCGTGGTTCTTTTTGAATCGCGGTAAAATATATATATAAAATATAAATAAAAACAAAAATGGCTGTCAGCGAAGATATCGCAAATATTGTGAGGCTTAAAAATCCTGAAAATTTTGATTTATGGAATTTTCAGATAACTATTATTTTCAAAGCAAATGGCCTTCTAGATATTGTAAATGGAAAATCGTTGTTTGAAGACTCGAAAGATGAAACTGAAAAGATAAATGGAGCCTAAAAGACGCCAAAGCACAAAAATACATAATGTTAACCATTGAAAAGAATGTTTTAACACATATTCTAAATTGCAAAACTTCAAAAGAAATGTATGAAAAACTAGTAGCCATTTATCAAAGAGAAGATGAGCAATTAAAATGCAAATTACTACAAGAATTTCATGGATTCAAATTTGACAAAAATACAGATATGGCAACATATATAAGCAGAATGCAAAATTTAGTATTCAAACTAAATAATGTAAAACAAGAAATTGAGGAAAGCTTTGTAATTTCTAAAATATTGAGCATTTTGCCAGACTACTTTAATTACTTCAGCACAGCATGGGACTCGACACCAAAAAGTGAGAAAACGTTAACAAACTTAATATCAAGACTATCACTTGAAGAAACTAAACAAAAAGTAAAGCCTGAAGAGGGAATAGCCATGAGTGCTACTAAAGTAAAGCAGTGCTTTAACTGCAAAAAGAGCGGGCACTTAGCAAAATATTGTAGACTAAATAAAAAATGGTGTACCATCTGTAAAAAGACAAATCATACTCAAGACCAATGCTTCTTTAAGAAATCTCAAAATAAATTCCAGGAAAATATTCCTTGCCGAATTTGTAAAAAGACAAATCATAAAGAAAAGGATTGATTTTTCAGAAACAAAAATGAAGAAAAATTGTCCTTTTTTGCAGGAGAGACTTTAAAATGTAAAAATGAGGAATTGCTAGAATTCATTGTAGACAGTGGCGCAACAAGCCATATGATAAATAGTAAAAATATTTTACTAGATGAAGTAGATTGCAACTCAAAAATATCAATAGCAAAAAAGGAAGAAACTCTAATAGCAAAATCAGTCGGAAAAATTCAAGGGAAAAATGTGATCTCAAGGAGGTGATGTTTGTACCAAACTTGACAAATAATTTACTATCGGTAAGTGCCATTACCAGAAATAAAGGCAAAGTCATCTTTGAAGATGAAAAGGTATTTGTCGTAAAAAATGGAAAAAAAGTTTTAGAAGGAGAAAAACAGGAAAATGGACTCTAACCAATAAATATAGAAACAGAAAATCCCGAAATTGAAGAATCTCACCTAACAGCTAACCAAAATGAAGAAATGCTAAAATGGCACAGAAAGATGGGTCACATAAGTTTTTCAAGCTTAAAACAATTAAAATCTATGGTTAATGGAATAAACATAGAAAAAATAAGTCAAGATGAAATTTGTGAAACATGCATTAAAGCTAAACAGGTAAGAAAGCCATTCAATTCCATTAGAACAAAATCAAAAATGCCTTTAGAAATAATCCATACAGATGTATGTGGACCTTTAGATCCCACTACCCATGACAACAAATACTATTTTCTAACATTTCTTGATGACTACACACATTTTTGTCATGTGTATTCGTTACAAAATAAATATGAAGTAAAAGGATATCCAAAAGAATTTATTACAGAAGCAGAAAACCAAATGAATCTAAAAGTTTCAAAAATAAGATGTGACAATGGCGGAGAATATGTAAATGAAGATATAAAATCCTGGTGCAAAGCTAAAGGAATCATTATGGATCTCACCATACCTCACTCACCTCAGCTAAACGGCAAAGCCGAAAGATTAAATAGAACCCTGATGGAGAAAACTAGAGCTCTTTTGATTGATTCTGGTATAGAAAAATACATGTGGGGAGAAGCTGTAAGGGTCTCAGCCTATTTGCTGAACCGAAGCCCTACTCAAGAATTAGAGAAAACCCCTGCAGAACTTTGGTTCAACAAAAGACCAAATTTGTCAAACTTACAACTTTTTGGTTGTGAAGCTTATGTCAAAACCCTAAAACACATAAAGAAATTGGAAGACAGAAGTAAAAAATATACCTTTATAGGTTATGCACCAAATGGTTATCGCCTTTGGGATGAACAAAGCAAACGAATCTTTACAGCTAGAGATGTAATTTTTTTAGATAAAGGATGTATAAATAAAGAAGAAAAAATACCTATTGTCGAACCAGAAGAAGAATCTGAAGATCAACTAGAATTAAATGAAGAACCAAGTCTACCAGAAGTCTCTGAAGACAAAGAAGATATCCCTACAAAACCAAGTACTTCAAAATATAATCTTAGACCAAGAAGTAGTTTACAAACACCATCAAGATATAAAGACTTCTATTTAGAGCAGGATGGAACAACAGAATCAGCTCTTCTAACTTACTCTGAAGCTATATCTGGTCCAAATCAAGAAAAATGGAAAAAGGCAATAAAAGAAGAAAAAGAGTCTCTTGCCAAAAATGAAGTTTGGGAAATAGTAAAAGAAAATGAAGCGTCAAACAAGAAGATTCTGACCTCTAAATGGCTCTTTAAAGTGAAAGAAGATGGTCGCTACAGAGCAAGACTAGTTGTAAGAGGCTTTGAACAAGAAGCAGGCATTGATTATGATGAGACATTCAGTCCAGTTATAAGCACTGTCTCTTTAAGGATATACTTTGCTCTAATGGCTAAGAGAAGGTTTGTTTTTAAAACATTTGACATAAAAACAGCTTTTCTATATGGGTTTTTGGATGAAGAAATATACGTTCAATTGCCAAAAGGTTATAAAGGGAACATATGCAGGTTAAGAAAGGCATTGTATGGTTTAAAGCAAGCCCCATTAAAATGGAATGAAAGATTAAAAACCTTTCTCAAATCCCAAGATTTCATACAACTAAAATCAGAGCCATGTCTTTTTAAAACCAACAAAGGAAATATGTACCTTGCAATATATGTAGATGATGGTATCTTAATGGGAGATAATGAAGAAGAATTAAATAATATTTTAGAAAAACTATCCTAAGAGTTTGAAGTTAAAATAAACAATGATCCAAGAACTTTTTTGGGAATAGATTTGTGTTTTGAGGAAAAAAATAAAATTTTACTTTCACAAGAAAATTATTCAAAATCAGTTCTTGAAAGATATAATATGCAAAACTCAAAACCAGTACCCACTCCCATTACAGATGTAGTAAAAGAATTAGACAAAAACTTAGAAATATCAAATGATAACAAATTTCCCTACAGACAAGCAATTGGAAGCCTTTTATATTTGACAAACAAAACTAGACCAGACATGACCTTTGCCACAAATTTTGAAAGCAGGTCAATGCATGATCCTACAACTCAAGATATTATAAACATCAAAAGCCCCTAATATATTTAAATCACACCACCAATTTAGGCATATCATATGATGGAGAGATGTCATTTGAATTAAATGTGTATTGTGATTCTGACTTTGCTGGAGATATTAAAACTAGAAAAAGTACCACAGGATATGTAGTTTACTTATGTGGAGGTCCTATAAGTTGGTGCTCCAGAAAGCAACCTGTAATTGCCCTTTAAAGCACTGAAGCAGAGTTCATTGCTGCAGCAGATGCATGCAAAGAAGTGTCATACATAAGATCCCTATTAGAAGAATTAATTCCAGATAATTTTGATATAAATCTCTATGTTGATAACCAAAGCACTATAAAAATTATAAAATCAGGCCAATTCACCACTAAAACTAAACATATTGATGTCAAATATCATTTTGTGAAAGATCAAGCTCAAAAGTTTAACCTGATATATTGTCCAACAGAACACCAAATTGCAGACATCCTAACAAAACCTCTAGCCAGACCAAAGTTTGACAAATTCAAATCCCTTCTTATGACAACCATTTAAAACATAAGTCAAGTGAAGAAACTGTTGAATGTGATAAGATCACTGATTTAAGAGGGAATGTTGGAAAAAAAGAAGAATAGTAAATCAATGATCTTGAAATACTTTTAGAATGACAACACTGTAATATAAAAACTAGAACAAAGGAGTGTTGGTTTTGTTTACAAAATTAGTAATTGTAATGTAAATTGTTAAATGTTCTTTTCTCTCTCTTTGAAAATAATAAATTTAAAATACTTTCATAAAAGGTAAAATCGCCTAATTCTTTATAACCACTTCAGCTGTAAGTAAACTTGTTATTTGTTGTTTCATTGTCTGAACCATAAAAGATTCCCAACAAGGACTTTATTATCACTCCTATAGATAAATGTCCCAATAATTTATCTATAATTTGTGAAAATCTATACCACGATATTCTAAAAAAGGAAATTGATAATAATAATTAATACACTTTTGCTAGAACTACAGCCACAAAAATCAAAAAAGACATCAAAAACGTGGAAAATTCACTAAAGATTTATAACTACAACAAAAATCCAAACATACCAAAATTCTATATAATTCCTAAACTACACAAAAAAACAATTTCTTTCAGAACAATCACATCTGGTATAAATTCAGTTATAAAAAACATTGATATACAATTAGCTTCAACACTACAATTTATTATAAACAAATTAACTAATAAATATAATTATAAATATTTCGACTCAAATAAAAAAATCATTAACTATTTAATGAACAATTGGACAAACATTGATTCAGTACACACATTTGATTTTGAGGACCTATATTCTAAAATAAATTTAAGAAATCTAAATAATAAAATAACCAATTTATTTAACGAATTCATTAATGACAAAACTTTCCACATTAAAATTATTCATAACAGATATAAAACAATTAAATTAGATCTTAAAACAGCAAAAACTCTACTGGAAACATTTCTAAATTTTAATTATATAGAATTTAAAAATAAAATATATATTCAATCAGAAGGCGTTCCCATGGGAACTTCTTCAAGTCCTTTATTAGCCAACCTAATACTATTCTGGTACGAAAGAGAATACTTTCTACAAAATAATGTTAATTGGCAAATGTTCCGTTATGTAGATGACATCATAATATTTAATAATCCACAGTTTAAAAACATAATACCTGAAATATATCCTAAATACTTGAAACTTAAGAACAATGAAAAAATTAATAGAAACAAAAAAGTTAACTTTTTAGACCTAAATATAAACCTTACAAATAATGCTATTAAAATTTATAATAAAAAAAGTAATTATAATTTCAATATTATAAAATACTGCAATATAAATTCTAATATATAATTAAACTGCTGCAAAGGTATATATTTTGGTCAGTTTCTAAGATTTTATAGAATAAATAATATATTAGAAAATTTCATAGAAGATATTAAAAATTTAAACATGGAATTTATTAAAAACAAATTTAGTATTAAACAAGTAAAATACTTCAACAGTATATGAATTATAAAATACTTTAAAAAAATAAATGGAAGTATCCATTTATTGAATCAACTTTTTATAATTTCTCTCAATAATAACTAATACAAACTTATAATCTTTAACAGTTAATTAAACTTAAATTATATAACTGATTTTTAAAAATTTTCACAAGATTTTTAAAGTAATATTGTATAGAATTCATTTTATTTAATCTCCAATTTCTGGGGAGGAAAATGGAAATTAAATATTAATGAATTTTCAAAATTAATAGCTTTATTAATCATCTAATAATTTACTTTTTTAAAGGAAAATTAAAAGATAAATAATAATTGAATCAGTTATATTAATATATCTAACTGTAAAGATTATAAAGATTGGCTTTCTTCCCTTAACTATTTTCTTTCTTCTTCAGTTGACTTATTATTCTGAAATTTCTGAGAAAACAATCTATTTATGAAGGGAGGAACACGGGTCCCCCCCGCAACAGATGTTATCCAGAAATAGCTACTTACAGAGGAAGGTGTCACAGACGAAGTAGGTAACATTTAGAATTTCTTGACACTTATGTTTGTTGGATCTTTATATATAAATGTTTCACTAAAACAACTTAATATTAACACATATAATCCGGTCTAAGAGAGATATATGATATAATAGAGCAGGGGTGAAATATCAGCTGGATTTCTATTTGAAAATCCCCGGTCCAGCATATCTCTCTTTCCATTAATTAATTCATTAAAAAAAAAATTATATGTCTGGTCTACCATTAGGGTTTCAAAACATAATAACCAAATTTATAACAAAAGTTAATTCATATTATAGATATTTCACTAAATACAACTAGATATATTCATTATATAAAATAAAAAAAATTAAAAATCTTAAAAAAAAAAAAAAAGATAAAATATAAAATTATAAAATATATATATATATATACTAACAATCTTATCTACCTTCTTTACAAAAAATTTTATTTTTTCTTATTATTAGTTTGATTATAAGTGTATGGTTCTGTCTTTCTCTCTTTTCTCTAACTACTAAAATTTATAATATTAAATATATTCTCACTTCTATTATTCTATATACAAATTAGAGTATGTCTAAATGACGTGTAAAAGCCGATGCAAAAGACGTTACGTTGTTAAATTTTATTGTTATTAATTATAAATATATAATTAATTGGATGATGTGTAAGAAGTAAAGGATTTTTTTTCTCTCTCTCTCTACTAAATAATAACAATTTACAAATTTTATAATTTGAATTTAAATAATCAAAATAATAAAGATAATTTTAATACAAAACTAAACTATAAAACTAAACAACTATTTATTTTTATAATTAATTTAGATTTAGCTTGCTAATCTAATCAAATCTACTTGATATAAATTATCATTGTTATCAGTTTACTCATTAAATTTTAAATATAGAATCACTATTATATTTTTATTATATAGTTTCTACACTATATATATATATATATATATATATTGGCAAATAACAAATATTTGCAAATAATTCTTTTTTTATTTATAAAGGATAGCAAGCTTCATCAGGCTATACATAAGAGGGTCTCCGGGAAAATAAATATCTACAGGAAAACCTAATTTGAGAATTAGTCCCATATACGGATTTGTGTATGATAAGTCAGAGAAAGACAACAACAACAACAACAACAACAAAAATAAAAGAATAAAATAAGGGATACATTCTTACTTAAGACTTTATTAAGACCTTTGGTTTTATTTAAAAGTTCACCAGCCGATGAACGGGGATTATAAAATTTGAAACGGGACTTGTATACAATATAGAAGCATTCTATAGATAGCTATATACAAAAAGAAAGTTAGGCAATGTGAAAGGAGAAATATTAAAATACTATTAGGTCTTGTAGAACGACGTTGGACAAATTTTACCGCATATGTTTCTTCTGAACGAAAATTCGTAATTTTTTTAAAGGAGAAATAACGACTATTTCTATCCTTAGGGATGAAGTATGAAAGGATTAATTGTGAAGAGTAATGATAAACGGAAAATAAAAGTGTCCAGGGATGGAAATATATTTACGAACGGAAAAAGTGTAGCCTAGTGGACATGGCATCTGCCCGGTAAGTGGAACACTGTGGGTTCGTTTCCCATCCCTGGACACTTTTATTTTTCCGTTTATCATTACTCTTCACAATTAATCCTTTCATACTTCATCCCTAAGGATAGAAATAGTCATTATTTCTCCTTAAAATAAAATGACGATTTTTCGTTTGAAAGAAACATTTGCGGTAAAATTGTCAAACGTCGTTCTATAATCATGAATTCCTTTAGTAACTGCTCTATAAAAATGGAATAATGGTTTTGTATCAGTCTTACCTGGAATGGGGATTGCTATCATCCAATATGTACTTCAAGAAACCGCAAAAAACCGCATTAGAGAATTTCCGCATTTAAACAAAAAGGATAAAATGCTGATCAAAAGGATTGACGAACATGTGTATGTATGACACGAACTTGCACATAAATTATATTCATTTAATTTGACGGGAGAGGTGCCCTATGCTTTTTTTAGATTTTATATTTTGGTCATAGATTTGGCCCAGCCACCTTGCAGCTATACACCTCTTTGGCAGATTATGAAGATTCCATTAGGTCACATGTGGATCTCATGGAATAAAATTCGCCCTAGGCTAATGAGGGCCATAGCCTGAAACCATGGTTTCTAGGTGGACGCTTCTCAGTTTGTCAAAGCTGGTGTTGTGGCTTTGTCACCGACCCGAAGCTGCTAGTTTGCGGCGACGGTCAATAGATAGCATCTAGTTTTGACGTTTAATTTGACAGGAGAGTAGCTATATGCTTTTTTAGATCAATTTCCTTCCGAAAAAACTTCCATCTATAAATTTTATATACACAAGTCAAGAAGAACAATCGATAAAATTGCATGTTGAAATAGATGAATTCAATAGAAAGTTTCAGGAGGATGATTTCATGTACCAAAAGAGGTACCTCTCCTTTTTGGAAAATTCGACCGATTTCATAGCCCTTCTCATAGGATAATATAAAACCGAAGCCACCCCCTGTATTGATTATGGCCATGGCCTAAAACCATGGTTTACAGGTTTACAATTTGCTAAAACTGGTGTTGTGCCACATTCTTTATGATCATCATAACGTTTTGTACTGAGATGATAAACCAAAAATACATTGTTTTAATGCATTTTAAAGGGAAAGTTTGTATTTGGTATTTATATTACCGAGAAAAACTTTTAGGATAGAGGGGTCTAAACCAACATTACTGACAATCAGATCCAAGGTTCGAATCCCATCTCAGAGAATTTTTTCAAACAACAGATAGCTTCAATGGTTATCTGATTCTCAGAATTTGTCAAACACTGTCTACAGAATCTGTTTTCAGCATAATTGTTGGACACCAGCGCCGCCACTCAAGTATAACACGTGACCAGAAGGATGACGTCGGCACCCCCCCCCTCCGACAGACAGTAAAGTTTAGCCTAACGACGCTGTGGTTTGTTTACCTTCTACGGAGGATATAACCTCTTTGTTTCCTCTCTTTCCCTTTTTAATCTTTATATAACCTATGCTTTAATAAATTAGTTAGTGCAAGGCTCTTGTCCTAAGTGTAACCAAGTACCTTGTCTACACCCCTACAAGAAAAGATTATGAGACTGATTGGAGCTGCCTGAAGCATTGAACGGTAAGCCTATTTTTTGTTCTCTCTCCCCCCCTTCAGTGGACGCCATCTTATAATGGAAGCTAACGAAAGTTTAACGAAAATTACCAAGCTAAATGGATTAAACTATTCCTCATGGAGCTTCCAAATTAAGCTCATTCTGATGGACAATGACTTATGGTCAATTGTTGACCCAGGCGAAGTCAAACCCGAGGGAGGGGATGTTGGTCTAATCAACAAATTTAATACGAGGCAGAATAAGGCTCTAGCAAAGATATGTCTCTCTATTGGTGAGGAGCAGCAGAACCATATCAGACATCTAAATTCCCCCAAAGAAGTTTGGGATGAATTACAAAGACTTTATGCACCCAGGGATAGCAAACACAGAATTCTCCAACTGCGTCGAAAGTTGTACTCCCAGAAATTCTGTCAACATGCGAACATGGATGCCTATTTGGGAAGCATAAATCTAATAGTGAGTGAACTCACAGGTGTAGGGGATAAAGTTGAAGACGGTGATCTAAGCATGCTAATTCTTTGTGGAATGCCCGAGGACTGGGATAATGTTATATCAACAATGTGTAACTTACCAGAGTCAGAGTTCACCAGTGCCAACATCAGACGTAAATTGTTAGCTGAGGCAGAGCGCCGGTATGCTACAACAAATGAAGGGATGGGTGCACTGTCAGTCAGGAACTCTAACAAGAAACAATTCCCTCATGAACATCAAGGTTCTAAAACTGTTAGAAAATGTTTCGGATGTGGGGAAAACAGGGCATATTGCACGGCACTGTTTCAAACTGAAAAAGAATAACGGTAAACAACAGGAAAAGGGAGCGATACATCAACATCACGAAGAAAAGAACTTGAATGTGATGTATAATGCAGCAGTTGTATCAGAAGAGGATACGTGGGAAATTGACTCAGGTGCCACGCATCATATGACTCCGAACAGAAGGTATTTCTGCACGTTGAATGACGAGAATGTAGGACAAGTGACTACCATTGATGGTACATCACATTCAAACATAGGAAGAGGTAATGCTCAAGTAGATCTGATCAACAATTTTGGACAACTTAGAAGCATAGTTGCTCAGAATGCAATGTTCGTACCTGGGATCAGACATGGTGTACTCTCTGTTCTACAAATTGTGGAAAATGGTCATGAGGTTATCTTCGACAAGAAGGGATGTCATATCTACGACAATGATCATAACTTGATGATCAGAGCAGAGAAGAGAGGAAGACTCTATCTCGTCAGGACTGCTCCGTCCAGATTTCCAGAATCAGGAGAATGTTCAAATTCCATTGCTCAAAACAACAATTTTCGTAAATTCCCACTAAATTTATGGCATCAGAGACTCATGCATATCAACTATGACACCATAGTAGACATGATGAAAAGAGAAGTTGTCATTGGTTTGAACTGTCAGGCTGGAAAACCTGATAAATGCTCTGATTGTATGATTGGAAAATCGACAAAAAGACCTTTCCTGAATCTGAAGAGCACCAAGGACTTTGGCATAACTTACAGATCCACTGGCAAACCTTTGATTGCCTTTTCGGATGCAAGTTGGGCCTCAGACATTGTAGACCGAAAAGGAGTATCTGGACATCTCATCATTTTAGCTGGAGCACCAATAATTTGGAGAAGCACCAAACAAACAGTTACCGCTTTGAGTACTATGGAATCGGAATACATTGCACTGTCATCAGCTGTGAAGGACATCACATGGGTACGGAATCTGATGGAACAGCTAAAAATGTCAAGTTTTATTTGTGGAGAAACAAAAGTATTCTGCGACAACCAAGCTGCAATTTCCCATGCGGAAAATTACATCGACAAATCGAAAACTAGACATTTTGCCGTAAAGTACCATTTTGTTCGAGAAAAGATCTCAGAAGAAGCAATCGAACTTTTCTACACTCCGAGTGCTGAGAACCCTGCTGACTTCCTTACCAAGCCTCTTGCTAGAAGCCAGCATGAAAAGTACTGTAGAGCGCTGATGGACTATCGGAATAAACGTCCAGCTGAAGTTATTCCGGGAGGGGATAT
Organism: Cordylochernes scorpioides; assembly: GCA_030710605.1. Taxonomy (NCBI): domain Eukaryota; kingdom Metazoa; phylum Arthropoda; class Arachnida; order Pseudoscorpiones; family Chernetidae; genus Cordylochernes; species Cordylochernes scorpioides. The sequence continues at coordinate 69,313,177 of CP092871.1, read as the reverse complement.
GTTGGACACCAGCGCCGCCACTCAAGTATAACACGTGACCGGAAGGATGACGTCGGCACCCCCCCCCCCCCTCCAACAGACAGTAAAGTTTAGCCTAACGACGCTGTGTTTTGTTTACCTTCTACGGAGGATGTAACCTCTTTGTTTCCTCTCTTTCCCTTTTTAATCTTTATATAACCTATGCTTTAATAAATTAGTTAGTGCAAGGCTCTTGTCCTAAGTGTAACCAAGTACCTTGTCTACACCCCTACAAGAATAATTATAAAGAAAGGTCATTTTATAAAGTTACAAGCTTAAAACGTCTTAAAAATTTAAAGGAAAAGGCAATACCAGAAGTAATTTCGGCCAAGTAATTGTTTACTAAACATGCTAAATTTATGTTAAAAAATGAATAAGCTTGAGGGATGAGTATCTTTAGCAAATAAATTTATTTCAAGCTTTCGGGCTCAACCGCTTTTCGACAGGAAAATTACGCTACTGACGTTTTCGGATCTATTATCCATATATATATACACATAAAGAAGCCGAAAATATACTACAGTTATGCAAAAAGCTGATTTACATAGTGAATAAAATAATAAAACGGAAATTTAAGTATACATACCTGTCAAGCAAATTACACAGCCTTAATAGAAAAATTGATTTACCGGAAATTTACAATGTATTATTCCCTGTAGCCACCAAACCCCCCACCGTACCATGAACTCTGAGACCGCAAATTCAATAGTTATTCTGTTCTGTGTTTCCAAAATATGCCATATTCTTTGTCTTAATCCATATCAGTTCATATTGTAGACATTCAAATTCTCTATTTATGTATACTTAAATTTCCGTTTTATTGTTTTATTCACTATGTAAATCAGCTTTTTGCATAACTGTAGTATATTTTCGGCTTCTTTGTGTGTATATATATGGATTAGATTCGAAAACGTCAGTAGTGTAATTTTCCTGTCGAGGGCGGTTGAGCCCGAAAGCTTGAAATAAATTTATTTGCTAAAGATACTCATCCCTCAAGCTTATTGATTTTTTAACATTTTATTAAGGGATTAGCCTATTAATGCTAAATTTATCTTGAAGATAGAGAGGTTGCCTGCCGGCATTCATATTTTTGTAAAAAAAAAAAAAAAATAGGCACTACGGCCAGTTAGAGTTTTATTTAATTAACGTTTCAACAAAAATCTTTTGTCTTTAACTGCCTAAGTGCCTATATATATATTTTTTTAAAGAAATGCTAAATTTAGAGAGCAACTTTACAAGACTGTAAAAAAAGGGTAGAAAACAGCAAGCAAGCATCGATTTTTAAATGTAAAAGTAAATATTAGGTTTTGTAGGTTAGCGTCACTCACCGAGCAATAAGGAAATGTCAGACGTCTTGCAACTGTCATGAAGTATCACGAGGAAGTTCTTTAACATTCAGCGGGCACGACATCCGGTGATGACAATGTCAACCTCACTTAATGGGTGGTCAACTCTGTGTGTGTCACCTGGTTATGTTTCATAAGTTAGCTTTCGTATCAAAACTGTGGTGTTATGGCTAAATGCATTGTTCTGATGGTGGTGGTGGTGTCTTGTCCAATTTCTGATTTTGTCCCTCCATGGAAAAGGGGGGTGCCATTGTCCTGTTAGTCAGCCACATTTAAGTTCCCTGTGGGTCTTCACGGTTGCTGTAGCGGCTCGGGGCTCACGACACCGTACTTCAGGGCAGTCCCTTACTTGTGCTCTTCTCCCGCCCGCCATGTAGAGGAGGACTTCTGATGCATTTCATAAATGCAGTTATATAATTCATTTATTAAAAGAAGATATGCCTTTTGAACATATCTAGTTATTATCCGAAATTGTATGCATATATATATGCCTCGGGAACCTTACCCTTCTCTATAAAAAATCTATTATAATTTCGAAAACAAATATAAGGCAATAACGCGCCATCTATATGTATAAAATGAAACTATGAAACAACAATGACTACTTTATCTCCAACAATTAAACTTTACTCACTTATATAAATACTTTATCCCCAACAATTAAACTTTACTCACAACAATGAAACTTTACTCACAGCAATAACTACTATATCCCCAACAATGAAACTTTACTCACAACAATGACTACTCTATCCCAACAACGAAACTTTACTCACAGCAATGACTACTCTATCCCCTACAACGAAACTTTACTCACAACAATGACTACTTTATCCCCAACAACGAAACTTTACTCACAGCAATGACTACTCTATCCCCTACAACGAAACTTTACTCATAACAATGACTACTTTATCCCCAACAACGAAACTTTACTCACAGCAATGACTACTCTATCCCCAACAATGAAACTTTACTCACAGCAATGACTACTTTATCCCCAACAATGACACTTTACTCACAGCAATGACTACTCTATCCCCAACAACGAAACTTTACTCACAGCAATGACTACTTTATCCCCAACAATGAAATTTACTCACAGCAATGACTACTCTATCCCCAACAATGAAATTTACTCACAGCAATGACTACTCTATCCCCTACAACGAAACTTTACTCACAGCAATGACTACTCTATCCCCAACAACGAAAATTTACTCACAGCAATGACTACTTTATCCCCAACAACGAAACTTTACTCACAGCAATGACTACTCTATCCCCTACAACGAAACTTTACTCACAGCAATGAAACTTTACTCACAGCAATGACTACTCTATCCCCTACAACGAAACTTTACTCATAACAATGACTACTTTATCCCCAACAACGAAACTTTACTCACAGCAATGACTACTCTATCCCCTACAACGAAACTTTACTCACAGCAATGACTACTTTATCCCCAACAACGAAACTTTACTCACAGCAATGACTACTTTATCCCCAACAATGAAATTTACTCACAGCAATGACTACTCTATCCCCTACAACGAAACTTTACTCACAGCAATGACTACTCTATCCCCAACAACGAAACTTTACTCACAGCAATGACTACTTTATCCCCAACAACGAAACTTTACTCACAGCAATGACTACTCTATCCCCTACAACGAAACTTTACTCACAGCAATGAAACTTTACTCACAGCAATGACTACTCTATCCCCTACAACAAACTTTACTCATAACAATGACTACTTTATCCCCAACAACGAAACTTTACTCACAGCAATGACTACTCTATCCCCAACAACGAAACTTTACTCACAGCAATGACTAATTTATCCCCAACAATGACACTTTACTCACAGCAATGACTACTCTATCCCCTACAACGAAACTTTACTCACAGCAATGACTACTCTATCCCCAACAACGAAACTTTACTCACAGCAATGACTACTTTATCCCCAACAACGAAACTTTACTCACAGCAATGACTACTTTATCCCCAACAATGAAACTTTACTCACAGCAATGACTACTCTATCCCCTACAACGAAACTTTACTCACAGCAATGACTACTCTATCCCCAACAACGAAACTTTACTCACAGCAATGACTACTTTATCCCCAACAACGAAACTTTACTCACAGCAATGACTACTTTATCCCCAACAACGAAACTTTACTCACAGCAATGACTACTTTATCCCCAACAACGAAACTTTACTCACAGCAATGACTACTCTATCCCCTACAACGAAACTTTACTCACAGCAATGAAATTTTACTCACAGCAATGACTACTCTATCCCCTACAACGAAACTTTACTCACAACAATGACTACTTTATCCCCAACAACGAAACCTTACTCACAGCAATGTCTACTCTATCCCCAACAACGAAACTTTACTCACAGCAATGACTACTTTAACCCCCAACAATGAAACTTTACTCACAGCAATGACTACTCTATCCCCTACAACGAAACCTTACTCACAGCAATGACTACTCTATCCCCAACAACGAAACTTTACTCACAGCAATGACTACTTTATCCCCAACAACGAAACTTTACTCACAGCAATGACTACTCTATCCCCTACAACGAAACTTTACTCACAGCAATGAAACTTTACTCACAGCAATGACTACTCTATCCCCTACAACGAAACTTTACTCATAACAATGACTACTTTATCCCCAACAACGAAACTTTACTCACAGCAATGACTACTCTATCCCCTACAACGAAACTTTACTCACAGCAATGAAACTTTACTCACAGCAATGACTACTCTATCCCCTACAACAAACTTTACTCATAACAATGACTACTTTATCCCCAACAACGAAACTTTACTCACAGCAATGACTACTCTATCCCCAACAACGAAACTTTACTCACAGCAATGACTAATTTATCCCCAACAATGACACTTTACTCACAGCAATGACTACTCTATCCCCTACAACGAAACTTTACTCACAGCAATGACTACTCTATCCCCAACAACGAAACTTTACTCACAGCAATGACTACTTTATCCCCAACAACGAAACTTTACTCACAGCAATGACTACTTTATCCCCAACAATGAAACTTTACTCACAGCAATGACTACTCTATCCCCTACAACGAAACTTTACTCACAGCAATGACTACTCTATCCCCAACAACGAAACTTTACTCACAGCAATGACTACTTTATCCCCAACAACGAAACTTTACTCACAGCAATGACTACTTTATCCCCAACAACGAAACTTTACTCACAGCAATGACTACTTTATCCCCAACAATGAAACTTTACTCACAGCAATGACTACTCTATCCCCTACAACGAAACCTTACTCACAGCAATGACTACTCTATCCCCAACAACGAAACTTTACTCACAGCAATGACTACTTTATCCCCAACAACGAAACTTTACTCACAGCAATGACTACTCTATCCCCTACAACGAAACTTTACTCACAGCAATGAAATTTTACTCACAGCAATGCCTACTCTATCCCCTACAACGAAACTTTACTCACAACAATGACTACTTTATCCCCAACAACGAAACCTTACTCACAGCAATGACTACTCTATCCCCAACAACGAAACTTTACTCACAGCAATGACTACTTTATCCCCAACAATGAAACTTTACTCACAGCAATGACTACTCTATCCCCTACAACGAAACCTTACTCACAGCAATGACTACTCTATCCCCAACAACGAAACTTTACTCACAGCAATGACTACTTTATCCCCAACAACGAAACTTTACTCACAGCAATGACTACTCTATCCCCTACAACGAAACTTTACTCACAGCAATGAAACTTTACTCACAGCAATGACTACTCTATCCCCAACAACGAAACTTTACTCATAACAATGACTACTTTATCCCCAACAACGAAACTTTACTCACAGCAATGACTACTCTATCCCCTACAACGAAACTTTACTCACAGCAATGAAACTTTACTCACAGCAATGACTACTTTATCCCCAACAACGAAACTTTACTCACAGCAATGACTACTTTATCCCCAACAATGAAATTTACTCACAGCAATGACTACTCTATCCCCTACAACGAAACTTTACTCACAGCAATGACTACTCTATCCCCAACAACGAAACTTTACTCACAGCAATGACTACTTTATCCCCAACAACGAAACTTTACTCACAGCAATGACTACTCTATCCCCTACAACGAAACTTTACTCACAGCAATGAAACTTTACTCACAGCAATGACTACTCTATCCCCTACAACAAACTTTACTCATAACAATGACTACTTTATCCCCAACAACGAAACTTTACTCACAGCAATGACTACTCTATCCCCAACAACGAAACTTTACTCACAGCAATGACTAATTTATCCCCAACAATGACACTTTACTCACAGCAATGACTACTCTATCCCCTACAACGAAACTTTACTCACAGCAATGACTACTCTATCCCCAACAACGAAACTTTACTCACAGCAATGACTACTTTATCCCCAACAACGAAACTTTACTCACAGCAATGACTACTCTATCCCCTACAACGAAACTTTACTCACAGCAATGAAATTTTACTCACAGCAATGACTACTCTATCCCCTACAACGAAACTTTACTCACAACAATGACTACTTTTATCCCCAACAACGAAACCTTACTCACAGCAATGTCTACTCTATCCCCAACAACGAAACTTTACTCACAGCAATGACTACTTTAACCCCAACAATGAAACTTTACTCACAGCAATGACTACTCTATCCCCTACAACGAAACCTTACTCACAGCAATGACTACTCTATCCCCAACAACGAAACTTTACTCACAGCAATGACTACTCTATCCCCTACAACGAAACTTTACTCACAGCAATGAAATTTTACTCACAGCAATGACTACTCTATCCCCTACAACGAAACTTTACTCACAACAATGACTACTTTATCCCCAACAACGAAACCTTACTCACAGCAATGTCTACTCTATCCCCAACAACGAAACTTTACTCACAGCAATGACTACTTTAACCCCAACAATGAAACTTTACTCACAGCAATGACTACTCTATCCCCTACAACGAAACCTTACTCACAGCAATGACTACTCTATCCCCAACAACGAAACTTTACTCACAGCAATGACTACTTTATCCCCAACAACGAAACTTTACTCACAGCAATGACTACTCTATCCCCTACAACGAAACTTTACTCACAGCAATGAAACTTTACTCACAGCAATGACTACTCTATCCCCTACAACGAAACTTTACTCATAACAATGACTACTTTATCCCCAACAACGAAACTTTACTCACAGCAATGACTACTCTATCCCCTACAACGAAACTTTACTCACAGCAATGAAACTTTACTCACAGCAATGACTACTTTATCCCCAACAACGAAACTTTACTCACAGCAATGACTACTTTATCCCCAACAATGAAATTTACTCACAGCAATGACTACTCTATCCCCTACAACGAAACTTTACTCACAGCAATGACTACTCTATCCCCAACAACGAAACTTTACTCACAGCAATGACTACTTTATCCCCAACAACGAAACTTTACTCACAGCAATGACTACTCTATCCCCTACAACGAAACTTTACTCACAGCAATGAAACTTTACTCACAGCAATGACTACTCTATCCCCTACAACAAACTTTACTCATAACAATGACTACTTTATCCCCAACAACGAAACTTTACTCACAGCAATGACTACTCTATCCCCAACAACGAAACTTTACTCACAGCAATGACTACTTTATCCCCAACAATGAAATTTACTCACAGCAATGACTAATTTATCCCCAACAATGACACTTTACTCACAGCAATGACTACTCTATCCCCTACAACGAAACTTTACTCACAGCAATGACTACTCTATCCCCAACAACGAAACTTTACTCACAGCAATGACTACTTTATCCCCAACAACGAAACTTTACTCACAGCAATGACTACTCTATCCCCAACAATGAAACTTTACTCACAGCAATGACTACTCTATCCCCTACAACGAAACTTTACTCACAGCAATGACTACTCTATCCCCAACAACGAAACTTTACTCACAGCAATGACTACTTTATCCCCAACAACGAAACTTTACTCACAGCAATGACTACTTTATCCCCAACAACGAAACTTTACTCACAGCAATGACTACTTTATCCCCAACAATGAAACTTTACTCACAGCAATGACTACTCTATCCCCTACAACGAAACCTTACTCACAGCAATGACTACTCTATCCCCAACAACGAAACTTTACTCACAGCAATGACTACTTTATCCCCAACAACGAAACTTTACTCACAGCAATGACTACTCTATCCCCTACAACGAAACTTTACTCACAGCAATGAAATTTTACTCACAGCAATGCCTACTCTATCCCCTACAACGAAACTTTACTCACAACAATGACTACTTTATCCCCAACAACGAAACCTTACTCACAGCAATGACTACTCTATCCCCAACAACGAAACTTTACTCACAGCAATGACTACTTTATCCCCAACAATGAAACTTTACTCACAGCAATGACTACTCTATCCCCTACAACGAAACCTTACTCACAGCAATGACTACTCTATCCCCAACAACGAAACTTTACTCACAGCAATGTCTACTTTATCCCCAACAACGAAACTTTACTCACAGCAATGACTACTCTATCCCCTACAACGAAACTTTACTCACAGCAATGAAACTTTACTCACAGCAATGACTACTCTATCCCCAACAACGAAACTTTACTCATAACAATGACTACTTTATCCCCAACAACGAAACTTTACTCACAGCAATGACTACTCTATCCCCTACAACGAAACTTTACTCACAGCAATGAAACTTTACTCACAGCAATGACTACTTTATCCCCAACAACGAAACTTTACTCACAGCAATGACTACTTTATCCCCAACAATGAAATTTACTCACAGCAATGACTACTCTATCCCCTACAACGAAACTTTACTCACAGCAATGACTACTCTATCCCCAACAACGAAACTTTACTCACAGCAATGACTACTTTATCCTCAACAACGAAACTTTACTCACAGCAATGACTACTCTATCCCCTACAACGAAACTTTACTCACAGCAATGAAACTTTACTCACAGCAATGACTACTCTATCCCCTACAACAAACTTTACTCATAACAATGACTACTTTATCCCCAACAACGAAACTTTACTCACAGCAATGACTACTCTATCCCCAACAACGAAACTTTACTCACAGCAATGACTAATTTATCCCCAACAATGACACTTTACTCACAGCAATGACTACTCTATCCCCTACAACGAAACTTTACTCACAGCAATGACTACTCTATCCCCAACAACGAAACTCTACTCACAGCAATGACTACTTTATCCCCAACAACGAAACTTTACTCACAGCAATGACTACTTTATCCCCAACAATGAAACTTTACTCACAGCAATGACTACTCTATCCCCTACAACGAAACTTTACTCACAGCAATGACTACTCTATCCCCAACAACGAAACTTTACTCACAGCAATGACTACTTTATCCCCAACAACGAAACATTACTCACAGCAATGACTACTTTATCCCCAACAACGAAACTTTACTCACAGCAATGACTACTTTATCCCCAACAATGAAACTTTACTCACAGCAATGACTACTCTATCCCCTACAACGAAACCTTACTCACAGCAATGACTACTCTATCCCCAACAACGAAACTTTACTCACAGCAATGACTACTTTATCCCCAACAACGAAACTTTACTCACAGCAATGACTACTCTATCCCCTACAACGAAACTTTACTCACAGCAATGAAATTTTACTCACAGCAATGCCTACTCTATCCCCTACAACGAAACTTTACTCACAACAATGACTACTTTATCCCCAACAACGAAACCTTACTCACAGCAATGACTACTCTATCCCCAACAACGAAACTTTACTCACAGCAATGACTACTTTATCCCCAACAATGAAACTTTACTCACAGCAATGACTACTCTATCCCCTACAACGAAACCTTACTCACAGCAATGACTACTCTATCCCCAACAACGAAACTTTACTCACAGCAATGACTACTTTATCCCCAACAACGAAACTTTACTCACAGCAATGACTACTCTATCCCCTACAACGAAACTTTACTCACAGCAATGAAACTTTACTCACAGCAATGACTACTCTATCCCCTACAACGAAACTTTACTCACAACAATGACTACTTTATCCCCAACAACGAAACTTTACTCACAGCAATGACTACTCTATCCCCAACAACGAAACTTTACTCACAGCAATGACTACTTTATCCCCAACAACGAAACTGTTGTATTCCAATTGATTACACACAGCGCTCAACGTTAATTATACTTTAATTAACTACAAGGTAAAAGGAATAAATATAGATTAAAAGTAAACATGGGGAAAAAGAGAAAAGAATAAGTCTCGTGGCCACGCGGCCTCGCCTGGGTTACATCCACAGGTAGTGACGTCAGAGCTCCAGGGTTGCCGAGCCAGCAATCTCCTCCCTCGAAGTGACCTCCTATTCATGGATCACTTCGCCGCTTAAGAGTCTCGAACGATGAAGTTCGTGTAGGTTTCTCCCCTTATTTGCTTCAGTACTGAGGAGTTCAATTGAGTTCTGAGCATTTCTCTGGTTCCTTAGGATCATTGGATGAGATCGAGTAGGAGAAGGCTTCACAGTATCTTCATTATGGCTGTCCTCTTCTGTAGGTGTCACGTCTTCTTGATCTAATAAAGACACTGGATTATCTTCAATCTCCCGTTGAGTCCCATAGCTGTAGTGTTCAATTGATGGAAGCTCCTCCCGGTTGCTGTCGTTCCTCGATACATCACTCTCTTTGAAGACACAGTCCCGAGATTCCACCACTTTCTTCATCTCAGGAATCCACACTCTGTAGCCACGTCCTCTGAGTGCATATCCAACAAGGTTACCTTTGACAGCTCTTCTTTCGAGTTTGGATTTACGGACTTGTCTTGGAATATGGACAAATACTTGACAGCCAATAGCTCTTAGGTGTTTAAGACTAGGCTTGTTCCCTGTCCACAGTTCATATGGCGTACTTTCACCATTGTGATTGTTGAGAACTCTGTTTCTGACATAGGCTGCGGTGTAAGTCAGCTCCGCCCAGGAAGCCTTTGGCAGACCACTTCCAGATATAGTGCTCCTGACAAGATCTAGGAGTGTCCTATTCATTCTTTCTGCCACACCATTCTGTTGAGGTGTATACGTCATAGTGTGTTCATGAACTATTCCGACGCTCGTGCAGAAAGTGTCCCATTCTTTGGAACAAAATTCCAAGCCATTATCCGTACGTATTCGTTTTAGTTTCCGGCTGGTTTGTTTCTCAGATTCTTGAATCCACTCTTTGACTTTTCCCAGGGTTTCGCCTTTGTTTTTCAGGAAAAATACACTTGTATATCTCGTAGATTCATCAATGATGGTTAAGACGTACTTGGCTCCTCCCCAGCTCAATACGTCGAGTGGACCCATCAAGTCCGCATGCACCAAGTCCAACGGCATGATTTCTTTTTCCTCCTTGTGTGAGTGTTGAAGGAATGGCAGACGATAAGACTTGCCGATCAAGCAGTCTTCGCACTTTTCTGGCTTTGCCGGGCTGCAATTAAGTCCTCTTACGCTTTGGTTCTTGGCCATCTTTGCTATCGTATATGCATTTACATGCATCAGCCTTTTGTGCCAAAGTTCCAGTGTAAGCTCTTCCTTGCATTCAGATGCAAGAGAAACACGATCATTCTGATCTATCGGAGAGGATGGAGTAGTCTGGACGTAGTAAAGTCTACCCAACTTCTTTCCCTCTATCAAGAGTTTACCTTTCATGTCCATAATGTGGCAACCACTCCTGTTGAAGACAACCTTTCTACCGTTTTCTATCATTTGGCGTACAGACAGAACACTGTGACGCAAATCTGGAACATACAAGGTGTTCTGGACAACCATTTTGCTGGCATCTCCCTTGTGTCCAACATTATTGGCACTGACAGTACCGATACCACATGCTTCTATAGAAGAGCAATTCGCAATAGTGATGGAACTCATATTGCTTGTGCACTCTTTCAGACATGTGAAGTAATCTCTCTTGGGAGTCATATGGTGCGTCGCTCCAGAATCTATGATCCAGGTCTCGGCGGTAGCTCCAAACAAAGTGTTGCACATTGCCGACATATTTACGCCTTTGTTTTGGTCAAACCTCTTTGGTCTTTGTTCATTCTTTCCTTTCTTCCTGCATTCCCTTGCATAATGGCCTTTACCTCCACATTTGAAACAAACAACCTTTGCTTTAAATTGTTTTTCTGTTTCAATGGGCTTCGAAGAGGCATTAACGACCATGGCACCCACATCTTTTGGTAGATTAGACGAACGCCTTTCTGCTTCTGCCAACAGCCGTCTTTTAACTGTGGCGGTCGTGAAGTCTGAATCAGTCAAGTTACATATGGTTGAGACAACGATGTCCCAATCCTCTGGTAATCCACCCAAAAGAACCATAGCCAAATCGCCATCATCCATTTTGTCGCCAATTTGGGCCAGTTCGTTTACAATGTAGTTTATCTTCCCCATATACCCTTCCATATTGCTGTGCTGAGTCAACCTTTCGCCATATAACTGCTTTCTTAGTTGTACGGCTCGATATCTACTATCCTTTGGTGCGTATAATTTTTCCAGTTCCTCCCAGACCTCTTTCGGAGTATTCAAATGTTGAACATGCAATTGTTGTTCATCATTAATCCCGAGGCAAATTTTTGCAAACGCCTTACCCTCCCGCGACAAAAAAAGTTTTGTTGCAACAAGGTCACTAGGGTCAGGCTTAGCCTCTCCTGGATTGATCAAACTCCACAAGTCGTTTTCCATTAGAACGAGTTTCATCTGGAAGCTCCAGCTGGAGTAATTAGCACCATTTAATTTTGTAATCGTTGTGTTTGCCATTTTACAAAATATTTGGTAAGTAGAAAAAAAGGATGGTCCAAGTAATCAAAGGAAATTTGTTTACTCACGTTTTAGGCCTTGCGCTTCTTCAGTCTGACGTTTTAAGTCTTGCGCTTCTTGTCTCAAGTTTTAGGCCTTGCGCTTCTTCAGTCTCATAATCTTTGTTGTATTCCAATTGATTACACACAGCGCTCAACGTTAATTATACTTTAATTAACTACAAGGTAAAAGGAATAAATATAGATTAAAAGTAAACATGGGGAAAAAGAGAAAAGAATAAGTCTCGTGGCCACGCGGCCTCGCCTGGGTTACATCCACAGGTAGTGACGTCAGAGCTCCAGGGTTGCCGAGCCAGCAGAAACTTTACTCACAGCAATGACTACTTTATCACCAACAACGAAACTTTACTCACAGCAATGAAACTTTACTCACAGCAATGACTACTCTATCCCCTACAACGAAACTTTATTCACAGCAATGCCTACTCTATCCCCTACAACGAAACTTTACTCACAACAATGACTACTTTATCCCCAACAACGAAACTTTACTCACAGCAATGACTACTCTATCCCCTACAACGAAACTTTACTCACAGCAATGACTACTCTATCCCCTACAACGAAACTTTACTCACAGCAATGACTACTCTATCCCCTACAACGAAACTTTACTCACAACAATGAAACTTTACTCACAGCAATGACTACTCTATCCCCTACAACGAAACTTTACTCACAGCAATGACTACTTTATCCCCAACAATGACACTTAACTCACAGCAATGACTACTCTATCCCCTACAACGAAACTTTACTCACAGCAATGACTACTCTATCCCCTACAACGAAACTTTACTCACAGCAATGACTACTCTATCCCCTACAACGAAACTTTACTCACAGCAATGACTACTTTATCCCCAACAATGAAACTTTACTCACAGCAATGACTACTCTATCCCCTACAACTAAACTTTACTCACAGCAATGACTACTCTATCCCCTACAACGAAACCTTACTCACAGCAATGACTACTCTATCCCCAACAATGACACTTTACTCACAACAATGAAACTTTACTCACAACAATGACTACTCTATCCCCAACAATGAAACTTTACTCACAACAATGACTACTCTATCCCCAACAATGAAACTTTACTCACAGCAATTGTCAAATTATATTGACAAATATTTGCAATCTTATCCTATCTTATCTCAGGTTTTAGTGGAAAGAATTTGTGTTTTCGTTTATTTGTGAACAAATCTCTCCCGCCTTCTCATTGGACGAATGTGGCCATGTTTGTATATAAAGGGGGCTATGGTATGAGTCGAGGCGCGAGTGTTGTGGATTATCTTGTGGAGACGCTTAAAGTGTTCTCTGCGTGCTATATCCCTGTCTGGCAATCTCCTCGAATACCTGTGTAACCCCGGTCCGATCCCTACCTAAGCAGCAATAAAGCTAAGTACTGTTTTTTATTTTATTTAACAAATTGTGATCTATTATTTACTTTTTTTTGTGTGTGTGTTGTACTTTTGAGTCCACGATTTTTCGGTGTTTAAGTTACTCTTACTGTAGGCCCAGGTATATTGTATCTTGTGTTAACCCGTACAAAGTAACTTTTGTCATTGGCGAGCCCTGCCAGGATTACTGGTGTTTGCACGTGTAAATTCCTGTAATATTTATGTGCGTTTTTTTTCATTGATTGAGTGGTTTATTATTATTATTTTTTTGTACTCCATCATGTTCGCGAATTCTATGCTCAACTTGTCAGTGTTTAATGGGGTTGATCTCGAATCTTTCATTCGGGAAGTCGAGCTTAAAGCTCGAGTAGGCAAATGGGATCTTGAGGTCAAAGCATTGGTCATGTTCGAGGCTTTATCCCCTGAAGTTAGGTTGAGCTTAGAGGAGATGGGTATCCGTAACGATAGCAGTTTCAAAAGTATTGTTAGTAAACTGAACATATTGTACCCTAAAAAGGCGCTTGGTATTAGGGAATGCCTTAAATTAATAGAAGGTCTTAAGCAGAGAGTTGGGGAAAGTCCTATGGTTTTTAAAGAAAGATTCCTGGCCATTAGAGATAAAGTAGAGTGCAGATTTGACGATAGCCTAGTGTTCGAAATTTTCCTCGAAAATGTGCTCGATAAGTATAGAGAGGCTATTGTTCGCAGTGAGGCTAAATCAATAGACAAAGCAGTCAGTGTCATGGCCACGGAGGATAGTGTAGAACACCGTTGCAGCTTTATGAAAGGGGTATGTTCAGTAGAAGGGGTTGAAGAAATAAATAGCATTAAGAGTGAGATGAAGATGCTTAGTGCCAGTGTAAACAGGATGAAGCACGAAAATGAGCAGTGTATTACAGATCTTAGAGGTGAGATAGAAAAGCTGACTAAATATTTGGGCGAAATCAGGCTGAGTCCACCTGAGTGTAGCTTAGGATATATAGCTAGTGATTGCTCAAGACAGTCTTCTATGTTTTCCAACCTCAATACTCTTGACAATGCTGAGATAGTGAACATACGTTCATATGGCGGAGATCAATTTAGAAATCTGCCAATAGTTAAGGTGAATATTAACGGCAATATGTGGCACCTGTTATATGATACAGGAAGCCAAATCAGTATTATTGATTCTGAAAAGTGTAATATCTTGAAGGAGAATTGGGACGATGCACTTAAAACTTTACATATAGTTTCAGTGACAGGCCACGAGCAGACACTTACACGTGTTAAAACCTGTAGAGTTGGTAACGAAAACGGCAGCCAGCTGGGAGAGATAAGATTCTGGTTAATGTCACTCGGAGATAAAGGCTACGACGGGATTCTGGGAATCAATGATATAAGGAGATTGAATATCCAGTTGCCTCCCGTACGGGAACGTTGCAACATGATTTCCTTGAAACCAGAAGACCATGATTATGTAGACCTTAGCTGCGTTGCCAGTGAACATAGACCAATGGTTTCAAGCTCCATAGATGAGAAATCAGTGAGACGCATTGAAAACGAGGCTGTAAAGTTGCCACCTACTGAGTTTAACAGAAGCTGTGAGTGTAGCGCTGGGTCTGTTAATAGTTTTAGAAAGCCTACTTGGGCTGAGAGGTTAAGGGTGATGCGGAAAGCAAAGGAGACTGTCAGACAGTTTATGTCAGGTAATTCTGCTAAAAAGCGTATGAATCCTAGGCCACCTTATACCAAAGGTTTCGACAGAGGAGATCTGGTAATGCTAGCTGTTCCTAAGACTGAAGGTTACTCCAACGTCTATGGGCCTTTCCGTGTGGAAGCTAGGGTCTCCGATGTTAACTTTAGAGTAAGAGGGGTCACCATGCACGATGTGAAAGTTGCACATGTCGATAGGATGAAAGCGTTTAGAAACAGACGTTAAGAAGAGCTTTTAGATCTTGGACTTGAGAGAACTGAATGGAATTGGATCGTTCGGTTTCTCATCAAGTGAGCGTCTGTCAGTACCCTAAGTCTCTACCTAACATACCCAGCCGGTCCCAGATGAGAGCTTATTTGGTCCCCCATTAAACTCTGTCTGCTAAAGCATATTATAAATGTGTGTTTGGTAATCACTCATGGTAACTCACGTAGTATGCGCAGATTTTTTTTGAAGTTTCTTTTGGGAGGAGCAAGATGGAAGGCACCTTTATGGAACGACCCGGATGCCTACTTCTCCTCTCTTTAGTTTTTTTTTGTATCTTTATAACATGGTTCCCGTGAGCTTTTTCCCTCCCGACAGCGGGAGGTTTTCCTTACGGGACAATGGGAATGTTTGGGAGATTTGTAAGTTGCTTTTTTTTTTCTTTGGAAGGATACCTTTTGTCAAATTATATTGACAAATATTTGCAATCTTATCATATCTTATCTCAGGTTTTAGTGGAAAGAATTTGTGTTTTCGTTTGTTTGTGAACAAATCTCTCTCGCATTCTCATTGGACGAATGTGGCCATGTTTATATATAAAGGGGGCTATGGTATGAGTCGAGACGCGAGTGTTGTGGATTATCGTGTGGAGACGCTTAAAGTGTTCTCTGCGTGCTATATCCCTGTCTGGCAATCTCTTCGCATACCTGTGTAATCCCGGTCCGATCCCTACCTAAGCAGCAATAAAGCTAAGTACGGTTTTTTAATTTTATTTAACAAATTGTGATCTATTATTTACTTTTTTTTTTGTGTGTGTTGTACTTTTGAGTCCACGATTTTTCTGTGTTTAAGTTACTCTTACTGTAGGCCCTAGTATATTGTATCTTGTGTTAACCCGTACAAAGTAACTTTTGTCACAATGACTACTCTATCCTCTACAACGAAACTTTACTCACAGCAATGACTACTCTATCCCCAACAATGAAACTTTACTCACAGCAATGACTACTCTATCCCCATCAATGACACTTTACTCACAGCAATGACTACTCTATCCCCAACAACGAAACTTTACTCACAACAATGACTACTTTATCCCCAACAACGAAACTTTACTCACAGCAATGACTACTTTATCCCCAACAATGAAACTTTACTCACAACAATGACTACTCTATCCCCAACAATGAAACTTTACTCACAGAAATGACTACTTTATCCCCAACAACGAAACTTTACTCACAGCAATGACTACTTTATCACCAACAATGACACTTTACTCACAGCAATGACTACTCTATCCCCAACAACGAAACTTTACTCACAACAATGACTACTTTATCCCCAACAATGAAACTTTATTCACAACAATGACTACTTTATCCCCAACAACGAAAATCTACTCACAGCAATAACTACTTTATCCCCAACAATGACACTTTAACCGCATAAGTTTTTTTTTATTTATGAAAAATCATTTTTAATTTCAAAGAGAAATAATTTAATATTTCTAACTTTTGGATGACGTATGAAAAGGTTGAATATATGAAGAGTGATGGTCTAATATATGAATGGATGACGTATGGAGGGTGAAAAATATGAAGAGTAATGGCGAACGGAAAAATAAAAGTGTCCAGGAGCGGGAATCGAACCCACAACCTTCTGCTAACCGGGCAGGTGCCATGTCCACTAGGCTATCCTGGACGTATTTCTCCGTTCGTAACTAATATTTAAACTGACTAATAATACTTATAAATGACTGCGGCGTATAATTATAAAGCTATACAACCAGTTTAACCGCATAAGTTTCTTTTTATTTATGAAAAATCATTTTTAATTTCAAAGAGAAATAATTTAATATTTCTAACTTTTGGATGACGTATGAAAAGGTTGAATATATGAAGAGTGATGGTCTAATATATGAATGGATGACGTATGGAGGGTGAAAAATATGAAGAGTAATGGCGAACGGAAAAATAAACTTTTATCCCCAACAATGAAACTTTACCTACAAAAATGACTATTTTTATGCAACAATGAAACTTTATACACAACAATGGCACTTTATCCGCAACAATGAAACTTCATACATAACGATGTCCGCTTAATCTATAACAATGGAACTTTATACCCAACAAGGCCACTTTATCCTCAACAATGAAACTCTACTCACAACAATGAAATCTTTGGAACGTTATCCTCAACGGCCTCCTCGTCCACCTTACTCAAATATCAAACATCCGTCCTGTAGCATATGCCGATGATATTGTTCTCTGGGCCACAAATATAATAGATTTGAGAAATTTAATCTAAATAGTTCTTCATGTGATAGACAATTGGTGCGATGAAACTATCTTTATCAACTGAAATAACAACTTTAACTTATTTACATAATCAGCCTCATTTAACAATAGAACACAAAGGAGTAAGCCTTAAACCCTGATCAAATCAAGATAATCGGAGTCTTTTTCTCCTATAACAAAGGAAACAAAAACAAGATCAACTTTTCAAGTCACATAGAGGATATTGTAGCTCAATGTAACAAATTATAGAACATTCTTTTCTCAATTTGTAAAAATCTCGGTGATTTGACTAAAAGAAAAGAATTACAATTTATAAATCGCTCATACGATCGAAAGCCACTTAAGCTAGCGAAATATGGTATCCATATATTTCTATACGTTCTTTACAGAAACTTCATTCATTACAACATGATATCTCAGTAGTACATGAATATCGAACTATATCATACGAATGTTCACACCTCCTTTCACATGCACCTTTCAAAAAAGACTATATCAACTAAAAGTAAATAAAATACGAACTGAAAAAAAAAACAAAATTCACCAAGAGAAATATTTACAACAATTATCGGCGAAGAAAAAGCTATTATTATAATTTCTTGTATCAATCCATTTATAATGCGTTAACTAATCAATTTTGACTATTTTTCCAAACGGAATTCCTAAACAGTTCCATCCAAATTTTATAGTCACTTAATTTGTCACATCACACGGAAAATTCCAGAAATACTTATATAAAAGAGTCTATCAGAAATACCAAATTGTTCCTGCGGAGAAACTGAACAAACTGCTCTTCACCTTATCTATGATTGTCCGAACTTTACAGAAGTGAGACATCGATTGTTCCCTGATCTAAATGATTTAACTCTTTTACATCTGCTACTTTTATTACAAATTTTATGAACTCTGTCGCTTGATACATGTAAATCTATATAAATCAATAACGCACCATATATATGTGTTTGAAAATAGAGCACTCCATATATTATAATATTTAAAAATGCTTATTTTGGATCATAAAGTTTTATTTTCCAATATTTCGTGAAGCAACTCGCCGAACTTCTTCGAAGAAAATAAAACTTTATGATCCAAAATAAGCATTTTTAAACAATATATATATATTTATCTGTTCCACCAGATGGCGCTCTGCCTTCTGTAAAGCACATGTGCTCCTGGTCAGGATATGCCATTTTTAATATATATATTTATTTATATAGGAAATGAAAACATTAAGGCACAAATGCTTCTTTTACACAAACAAAACAAACTTTCTAAAAAAAAATATTTATATATAATTTTACTGTCCTAATGTCCATAGTTTGTTTGAATACTATTTCTAAGATTCCACCCTTCAGTCTAGTATATATAAGCAGAATGATCCAATACAGTATTAGAGCTCTAAGAAGAAGTCTGGTAGATTGAATTGGCGAAACTTCTGGGAGGGTTCACCACTGATGAGCCAAGCCCTCCCAAAATTTTTACATCGCAGTAAAGGCAGTAGAAGTTTGTTTTGTGTGTAAAAAATATTCGCGAGCCATAATGTCTTCATTTCTTATATATGTAAATATTTGATTCTAAATGTTTCGTTTTTTTTTGTTTATTTCCTCTGTAATAGGTGCAAATACTTTATAATGGGATTTTCTGGATAATAAATAAAATAAAACAACAATTACGTCTTATGTGTCCCGGGGTCAAGAAAGGAAAAATGCAAACAATGTTAAAATATTGAAAAAGAAGTAGGTGACAACTATACACTGTTTTACTGGTGAAACATAACAATTGCCACATGTCTTTTTAGTAATCTTTTTGTTAAATTTTAACGATATTTTCAATTTTTCTGCTGAACTGTATAACTAAAAGAAATGAATCTATATTAAAGCACGAGTTTTTAGCAAAATTCAACTGTTTTTACTGAGATGAAAAAGTATTGGGAGGGTTTGGTTCATTAGTGGTGAACCTTCCCAGGGGTTTCGTCAATTTACAAGGTTGTCCCAAACACTTGCAAAAAATGTAAATACCAATATTATTCACCGTTATGTATAATGTCTTTGTATCATGTATAAAGTAATTGTATTATGTATTCGCCGTTATGTATAATGTCTTTGTATTATGTATAAAGTAATTGTATTATGTATTCGCCGTTATGTATAATGTCTTTGTATCATGTATAAAGTAATTGTATTATGTATTCGCCGTTATGTATAATGTCTTTGTATCATGTATAAAGTAATTGTATTATGTATTCGCCGTTATGTATAATGTCTTTGTATCATGTATAAAGTAATTGTATTATGTATTCACCGTTATGTATAATGTCTTTGTATTATGTATAAAGTAATTGTATTATGTATTCACCGTTATGTATAATGTCTTTGTATTATGTATAAAGTAATTGTATTATGTATTCGCCGTTATGTATAATGTATTTGTATTATGTATAAAGTAATTACCAATTAAACAGATTTTATTGACTGCACTGTATAAAGTAATTGCAAAATGTATTATTATGTATTCGCCGTGATAATATTATTCTCCAAGTAATAAGAGAAACAGCGATTTAAGAAAAACACGAACTTTTGGGGCAACCTTATAATTTGCCTTCCCAATATTTTTCATCGCAGTAAGGACAGTAAAAGTGTGTTTCATGTGTCTAAGAAACATTCATGCTTTAATTCTTTCATTTCTTATATAGAGATGACGCGTTATTGCCATATAACTGATGCAAGTAAACAAATCTCTCTGAACATTGAATCAGAAAAACCTGAAATTCTTTCACTTTCTATGTTGATAGACATATGTCATTTTTGTCTTTATCTCTATACAAGGGATGATGAATACTATGGGATATTCTATTTTGAATATCAATCCGCATATCTCGCATTTTTAAGTAACAGTCTCTTTCTTCCAATAAAGTCAAATTATGTAACAAATAATTTCTGTGAAAAAATAGACACTTCGGCCAGTTAGAGGTTTTATGTTCTCAACGTTTCGACAAAAATCTTTTGTCTTCGTCAGGAGAAATAAATAATAAAAAAAGCATTTGGCAAGTCGTTAAAATTGTTCTGAGGTTGCAAGGGAGCGTTCACACGTGATTTTTCGAATTAAGTACAACATCTAAAGCACGAGTCAAAAACAAATATTAAACTCGTCAAAAAGACTATGATCTAATATTTTTAATTATTTCTCCTGACGAAGACAAAAAAAAATTGTTGAAAAGTTGAGAAAATAAAAAATTCTAACTGGCCGAAGTGTCTATTTTTTACAGCAATAATTTACTGTCAATGTGTTTCTATTCAATAACATCATCAAATATTATCTCTACAGACCTTACTACAATGATATAAGTTATTGAATAAGAGGGCTTGGCTCATCAGTAGTGAACTTATATCATTACAGTAAGGTCTGTAGAAATAATACCTGGTGATAGTATTGAAAAGAAACACATAATATATTGCCAGTAAATTATTTAAAATTCAAAACTATTATTAGACGCGCATGATTCTTTTTAAAAATAAACAATTTCTACTGCCCTTACTGCAATGTTAAAATTAATGGGAGGGCCTGGCTCATCAGTGGTGAACCCTCCCAGGCTCATTAATCCCATTAATTTTTACAAGGACAGTAGAAATTGTTTATTTTTAAAAAGAATCATACGCGTCTATAATAGTTTTGAATATTCATAATAGATGGCGCGCTAATGCATCATAAAGTAAATTATTTGTCACCAATTTTATCGATAGATGGAAATAAAATTTATAAAAGAGACAAAGCAGTTTCTAGAGAAGAATACCCAGGGTACACTCACTATTGTGTAAAGATTTTTATTTTATTTTTTGAAATTAAAGATTAAGAGAAAAATTCCATTCCTAAATTTTTGTTTTGTTTTCGTAATTAAATTAACGATAGCGAGTAGCATTTTTAATGTTATAGGAAGTTAACGATGCGACATCAATTTCATGATATCAACTTTGCCATAATTTATTCAACTCTTTTCAGCTCTTCTAACAAATAAAGAAACAGTGGAGCAGTGAGGATTCCATTAAAAGGAACCAAAGAAAGATACGAACTAATAATAAACACAAAAGAGAAGTAAATTCGGAATAAAAATAGAGAACTAAAGCAGAAGAAAAGTTGTTTACTCCCGTGGTGACCTCTTATAAAATATATTTTATTCACATCGTCTGACATTTGTAAACAAACAGAGGTCAAGGTCTACAGAGAATAATGAAGACGTGAAAGGATTTCCATCACGGACTGAGGCTAAGGAATTCTAGCTATGAAATAATGATTCTTTATTCAAATTATTCTCTTCTATCTTTTTATTGTATTTCTATATATATATATATATATCCGATATCTATATAAAGAAAGGTCACCATTTTCTGTCAAAATTAACGTTAAAACTGAGCTCCATCTATTGACCAGATATTTGGTCTATCTACTTTGACAGCTAAATTCCTCTTAGCACATTTTAAGAATTTCACGGATACTGTGCGGATATCAGGAAATAAAGTCCATTTTGGACTGACGAGGGCCATTAGCCCGAAAACATGGCTTCCAGGTGGACGCTTTTTGTCACCGACTCGAGTCCACTAGTTTGCAGAGAGGGTCAATATATGGCGCTTAGTTTTAGCGTCCTCCGCCTTTGCCGGTCCCAAGCCCTGATGAAAAAAAAAAAAGGAGGGGGAGCAGTAACAAGCTCACTAAAAAACCTGGGCTCAGCTGGCCCGGCTGATAGTACCCTATAAGGGCTCCTGATCCAGGGATACAGGATGAGCAGCGTTTGTACTCCATGTTAGGAGCGGCTGCACATGGCGTCTGTTCCTCATGTCAGAGGCGGCCATTTCTTTTGGAGCTAAGTCGGCCTGCCACTGAGTAGTGCCCCTAGTCTTAATGACAAAGGCATTCTACTTCACCCAGTCATGATGGTTGTCAAACAGACCCCATAAAGGGTCACAACTTGATATCGTAATTTGTTTGAGTGGAGATAAGAAAAAAGAAGAAGGAGAGTTTTAGCGTCTATTCAAAATAATAAGAGAGAGACAACATGGACAGTTGAAGATCATATTCTATATACAGTTACGAGCGTCATTCTTCATCTCTGTCACGGTTTGCTTTTTTTTTTGGAATGGCGCCCTCCTATTGGTCGGCTACGATCACGCCACCTTTGCCCCCCCCCCCCCACCCCCCCATCATGCCCCCCCCCCCCCCCCCCATTTCTGTAACTATTGTGTTGGAGCGGGTCGCTCCTTAAATAAATGCATATATTAGTTAATAACCAAATGGAATCCTCTCTTTCTTTTTCCCAGTAAGAGACGCCTACGGAAGCCAACAGTACATAGACAGATAAAGCACATAGGCTATAGTTATTAACTAACATATGCATTTATTTAAGGCGCCAATTTATAATTGTAACAAATAGTATTTGAATAAAAACATTCAATCGGGTAAAACACGGGCGTTGCCCGGGTCATTCGGCTAGTAGATATATATTATGCACCACAGGAGCCCCTGTAGCTTACTCTATTACTTAGAAGAGAACAATGTGAGAGAAGTTTGAGAAAATATAGAATTTTATAATAATAATTTGTACTATTTTTTATAGTTTAAAACCCACATTTCTACAGAAACTAAACGAAAAGATTAAAACTATATATACGAGGAGAGCTTGGCTCATCAGTAGTAAACCCCT
>CP092871.1:69224293-69289301 GCA_030710605.1 Cordylochernes scorpioides | reverse complement strand
CCTAGCGGTTTCACCGATATATCAGACTGTTATAAAACAATTTCTGGCAGTGCCTCTTATCCATTTAACACTGTTCGTCGTCGTATGATAATGCAAAGTGGTCGTGTCAAATCTCATGTACAAAAACACGCTAGATTGGTGGGGGAAGATCGTCAAAAATGGAGGAGCATTCTTCAAGGGAGCCTTCTCCAATGTTCTTCGCGGCACTGGTTGCGCTCTAGTGATTGTTTTGTATGATGAAATAAAAATTCAAAACTATTATAGACGCGTATGATTCTTTTTAAAATGAACAATTTCTACTGCCCTTACTGCAATGGAAAAATTAATGGAAGGGCCTGGCTCATTAGTGGTGAACCCTCCCAGCGATTTCGCCAGTTTAATCTACCATACCGCTGTTATATTGCATTTTTCGATCTTCCTTTTATATTGATACTGATGCTAGACTCTTGGAATGGGTAATTTAGATGAACTATGGACATTTATAATTATATGTAATTCTGCTGTCCTCAAAGCTTATGTCCATAGTTCATCTAAACTACCCATTCCAAGAGTCTAGCATCAGTATCATAAAAAAAAAGAAGATCGAAAATTGCAATATAACAGCGGTATGGTAGATTAAACTGGCGAAACCCCTGATAAGCCAGGCCCTCCCATTAATTTTTCCATTGCAGTAAGGGCAGTTGAAATTGTTTATTTTAAAAAGAATCATAGACGTCTATAATAGTTTCGAATTTTGATAACATGGCGCGCTAATTAACCATGATGAAATAAAGAAAGTAATCTTTGGCAAAAATTAAAATATCAGACTGTAATAATTAATATATAGTTCGTTTTTTACTTATATCGTCTGCATTTTTCTTCTTAATTAGCTGAAATTGATATTTAGAATAATTAGAGGTAGTGTGCTTTTTGTGGATGTAGAAATTATAAACATTTCTCTACGTCGAGCATTGCTCTTCAGTTTAAAAGATAAACACATGTTATAGCAGCATTATGTAAATGCTATTTAGCTCCATCTGTCGGTGAAAATATGAATTCTAATCATTATTAGTTCTATTTATTTTGTTTGATTATACAAGTTAACTTTCTACTGCTATAAAATGAAGAAATGAAAAAAATCAATGGAAAGCTTTGCTCATCATTGGCGAATAAGTTAGCTATGTAGCAAAATATATACTAAAATAGTAAGTTTTTATTAAAAAAATATCCTGTGTTAAAAAAATGCTATTAGAGTTTATACTCATGAACAAAACTTAAGAGTAAGCTGTATACCTTTTAGCATGTATATCGGGATTCAGACAGTAACTCTGAAAGATATTACAGTGACCTTTATTGAAGACACACGAGATAACCAATATACACTCATGGACAAAACTTAAAGAAGTTGTACATTTTAGCATGTATATCGGGATTCAGACAATAACTCTGAAAGATATTACAGTGACCTTTATTGAAGACACACGAGATAACCAATATACACTCATGGACAAATCTTAAGGAAGTTGCACCTTTCAGCATGTGTATCGGGATTCAGACAATTACTCTGAAAGATATTACAGTGACCTTTATTGAAGACACACGAGATAACCAATATACACTCATGGACAAAACTTAAGGAAGTTGTACCTTTTAGCATGTATATCGGGATTCAGACAATAACTTTGAAAGATATTACAGTGACCTTTATTGAAGACACACGAGATAACCATACACTCATGGACAAAACTTAGGAAGTTGTACCTTTTAGCATGTATATCGGGATTCAGACAATAACTTTGAAAGATATTACAGTGACCTTTATTGAAGAAATACGAGATAGCCAAGTGTCGTTCGAAAAAAAAAAATACGATTGGAGACATCAAAATATGAAACTTTCTTAAGTTCTGTCCATGAGTGTATATAAAAATCTGTTATATATTTTATCAATTGTGTCTGTAGTGGGTGTCAAAAAAATAATTTTAAAATATTGGACGGGGTCGTAACAATCGAAACATGGTAAAAAAAATGCGGCCTTGTGAAGTTGGATTCATTCGGCTAGCTATTAAATAAGAATAAAAAGAAAAAAAAAAGAATTACCCTATAGAAATGAAAACGTTTATGTTTGTGTGGAGCAATGATTAATGTATAAATCATTCTTCACATTTGACACATGTGTTCTTTATAGAAAAGATAGAATTAAACATGTGTGGGTGAGTGGTGAATGTTGCCATCTCTATTCTGTCAATTTCGAATTCGCCAGCGAACATTGTGACAGCGGACATGCTTTCACTTTTTTTGATTAATGGAGATAAAGTTGATTTTACGCTTTCACATTTCAGGGAATAGCAACGCCCCGTTCTTGTCAAGTTTAACTGGGTGTGATTCAACGAAGGTAGAGCAAACTGTGTGGCGGCGATTTGAAAGAGAATTTTGATGTTTTGAAATTGATTTGGTGAAACTTTGGACTGAATAGATCTCTGATTTCCCATCTATTGGGAATAAGACTACTTTCACATATGTTATTACTATTATTTTAAGTAATGTGTTCCATGGAACCTATAAAAAGCCACATAAACCAGGATACTATACTAGGCCTGTGATCACTTAAAGCTAAAAGCTAGGGCAGATGGGGCTCCATAGTCAGAATTGATGGTTCATCCAGGAGAAGGAACACTGATTTCAATATAATCCTGTAGAAAGGTTTATAAAATACCCGAAAGCTTGAGAGAATGTATAAAAAGAACAGGAAACTTATCCTCGGAAGCATTTTTTTTTTGGTATTATTGAAAATAAACTTGTTCAAAATCTAATAAAAACAACTTTGATCACATACTTGTGTTTATAAGCTTATATATTGTTGCAGCAAGTTGCAGCTTTGCAGGGTCGTCGACCTTGGTTTCTTCCTTCTTGGTGTTATACACGTTTCCCGAGCGGGTTTCCATAGTCAAAGCAAATAAATAAAAGTAAGTAAATAAAATTAAATTACCTTTTAAAGTTATTGCGTATATTTATTCTTGTCTTCCTCGTAGGTCGCGATCCGCAGTCTTCGTCTAGGTACTCTCGCTCCAATAAGCAATCAAGATATATGTACAATAAAATATTACAAAAGGAATAAAACTATAAAAAGGAATGATGATAATCTAAATAATCTGTTTTGAATGAAAATAAATAAATATATAATTTAAATTTTAAATATATTAAAAATGGTATTATAAATAATTTTAAAAACACGCGCATTAATCATGATGCACCAATATTCACTTTAATCTTTCTTTATTTGCGCCATTCCTGCGACCCACTTTCTCTGTCACGCTTGTTCGACGGTACAACTACTAAAATTGGAACGCCACAATGAAGATTAGCATGGCCCCTGCGGTACATGTTCGGCGGTACAACTACTAAAATTGGAACGATACAAAGAAGATTAGCATGGCCCCTGCGGTACATGTTCGGCGGTACAACTACTAAAATTGGAACGATACAGAGAAGATAAGCATGGCCCCTGCGATACATGTTCGGCGGTACAACTACTAAAATGGGAACGATACAGAGAAGATTAGCATGGCCCCTGCGATACCAGTTCCGCGGTACAACTACTACAATAGGAACGATACAGAGAAGATTAGCATGGGCCCCGTGTAAGGATGACACGAGAAATCGTGAAGGCCGAGTTAAGAAGATATCACAAAGTTTGCGTCCATATCATAAGTTGAATAATCGCTTGGACAATATATTATCAGGGAACAAAATCGTGAGCTGAATTTTGATAATATTGCAAAGTGTGTAGAGCGCCTCCTGACAAGGATGATAGCGGGTCATCGAGACCTCAGAAATAAAGAAAGGTATTGTAATGGATATTTGATCATATTTATGAGTACACAACCTGTGTACAAATGTCTTTTATTTTAAAAAGATTGTATTTGTAAAGAAAGATTGTAATTAACATTTGATCATATGTATAAATACAATCCGGACAATGTATTTTATTAAAAGAAACTTGTAGAAAAAAGTTTGAAAATTATACCGCAAATGTTTCTTTTGAACGAAAAATCGATATTCATTTTAAGGAGAAATAACGATTATTTTTAACCTTAGGGATGAAGTATGATAGGATGAATTGTGAAGTGTAATGATAAACAGAAAAATAAAGTATCCAGGGATGGGAATTTTTCCGTTTATCATTACTATTCACAATTCATCTTATCATACTTCATCCTTAAGGTTAAAAATAATCGTTATTTCTCCTTAAATTAAATTTCGATTTTTCGTTCAAAAGAAACATTTGCGGTATAATTTTCAAATGTCGTTCTACAATCATAAGCCGCATTATATTGTATTATAAAAGAAGTTTGTATTTGTTCTCTAGAAGCTCTTATCCAATATCAGGTCCTAAGTCGCCTCATGGGAAATTGTCTTGAGGCTGGAATTTGACGATGACTGAACCCCGTTTTGGAGATTACATTACATATAGGTCAAGCTCTTTCTTTCTTCTCCCCTTATTTGATACATTGTAAATATCATTGTTGATTATTGTTACTATTACTGTTTTTGTACTGAGGATATGTAAAGAAAAATAAGAAAGCAAAGATAAAATAACGTTCAGGTAATATTTCAATCTTACTTCATCATAAAGAATGTTGAGTTAAATGACTAATTGATTATATTATTGTCCATCAGATTGGCGTCAACCCTTGCTCAGAAATCCTCCTCTACGTGGCGGGCAGGAGAAGCAGCACAAGTAAGGGACTGCCCTGTAGGGCGAAGTACGGTGTCGTGAGCACCGAGCCGCTACGGTAACCGTGAACAGGGAACTCTGAAATGTGGCTGACTAACGGGGCAATGGCACCCCACATTCCATGGAGAAACGGACAAGACACCACCACCATTGACGTCAAACCCTGCCCAGAAGTGGTGGCGGGCGGGAGAAGCAGCACAAGTAAGGGACTGCCCTATAGGGCGAAGTACGGTGTCGTAAGCCTCGAGCCGCTACGGTAACCGTGAACAGGGAACTCTGAAATGTGGCTGACTAACGGGGCAATGGCACCCTCCCCTCTCCATGGAGAAATGGACAAGACATTGACGTCAAACCCTCTCATTCCAGCGGAATGGTAAAGAAAGATACATTACCAGAGATCCGGCTACCCCGTGACTCCACCTGACTTTATCCGCTTAGCTGACGGATGTTTGTGTAGGGTGGGGTGAAGTGGGGGCTTAGATCTCCTCCACAAATCCTGTATCTCACTGGGTTATATCGGTGAGACATCCTCCTGAACTCTACTTCAACTCTCTACCCTACTACCTTATAAATGAGGTAAAAGAGGAAGACCAACAGTCCAATAATGACAATGCCACATCGCCCACCATCTACAGGATTGTATAGAATGTTGGATGACCGCCATTCCTACCAACTTAGAACTCTAGATAATTGTAGAATTATGCACTGATTCGTTTGGTGTCAATTTATAGATCTTGTAAGTTCTCTATATCTAAAAATTTAGTACAAATTATCATCATCTGTGGCTTTAGTACCTTTAATGGCTTGAGTACTGTTGCTGTTATCGTGTCCAATGAAGAGCCTCAGATGTCTCCATGCATATCTATCACAGCAGCAGCAATGCCCACTATCTTGGGTGTGTAAAGCTGCTGATCTGGGTCTATGTCAATTTTCTCCAAGGCTGTGGCCATTGCTGGACATGAGAATATGTGAGTAGGTGTTAGTTCCACACCAGGACAGTTGTTGCATGTCCTATAGGTTCTTGTGCCATCTAGATGTATTGTAATTCCTTTATAGTGTTTTGTTCTAAGTCTTGTTATAGTTTTTGTCATTCTTCTCTCAGAGTTTATTTCGCATATTTGATCTTTTCTTATTTTTTGTTTAATAAATTTGAGTAATCTTCTGATAATTATAATTATCGTACCACTTATATGGACTGATGTACCACATTGTGGCCTAAATATGTATATGTTATATTTCTAAAAATTGATGAGATAAATAAAAACTAACATTATATTCGTGATCAGAGAGAGAGAGAGACAATGACAATTAAAAAGGTTTATTGACCTCAGGTCAACAGTTAAACATTACAACAGTTAAATATAACAAAAAAATAAATATTCAGAATCTCTAATCGTTTGTATCAGACGAATACCATTGGGATTCGTCTCGTTCAATGTCGCATTCTGTCCTGAAGTCGGACAGCCTCTTGCCTAGGTCGGAGTCCTTGTCCCCGACTTGGGCGATTGCCTTGTCAAGGAATTTCTTCAGAGCAGAGATCTGCTCGGGCGAAAGAAATGTGAAGACGTCCTCCCTCATAGTTGGGCATACAACAGCCTTCTCTATTTCCCACCTGTGATAATCCAAATATAGGGGTTCCAGGAAGGAGTCAGCGTCTAGTACCTTGAACAGATCCTCAACCTTCTGTAAAGTGAGCTGAGGAAGCTGTATGGTTTGTGGTTTAGGGACGGAAGATCCCATTGTTAGTGCAGTCTTGGCCTGATCTTTGGCAGGGTCCGCTGTTGGTGAAGTAGTGGTCGAGGAAGGTGCTAGTAGAGATGGTAACACGCTGGTGCTCGGCGCCGGAGTAGAAGGCTTGGTGGCTGGAGTGTTCTGGGAAAGGACTGGGCAGCTCTCCGCGGGCGAAGACGCGGCAGGATTGGGAGGTGTCACATGGATTGTCTGGATGGTTCCAGAATTTCTCTCAGCCGATGTAGTCGCTGTGAAGCTGTGGGAGGGCGTGGGCAAGGAGGATGGAGGTGTCAACACCGGTCCACTTCGGGTGCCCTGGGGGCAGGTGGCTCGCCGATGTCCCTGGCGGTGACATCTACTACACCTAACGCCGTAGGTGACGTAGGCGGGTGTGGACTCTCCTTTGGAGATGATCACCAGCTTGGCAGGGAGCTGGTGGAGTTTGCGTCCTTCATTCAGGAGGACGAAGGCCTCCCTGTTGCCGGTGGTCCAGGTGTATCCGTTACAGGACACCACTTCATAGGCCAGGGAGACAACCCGGCAGTAAGGTCGCAGGGCCTCGATGATGTCCTCCTCCCTCACTGCGATGGGCAGGTTCCCGAGGATGATCTTCTCCGCCTTCCTTCTGTATGGGAATGCCCTGAGGAAGGTGTTGTTGATGGTGAGTCCATTCTCCACCAGGCGCTCCGCCTTCTCAATGCTGGCCAATCCGACCATAGCATGGCCGGACTTCTTCATCAGCTGGTAGACGGATTCCTTCCCCAGCAACTCTTCCAAGGCCTTCATATAGTGGACGGGATGGAAATCCGCGCACCATTCGACATAGCAGCATTGGTCGAACGATGTTGCTTCTGATCTAGCTTTGTTCAGCGCCTGTTGCTGTCTGGTGTTCCTGACGTGGGTCACAGACTCCTTTGTGGTCCTTCGAAGCTGTCCAGATGGTTTTGGAGAGCTAGCGTCCGGCCTCACAATCTGGGCCCGCTGACTTTTAGAGTCAAAACGTTTCCTTTTTTTCCGGTGTACAGATTCGAAAGGTTCGGTGTTATCCTTTTCCGCGGCCTCAACTTGCTCCGCCCAATTTTCACTTTTTGCCGCGGCCGGATTTACATATCCGCCGTTTTTCACGAACGAATTTGCATGTCCGTCGCTCATACCTGAATTCAAACAATTCTTCGTCGAATCTTTTATCGTCGATAAATCGACTTCCATTTCAGCTACCTCGATGGGAATCATACCGCCGTGTAGATCTTTATCCTGGCTCACCGCCAGTACTGCATATGGTTTGGAAAACTCGAAGTTTTCCATCGCCAGATAGAAAAATGCGGAGCTCGCGCGCCGCGTGGCCGCACGGCCGAGAGAGAGAGAGAGAGAGAGAGATTGAGATTGAAACTGATTTATTTTAACGTCCATATAAGATTATATAAGGTTAAATACAGAATAAATAAAAATATGAATAAATAAGATTATATAATGAAAAATACATGAATAAATAGATATAAATACATAAAGTAATTGATAAATATACATATATATAAAATATATACAAGGTCTTCATTGGTGGCGCCCACCGCGAGAAAGACTCCGCCACCGATGGACTGCGAGAGTTCTTTCCCACAGGGTGGGCAGGTCGATGTGTTGGCTGGCATTACCCAACTCAAGACCAAGATGGTACTTGTAGATGGTAGCCTTCGCCACACTTGTTAGCTTCACTGCCTCGGGATGGAGGCCGACGCCGAAGAGCCAGGCCTGCAGATCCAGGGGCACTTCGCAGGAGGCGAACACCTCCCGGAGCAGGGGTCGCACGGCTCGGCAACTCCAATATCTGTGAGCCAGCGACCCGTCGCTGGACCCACAGGCGGCACAGTTGGCACGCCTCGAGGCAGGATGGTCAGGATGTGGTAGGGCGTGGAGGGCCAGCCGTAGGGCGACATCTGCGTCGTGCCCCGAGAAGCAGTTTCGACGCAGGTCGGCCCAGGGGATGGAGCGGGGCACATCCACGATGGGGGTCCACCGAGCAGCCAGCTCTGCAGTAGGAAACGCCTGGAGCCGTGCCGAGTCCAATGCCCGGCGCGCCCTCTGGCTGGGCAGGCGGGTGATGGGGGTCGCCGATCCCCGCAGGACGATGGTCTCCGCCTCGTACTCCGCATGATAGCTGGAGCTGGCGTTTTCCCGCAGGAGACGTTGGCAGAAGGCCCCCAGATGCTGCGCGTCTAGGAGCGCGGCCCGCGTTGAGCGCGCAAGTGCAGGGGCGCCATCGGAGAAGTCCCCGACAGTCGCCTGTAGCCAGCGCTCGGGAGCCAGCAGGTCTGGCGGCCGCAGGAACCTGTTGTCACCTCGAAGACGCAGGGACCTCAGGCTGGCGGGATGAAGAATCCGGTGGTCAAGCTCGAGGACGCTGGACGCGGCCTCCCACAGGCTCAGTAGTCTCCTCCTCCTAGGCGAGTGCCAGACGTCAGGAGCCGGCGTTGTCAGCCACGCCCGGCTGCGGACCAGCCAAGAGTAGCCGTTGGCGGCGCCGCGAAGAGAAGCCTGGACCCCCTTCAGGCAGGCGAGCCGAAGCTGGCCAGCGATGTCCAGCAGGCCGACGCCACCATCGGAGTCTGGACGAGCCAGGATGCGCCCGGGGAGCCACGAGACTCGGCTCGTACCCCATACGAAGCGCGCCAACCGCGCCTGCAGTCGGCCGATGGTGGTTTCAGGTGGAAGGTAGCCATGGAGGTGGTGCAGGATGGAACCCAGGACCAGGCTGTTGGCCGCGCGAGCACGACCCACCAGCGACAGGCCGCGGGTGAAGGGCGACCACCTCGCGATGGCTCGCTCCAGCAGCCCCATCAGGTGTGAGGCCTGGGAGGCGACGGTGTTTCTGGTGGTGATGGTGCAGCCCAGGACGGTCAGCGACTCAGACGTCCAGGATATTCCCAGAGGAGAATCCGTCCGGTGCTTCCAGGAACCGCACCAGAGCCCGCAGCTCTTCTTGAAGTTGACAGCCACCCCGGAGGACATGCGGAACTCTTCAAAGATCAGGGGCACGAGCTCAAACTGAGCGTCGTCCCTGATGAAGAGTACGATGTCGTCCGCATAGGCGACCACGTTGCCGCGGCCCAAGGTCCTCTCGAGGCGGCGTAGCAAAGGTCCAACTCCGATGCTGAAGAGCGCGGCGCTGAGACGGCAGCCCTGCCTCACCCTGTTGAGAAGCGGCAAGGCCTTGGTGTAGACATCTCCGACCCGGATGGAGGCGTCTGCTTCCCCGTAGAGGACAGCAATCCACCCTAGGAAGGTAGATGGTAGACCCAGCTTCTCCAGCAGGGCGAACAGGTAGCTCCTGCTCAGGGTGTCGAAGGCCGACTTTAGGTCCAAAGAGATGACAGCCAGCGGCGTGTCATATCTGGATGCCCCGGCGGCTTCGTCAGACACTCGCGCGATATTCCAGGAAGATGACCGTCCTGGAACGGCGTAGGTCTGACATTGGGGCACCAGGTCTGGTAGATGACGTCGCAGACGAGCCATGAGCACAGAGAGAGAGAGCGCCTCAAATTAAGTCAGAAACTGATGCATTATCAAAAACATTTTTTTCAGTGTAGACCAGTGTTATAGAATGTTATTACTAAGGCTTCTTTATTCCTTTAAGATTATAGGTTTAAAAGAGAAAGATAAAGAAGCGTTAGTAATAACATTCAGCAGATAATTAGCAGAAGATTAGACAAGTCACATTAAAGGTACTAAATATACACTTATATATCGAAATATATATATATATATATATATATATATATGTTAAGGATTAAAATGAATTTATTGAATTGACATATTAAAATGCACATCAATATAGCTTACATAACGCTGATGAGGGCTAACAACCTGAAACGCGTACATTGTCAGATATTTTTGGTTAATTAAGAGAGAAAAAGGGTATTTGGAAAATTCTGGAATAATTAAAAATCAACGATTCGTTGATATTTATTCCGACAGATGACGCAAGCTATCAGCAATTTTCAGTTTCACCATCCGGAGATTCATTTTTCTTAATATACCAACCTGGTCTCAGCATAATTTCCCTTTTGTAACTATTTTTTCCCACAACCTAATATGTTCAAATACATATATATCCAAAAGATTTTTAGTCGTAGAGGTACAACCTGCACCACACTGACGAGGGCCAACAACCCGAAACGCGTTCGTGGTTGGCATTTTTTGATTTATCAAGAAAATGGGTTGGCCAAATATCAGGGAACAGGCTAAATCAATGTTTAGTTGATTTCTGTTCCACTAGATGGCGCTCTGCTATCTAAAAAACGCTCATGTTAGAAGTCAGGATATGCCTAATTTGTTCTTAATATCAAGACCTAACCTTTTATATTTTTTTCTACATATATATTTGTGTGTGTTTTACCAATATATATATATCTTCAGGTAATGATTTGCATTAAAGCCCATCGTAAAGATTTAAAATGTACACCTTTTCTTTCTATCGTGTTTACATATTACTGACTAAAGAAGTAATATACACTCATAGACAAAACTTAAGGAAGTTGTATCTTTCAGTATGTATATCAGTATTCAGACAATAACTCCGAAAGATGTTTGATCCAAACTGTCCTATATTGAAGATACACGAGATAACCAAGTGTAAACAAAATTGCCTCTGTTTCATAAAAAAAAACCAGACGATTCAAAATGTGAAACTTCCCTAAACCTTTTGTGCATTAGTATAGGTTTTATTTCTTATTATATATTTCGGGTGAATCACTCCTAATACTGGTGTACATCTTCAACCAGACTTCTCCAATACGATGGATTTAGAGTGGTAGTATGGTGGAAAGCCATTAACTTGGTCCATTTGGTTCATTCTTTTAGGATTTTCAATGAAGGAATAATGAGGTTGTGTTCTTTTTTTCTTGCCTTCTTCATGCAGTTTTCAACTTGAGGGCAAGTAAGTGCCCTTCTCCAAAAACTAGATAGAGTTAAGAACTAATCCCGTTCTCTCTGCTCGGCCCTCTCCTGGCTTAGCTGCTCTAGGACATTGTCTGTCACGTGGAGATGTCAGGGTGGCATTTTGTCTTCCTAAGTGCTGGGAACTTATAGCGAGCTGTTTCTACATATTCCTCCAATACATTGGAGGAGACTTGGAAAATGTCTTGGCAATCTAAACATAGTATTGAATATATGGCATTTTTCTTCTGTTTGGGATTCTGATTTATGGATGGGTTTGTGATGGTATTTCTAAGAATATTTCCAATTGTTCTAGGGCTACGGAAGATAAGCCCTAAGCCTTAAGTTCTATTGCTATTTTTGCATTGGTACACTCTCAGTATAAATAGCCATCTCGCCTTCCTTGCTCACTCTTAGATTATGATTTTTACTGTTGAAGCGAGAGATCGAAAGCTCGTGGTGTTTTCGCAATAAAGAAACATATTGCGTTTTTCGAATATTTTGTGATTCATTTGAACATTCCTTATCTTGATCTGATCTTCTGGCGTAATATCTTCTAAGATTGTGAAAAAATAGCACAAATGTGATATTGTACTGGGATAAGGTGCATAAATTATGAAAAAGGCATCTCCTTATCGTGCAACTGAAAGTTGCTGATGGCTTTGGTTAGCTTTTCTTGATTAATCAAGAATGGGTAATTAACCAATTCTAGGATAATTAGAAATCAACGAGAATAGTTGATATTTATTCCGATAGATGGCGCAAGCCATCAGCAAATTTCAGTTGCAATCTTCTAAGATTGTTACTTATTCTGGTAGATCCCTTGAAGAACTTAGAAGTTCCATTCTAATTTATGGAATCTTAACCTATGGATCTTACTGCGATGTCAAAATATTGGGATGACCATCAGTGGTGAACCCTCCCAGCAGTTTCATCAGCTTTATCAACCAGATCGCTCCAAATATTGTGATGGTCTCCTTTATATCTAACACTTACTTAGTGAGTATTTAAAGAAATCCATATTCCATCGTAGTGAGAACATCAAGAAATTGTTTCATTTGAGAGGATAGTAGGCGATTATAAGAAAGAATTGACAAAGATGTTTATAATTGTACCTATTTTAGCGAAACTTATTATTTACCAGTTGCAAACAAGAAAGGCTATATCCGATCTGGATAATTGCGCGTGAAACTATTTACAATAATTCATATTGTAGTAGAGTAGGTAACAGAATTATAATTATGATTAAAAAAAAAAAATGAAAATAAACAATTAAGAAAAAGAGCATTGAATAAACATATCCATTAAACAAATAAGCAACAACATAAGCAGATAGAAGAAATATCGCAAGGTATTTATTTACAATATGTTAATCAATGATGGAAGTTGATTTAATGAAGTTATCTGTAATAATTAGTATCGTGTAGCGAAAATTGAAAAATAAATAAAACAAAACTATCTTTCGATGCACTAGCGCGCCATCTGTTATCAAATTACAAAACTATTTTAGACGCGTAATATTATTTTTAAAATAAAACAATTGTTTTATTTTAAAAATAATATTACGCGTCTAAAATAGTTTTGTAATTTGAAAAACTATCTTTACTACAATGGGAAATATAATAGGAGGGTCATCAGTGGTGAACCCTCCCAGCGGTTTTAATCTACCGTTATAGCTCTATTAGTCAGGTATCCTCTTAACCTCCTCGACATTTTATCACAGCGGGAAGTTGTCTGTGTTCTAGATCAACCCGCATCCAGTAGATCAACTTTCATCTGTCTCATACTGCCGAGAATACCATTGATCGTTTTGATTAGAGTTCATTCCATTCCTCAGCACTGATTGAAGACTGCCGCGACCTATCCGAAATATATACAACGGAGGATTTAAAGGTGTTTTGAAGAATATTGTAACCAAGTATTTATTAATTTTATTATTTTTATTAACAGAGTGGTCATTTTTATGTTTATATTTTGCTACTCTGTAAATTTCCTTCGTGGCTTATCTTTTGTTTAGTATTCATAGTTAGTCCTTGCCTGAAATAAATTGTTGTCTCCTCCTGAAGTTTTTGTCTTCCCTAATTTTCCACGTGGCAATATATTTTCAATGAGGGTCGGAGGAAGGATGGTCTAAACCGTTGGTTTGCGACCGCTACGACCCGCGTTCGATTCCCACATTGGGCACTTGTTTCTGATAATAAAAAAATACTCCAATGGTCACTGATTTTTGAAAAAGTCCAACCCCAACACTGAGTGCGAGTAATCAAACGGGGCTCTGGCACATTAGTAAGTGTAAAGTCGAACTGATTTTAACGTGTGTCGACATGTGGTGCACTTACAGTAAAAGTAGTCGCCTGTTTCTAACTACCATGATTATCATGGCCTGTACCACGTGTACTAGGGATAAGCAAAAAAAGGTCAATAAAATAATCCCTTCTATAAATATTAAAGGTGAAATCATCAGGTTTCCAGGGATAAGTTTCTTTTTAAATAATTTAATTCATATCTCTATAGCTTTCGGGCATGGAAGCCCTTTTACAGGAGAAAACATGATACAATAAATATATGGACATAAGCTTTGAGGACAGTAGAAATACATATAATAATAAATGGAAATTTTGCCGGGAGGATATTGATCTAAAGAGACAAAGGTCGCCTCTCCCGTCAAAATAGACGTCAAAACTAGACGCCATCTATTGACCGTCACCGCAAACTAGCGGCCTCGGGTCGGTGACAAAGTCACAACACCAGTTTGGCAAGTTTGCGGTGACGGTCAATAGATGGCGTCTAGTTTTGACGTCTATTTTGACGGGAGAGACGACCTTTGTCTCTTTATATAATAATAAATATATAATATGCTTCGAGCATTCCTCTTCCGCAAATGCAAGTAAAAGTATTTTTAAAACACAATATTTATACGATGCATTTGCGGAAGAGCAATGCTCGAAGCATATTATATATTTATCATTATATGTATTTATACTCTCCTCAAAGCTTATGTCCATAGTTCATTTAAAATACACTCTCCAAGAATCTAGAATCAGTATCACTATAAAAAGAAAACCAAAAGGAATGCAATATTACAGCGGCATGTTAGATTAAACTGGCGAAACCACTGGGAGGGTTCACCAATGATGAGATAAGCTCTCCCATTATTTTATCATTGTAATAAGAGCAGTTGAAAATTGATTTATTTTTTAAAGAATCATACACGTCAAAAATAGTTCAAGTTTCTTATATATATTAGAATGAAAAAGAGTAGCGTTAAAATATATTTATATATTTCAGCGATATATATATAAAGTTAAACCTGTCTATAGCACCCCCTCTAAAGAGCGCCTTCCTCTCTATAGCGCCCGATTTTGAATACGTAGTACGATGCGATTTACATTAAAAGTGACCTGTCTATAGCACCCCCTCTCTATAGCACCCTATTTTGGTGAGTCCCAAAAGGGGGCACTATAGACAGGTTTAACTGTATATAGAAGGTGCCAAATTAATGATGATATTCTATATAATACTGATTAAAGAAAGTTTCAATTTTTATACTGATTATAAAAAAGTTTTAAAAATATAATACTGCATTTATAAATTATAATTAAGGAAGGGTTATTGATTCCTATAACTCCAAAATATAGTTGAAACCGCGTGAAGCCCAAGTTATAAAGAAGGGACTCGGTGACCTAAGGAGGGAGCTTAAAGAAAGATATTTACCTAAATGTTAACTAGACACGGTGAGGGCTCCACGTGATATCTAGATACATAGCACAGAGGGGGTTAGAGGTAGACTATACACACCGTCATGTATTGCTACACCCCTGAACCCAACTTCCCAATTCCGACAACTCGATGAACTCGTTGAGTTCACTATTGGACAACAAAGTTGAATGGAGCGGACTAGAGACCGAAGACAGAACTGCTGACACTGCCAACGCTGAAAGCCGGACTTAACGTCACACGCGAGGCCTCCCATCGGAGTTTTGCGCCAGAACCAGCAGACTAGTAATCAGTACCTAGTCCTGGGTCTGTGGAGCGAGCCAAGCTGCCGGAGGAGAAGTTGAGTACCAATCCACGTTATGTGACACAGGGTTAAAGTAGTGGATCCTCCCGCCCAACGTGGAATGGTAAATGACCACAGCCCCTGCTATGATCACCACAGGAGTGTAAGCGCTAAAACCCGCCCCGCTGTCAATAGCTACTGTCTAACACTAGCTAGATCCTGCAACAACGTCGTTAGTAGAGCTGGAACACAGGGAAGTCACGGCTCTCCATCTGGAACGTCTGTTACACACAACAGCCTAGAATTCAGACTTTATGGTCAACAGATTGCTATTGTCACCGAGTCCCTTTTTATTCCTTGGCATTCAAGCGGTTTGTAAGTTATCTATTATACCTAAATTAGAAAAGCTCTCAATGTTCACAAGAAGAGCTTCCAACTATAACAAAGAAGTTCGTTACAATTTTTGTTAAACCAACCCATTAATGGAGCAGTTCTAATCAGCAACCCAAGACATCAGATTACTCCAAGAACCTCAGAAAAACCTACAAACTCTAAATTCAATTTCGCATTTCTTCAAGTTATATAATAAACTACGTAAGAATATCTCAAAAATTGTGAAATGGTTAAAATATTTTTATATAAATTAATTTAAAATTAATATATTAAAATATTTATGGCTGAAGCCGCTATATACGCGTATCTTTAAAATATAACTAAATTGGTTTTTAATTATGATCACACATCATTTAGTGTTTTCTCTGATTATTTTTAGTAAAATTTTACCCGGGTGTTTAATATTTACAAACTATTATTTTTTAGCCACAATTTTCTAAAGGTTATGCTTATGTCTAGCTTAGATTACCAATAGCACTTTTTAATTTTTTAAATAAATGTTAATTATTTTTTTGTTGTGTCATCAGAATGGTATTCCGTTTCAATTTAAATCCACTTGACTGAGATAGGGAGATTTTACTTCCTTAAATATAACAGAGCTGAGTTAGAGCTTCTACTATCCTGATGATAGTTGTTGCTATCTCAGCATATGGGATGGTCAAAGTTAGATACATTTAGTGCAGAAATATGTGGAAGAGATTTCTTAAAGAATATCAAGATTGGGCAATAAGAAGCTCAATAGGCGTCATGTTGATTTCTATCAATCCAACCAATCAGTAGGGCCAGTTCATATCACGTGATATTTATCCAACTTCTGGTTGGTTGACGGTGTATCAAGATTTGGTGATGAAGAAGCTGTCCAGCTGACATTGTGGCCCTCATCAGTAGAGAGGCGACACCAGAGTTGACATCTGAGATTGATACAAGAGTTGGATTCATCTGGTTTAATTGTCTTCGGTATGATTGTCAGGGTGATCATAAGAATTCTTACCTGCATTCTTCAACATATTGGTATTTAAATTCACTTTGAAGATTGTAATAATTGTTTTGATGTGTGTTTATTGCGTCTTTCTTTCTCTTCTAAATTTTTGCGTCAGTATTTTCTCGTTATTAGTAAATATTGAATTATATCAAATTTTGTCTCATAATTCCTCATATATATTTTTTAATTTTCAAAGAAATATTTTTATTCTTTTTCTTTATTTTTTAAATAATTATATTGTTTAGTTGATTATATTTTGTTGAATAACTTATTTTTGTCTTATTTTGTCTTTATACAAAAGAGAGATAGAATTAATTGCATTTGTTTTATGGAAACCATGTTCAAATTTCAATAAAAATTTTACGATGTATCAATGAATATTTTTTTCTTCAAATTACTATGATATGAATTAGGATATTTTAAAATCATTTTTTTTTGTTTCATTTACAAAGTGATGATTTAAAATATCAGTTTTTCCTTTGAAATTTGTATTATATGAATTTAAAATATATATTTATAGAAAATCACTTATGGATAGAGGGTCATATTTATAAAGAAAAAATATAAATTTTAACTGAAATTTAGTTTTTATTCCATTGTTATACTCAAATGATCAAATTTTTATTTTATATAAACCAATTCATTAATAAATATAGTATTAAAAATATATTTTGATGCATTAGCGCGCCATATGTTTAAAAAATTCGAAACTATTATAGACGCGTATGATTCTTTTAAAAATTAAAGGTTTTTAAGCGATCTTGTTACTGCTCCCCCTCCTCTTTTTTACAGTGCACCTAGAAGTCTAAAATTATTTACATATGTTCAATCCTGATGATGTTGCAAGTTGACAAAATTTCGGTTTACTGGGTGGTCGAGATAGTCGGCAATGGTCTAATTTAAATATTAAATCACATTAAGTTCCAAATTCATAAAAATTAAATATGGTTTTGTATGTATGAAAAAAGGCATCTCCTTATCGTGCAACAGAAAGTTGCTGATGGCTTGCGCCATCTATCGGAATAAATATCAACTATTCTCGTTGATTTTTAATTATTCCAGAATTGGCCAAATACCCATTCTTGATTAATCATGAAAAGCTAACCACGGACGCGTTTCGGGCTGTTGGCCCTCATCAGCGTGGTGCAAGCTGTACCTCAACGACCAAAAAAATTGGTCATTTAAGGCATCCTGAAAAATC
Source organism: Cordylochernes scorpioides (assembly GCA_030710605.1). Taxonomy (NCBI): domain Eukaryota; kingdom Metazoa; phylum Arthropoda; class Arachnida; order Pseudoscorpiones; family Chernetidae; genus Cordylochernes; species Cordylochernes scorpioides. The sequence goes on along the minus strand of CP092871.1, from coordinate 69,271,351 downwards.
ATGAAACGGGTAATTATGTGTAGTTAAAGTTGTATGTGTGTAGTCCACGGAGAAATAACAATGAAATCATGGTATCTCTTGTTGTATTCGTTCTGTTACTACTTTGTTTGACACACAATCATCTTTCACTTTTTTTATTAAAATTACAGACAAAACGAAACAGAATTCAAACAGGATTCATCTAAATACGAATCACTTTTTTCCTAAACGATTAGTTCCTGTTTCCCTTTTAACAAATCTATCACATTCAGAGGAGGCTTAAATAAAACCAAGTGGGAAACGCATTTATATATCAAAGAAATAAACATCATAGTCAAATTAACAGCGTTTTATCCACTTAGAGTGACACATGCTGAATAGAGTATTTAAGTCAGAAACTTTCTAAACAGCTGTGTTAGATTGTATACAGTCATCACATGAGAGCTCTGAATGTTGACAGCTGCAATAATGAAGTCTGTGTGTGCCTGCCTACAGCCATTATTGTCCTCGACAATCCCCGACCTGGACCTGACGACCAAAGACACGCTCAATTCCGCAGGACTCTGAGGACTTATCTTGGATGGAATGGATCCTCACACCTAGGACCTCCTGATACTGAGGACCTGCAGGATTGTTTCAGTCCACACCACTGGACAGCCACGGTCTAGATGGAACTGTCGGACCTCCCTCCATATGGACCACGTGAGTAACAACGTCAACATCTCACACACCAGACACATGGCCACAGTTTTACATTCGAGCATTCAATGTAAACATTTAGTGGACACATTAGGAAGAAGGTGAATATATCAATGGCAGAAATCTCCTAGGTAAAGCTTTTCCTTTGATAAATTATTAAATGTTTCTTAATATTAAAATGATATAATTTTAATAAAATATATTTTTTTCGAAACTATTATAGACGAGTATGATTCTTTTAAAAATTAAATAATATCTACTGCCCTTACTGCAATGGAAAAATTAATGGGAGGGCCTGGTTCATCAGTGGTGAACCTTCCCAGCGGTTTCGCCAGTTTAATCTTTCTCGAAGCATTATATATATTGATAATTATATGTAATTCTACTGTCCTCAAAGCTTATGTCCATAATTCATCTAAAATACTCATTCCAAGAGTCTAGTATCAGTATCACTATAAAAGGAAGATCGAAAAATGCAATATAACAGCGATATGGTAGATTAAACTGGCGAAACCGCTGGGAAGGTTCACCACTGATGACCCAGGCCTTCCCATTAATTTTTCCATTGCAGTAAGGGCAGTATATATTATTTAATTTTTAAAAGAATCATACTCGTCTATAATAGTTTCGAAAAAAATATATTTTATTAAAATTATATCATTTTAATATTAAGAAACATTTAATAATTTATCGAAGGAAAAGCTTTACCTAGGAGATTTCTGCCATTGATATATTCACCTTCTTCCTAATGTGTCCACTAAATGTTTACATTGAATGCTCGAATGTAAAACTGTGGCCATGTGTCTGGTGTGTGAGATGTTGACGTTGTTACTCACGTGGTCCATATGGAGGGAGGTCCGACAGTTCCATCTAGACCGTGGCTGTCCAGTGGTGTGGACTGAAACAATCCTGCAGGTCCTCAGTATCAGGAGGTCCTAGGTGTGAGGATCCATTCCATCCAAGATAAGTCCTCAGAGTCCTGCGGAATTGAGCGTGTCTTTGGTCGTCAGGTCCAGGTCGGGGATTGTCGAGGACAATAATGGCTGTAGGCAGGCACACACAGACTTCATTATTGCAGCTGTCAACATTCAGAGCTCTCATGTGATGACTGTATACAATCTAACACAGCTGTCTAGAAAGTTTCTGACTTAAATACTTGCTCCGCTCTCCTAATCTGCAGACTCCTACAGCGCGCGCCCGTCTTCTCTTCTCCTACTCGGCAGACTCTACTTCCTCTGGCTGCGCCTTTCTTTTTATAGGGTCCCAAGCACGTGACCAAACCACATAAATACTACAAAAATCAAACCTAAACAAATGAATCTTTCTAAAACGAAAAACACGCGGAAAACCTATACAAAAACTATGCAAAAAAAACATGCAATAAACTATGCAAAAAACCATGCAAACTAGTTTCAACAATTGCCGACTATCCTGACCACCCAGTAAACCGAAATTTTGTCAACTTGCAACATCATCAGGATTGAACATATGTAAATAATTTTAGACTTCTAGGTGCACTGTAAAAAAGAGGAGGGGGAGCAGTAACAAGATCGCTTAAAAACCTGGGCTCAGCTGGCCCGGCTGATAGTACCCTGTAAGGACTCCTGATCCAGGGATACAGGATGAGTTGTACTTCATGTTAGGAGCGGCTGCATATGGTGTCTGTTCCTCATGTCAGAGGCGGCCATTTCTTTTGGAGCCGACTTAGCCACTGAGTATTGCTAACAGTCTTAATGACAAATTCAGACGCATTCTACTTCACCCAGTCATGATGGTTGCCACGTTCTACAGGCTTGATACCCTAATATGATTGAGTGGAAATAAGAAAGAAGAATAATATACAAAAATCAATCCCATAATTTAAAAGTAATAATAGAAATTAATGAATTTGTGTGCAACCACTCTGTGACCCAAAAGTCTGAAATTTTGTCAACTTACATTGTCATCAGGTTTGAGAAGGTGTATCAAATATTAGGCTTCTAGATGCTCTGTAAGTATATTATAAATTGATTAAAAGATTTGTGAACAGACAAACAGACATATATGGAGGAAGGTTAGAGCTTTTAAAAAGTTAGTGTGGGGACTGAATATAGATAAATATTTTTAAAAACAAGTATGCATTGACTTTAACTCGTACTCATTCATATTTACATAACTTTACTGAAAATAATTGGGATAATTCTGAAAGATATTACAGTGACCTTTATTAAAGACACAAGAGATAACTAAGTGTGAACAAAATTGCCTCTGTCAACAAAATCCCCCCCCCCCCCCAAAAAATGACTGGCGAAATTAAAGATTTTTCACTTCCTTAAGTTTTGTCCATGAGTATGTGTATATATAGAAAACAATTAAGAGTAAATAGAGAGAAACAAAATGAAGGAAGTGTATATTTTTAATTTTGAGATGTTTTCACTTCAATGTTTAACGGAAAGATTTAACAATGCAACCACAAGTGTATGACATGTAAAAGCCGATTTATAAGTTTGTTTCCGTTGTTAAATCTTTCCGTTAAACATATATATAATAGTTATATTATTATTATATTTTTAACAATATTCTCAGTTTTTCTGTTCAACTGTAGAATTGGCAGTACACCTAGACAAGGCTCTCATTGTGAATGGACAAGAGAAATGTTTGTTAATCTTTTTTTGAATTGTCACGTTGATAGACGCATGAGAAAAATTTTATATGGATATAGTTAGGAATATTCTTTGACCTTCTGGTATTGGAAAAAATAGATCTCGATATGAGAGGGCTTAGTTATCAATTCAGGACAGATTTCTCTTGCGACATCTGGGACAACGTTGGAGACAATGGCCGTCTTGACAATTCTAATTGTTTCTTTCTACATGCTGCCACTTATGCACATATGTGAAGTTTTGAACATAGGTAAATCCTATAAGGGTTGTGCACAACTATCAACTTTATCCAAATGAAGGAAAATAGAAGAAAGAAAATAAATAACCCTCTAAAAATTCATCAGAGAGGCCAGAAAAAAGTTTCAAAACCAAAAACAAGATTTCCAAGGAGCCGAATATTGTAGATATTGCCAAGTATTTCTTTCTTTTGTACACAGTTCTCTTTTCTCGTTAAGATTTAAGAGCTTTATTTGTCCTTAGAATGCTTAAACTCTTGAATATTTTTTTCTCTTCTCTTTTAAAAATAATGATAATGAACAATTTTGATGTAAATATTTGATGGTAATGTTTTTTAAAATTTTTCTCTCTTTATCCTAGGCATACATGTATGACAGCGCAAGTGTCCCTAGGGTGACATAGCGCTTTAAATTGAAAAATAAATAAATAAATCCTGGATTAAAATATATCAATTTTGTACTATTTTGTAGCTGTGCCGAAATCTTGCATACACATAGATATACACAAAAACCTTTATTAAGACACTAGCGGACGTACCCGGCTTCGCCCGAGGTTTTACCCGAGTAAAGGTTTGTCTAACGAACATTTGTTAAAACAATTCTCTATAAACTTATAAAAAAAAGAGATATATTTTGATAATTTGAAACTCGTAAATGTGAATCTCTCGATAAAGTGAACATTTTTTCCCGGTCCCTGTGTGCCGTGTCATCCTGAATTTTGTCTTTCATAATTTTCTACATTACAAAATCATCGTTTTATCTAGTGAACATATTTTCCCGGTCCCTTGATAAATACTCGATAAGTTGAATAAAATAATGGTCGTGAATCTCTCGATAAAGTGATCATTTTTTCCCGGTCCCTGTGTGCCGTGTCATCCCGAATTTTGTATTTCCTAATTCTATACATTACAAAATCATCGACACGGGATATCATTTAATGTTGTCTAAAGGGGGTTAAGAGAGCAGTCTCTTTCAAATGAAAAATGCTTTAATTAAGCAGATGTTTAAAGTATAATATATGAGAGAGGCAATCTTACAGGTTGTCGACGCTGTAAAATCCCCAGAGAGAGTGTTTTTGTAGCATCATGCTGTGACTCACACGATGACCCAAGGTCATCAGAAGCAGCAAACTAAGCCTATCTCCGTCTCAATGGCGGCGCTGCTTGCGAGTTAAATATACAAATCTGCAAATAACTCTAAGGATATTCAAGATATTCAAGAAATTATTTTTCGTAAACCTTTCCGGGGATACACCTAATAATATCCCAAATTTTCACGGCGATTGGATGTATGGTTTTTGAATCCATAGAGGACACACAGACAGACAGACAGACAGACATTCAATTTAATATATATAGATATACTCTTATAAATGGTTTCACAAAGAAGTCTGCCGAGGAAAAAAGAGTAAAAAAGTGAGTGTTATTTACATTAATTGATAATAATTCAGAGGGATGGAATAACTGAACACTAATTAACACAATAACGAATAATGAGTATTTAAAAATTGATTGACTATTTCTTTAATAAAAATTTCATTTAAATATCGGTTCAATATATCAATAAAAGATTGGGGTCGGTGGAAGGATAGTTCAAACCGTTGGTTTTCGACCGCTACGACCCGGGTTCGATTCCCGCATTGGGCACTTTTTTTCTGTTAAAAAAAATGCTTCAATGCCCCCCGATTCTTGCAAAAGTCCAACCCCACCAGCGAGTGCACATTTGTAAGTGCAAAGTCTAACTGCTTTTCACATGTGTAGACATGTGGTGCACTTACAGTAAAAGCAGTCGCCTACTTCTACCCAACTTGATTATCATGGCCCGTACTACGTGTACTAGGGATGAGCAAAAAAAATAAATAAAAATAAATAAAAGATGGGCTTGTCGCTGTAGGTGTCATGTGTCTTCTTCCTCACCGTTATTATGGGTTTTCAGCTAAAGTTGAACTCGGAACAACTGGTATAGAAACATGGCAGAGTGAGATAAAACGTCTTCGATATATTGTAGCAAAATATTTATTATATTTTATATACAGATTATTAATTTTGATATTTATATTATTTATATTTTACTACTCTCTCTCTCTGGAAACATTTTCCTCATTGTTTATCTTGTATCTTATAAATGTTGATTGTGTGCTTGCACATTAAATTAATTTCTGTGTCATCCTGAAGTTTGTCTTTCTTAATTTTCTATGATACAATATAAGTTGGAAAAACTGCACCTTGTAAACGGTAACTGATAGAAATTGTTTGTAAATTTGAAATCATCAAATCTATTTTTCTGTCAATACTACTAATTATTATATTTAAAGAAAATGAACTGCTCGTTCTCGAATGCTTGTATATAAGTATATACCAAGTTCTTTCTTTCTTCTTTCCCCCTATTTGATACATTGTAAATAACATTGATGATTATTGTTACTATTACTGTTATTCCTGTATATACCCTCTTCTACTCGGAGAATCTGTATAAGACTAAAAGGTCTTAATAAAACTTTTTGTTGTTGTTGTAATTTGGAATCAATACTTCGAAATACCCCTAGAACATCTGTTACCTTGTCGTCAACAGAAAATTTTGTTGTTGGCCAGTGTAATTAACGCTCCTTAGGGTTCAATAGCCAATCAGCGTGCAGTGTTTCTTTAGCTCAGAGAGTTTACATTGAATAATTAAATTCTATATTAAGATTGCGGATTTAGTTCTAGGAAGATCTATATTTTTAAAAATATTTTTATTTTTGTCATTCAATTCGTATTTTAAAAAAGCATATTTATATCCGAGTTGCAATTATGAATGATTTTGATTTTCACTCATGGACAAAACTTAAGAATGTGTACCTTTTGACATGTATATCAGGATTCAGACAATAACTCTGAAAGATATTACAGTGACCTTTATTGAAGACATACGAGATGACCAAGTGTGAACAAAATTGCTTCGTCTCCTTAAAAAATAGACAACTGGCGCAACATCAAAATAGAAACATCCTTAAGTTTTGTCCATGAGTGTATAGGCCTTTTTATTCTTTGTAATATAGGGATTTGACGTTTGATCTTCTTATTCTGTAGTGACACATTTTAGCGGCGTGAGAATGATTCCATTACTTGGACACAATTACTTGGAGACAATCCATCCATGTGGCCTGTGCTGTCTTTGTTGATTTCTCTCTTCAATTGGTTCATAAATGTAATACGAAGACATCTTCTCGATATAGTATCTTTAATGTGCCCTGAAATCAATAAATCAATCTCGAGTAGTCTAAAATGCCATAGAACATATGGAATATCCTATTAAGACCATTATTAGTATTTATTCTTGTAATTTTCCGTGGTTTGTGCGACTGTGAGTTAATATTCTAGTATGCCACTCCTTTTGAATCAGAAATGTTGATGGTCTGTTGATGATAGCCTCATTAAGGTTTTCTATCTTCACACTGTGGCTGTCTACCGTCTTTTCTCCCTCCCCCTGCAGATAGATAATGAAGTAAGATAGACAGATGTCTTCAAAAGTATTTGAAGTATGTCACCAGGAACTGTCACCAGACCAGATTCTCTACCTTTCACAATCTGCCACAGTTCTTTCTCTTTTATCTTCGAGATGTGCCTCACGTCTTCCCTGGGGCATGACCTCACGGCTATCTCGATGCTCTCTCGCTACCTGTACTTTGATTAGCGAAGTAGGTGACTGCTCCTCATATCTCAAATACCTTCTTCTTCTTCTTCTTAGAGATCTCTAGCGCTGAAATTTGATGCAAATTTTTATTGCTAGTGCTTTTCCCTAATAATTTAAGCTCTATTCTCCTACAGACCCCGTATGCTGCATTGATTAAAATTTAAAAAAGGAATATATGGCTAATTAATAGTGAAATCTTCCAGTATCTTCGCCAGTTTAATATTCAAACCGCTCAACTACTAAGGTATTGAGATATATTTGTTATTTGTATATTTAAATTTTTCAAATTTCAGTATAAGAGTGGTCTGTGTAGAAATATTTTTAATTATATAAAAAGTATCTCTTTAAAATATTTGTATTAAATTTCACAAATACGAAATACAGTAGAAAATCCCTGGAACATTCAGTAGAGGGCACTACACTACAAAGGACTATTTTCATTGCCAAAATGACCATTGTTACTCTTATCAACTTTCCGGTAAGAAGGCACCTCTCTCTAAAGAACGCTCGACTTAGAAAATAGGTGTTGTCCTTTATAGAGAGGTAGCTCTACTGCATATAAAATAGGAATATCCTGACCGTGCTCACATGTACATTTCTAGATGGCAGAGCGCCATCTAGTTGAACAAAAAAAAAACTAAACATTTATTTAACTTGTTCCGGGATATTTGGCCAACCCAATTTATTGCTATCAAGAAATTGGGTTGGCCAAAAATCACGGAACAAGTTAAATAAATGTTTAGTTTTTTTTTTGTTCAACTAGATGGCGCTCTGCCATCTAGAAACGCTCATGTGAACACGGTCAGGAAATTCCTATTTTATTTTTAATATCAACACCTGACCTTTTATATATATTTTTTTATTATTTTTCACACACATATATATTTATTTATGAAAAAACAATAGAAAAAAAAAACTAAAAAGGTCAGGTGTTTTATTTTATTTCTTCTTTTTTTTTCTATTATTTTTTTCATGTGTTAAGCGTATTTACGCAAGTTTGGCCTTAAATACCCATTTCTTGGTTTTTCAGGAAGCCACTGGGACCAAAAAAATCTTTTTGGTCGCAGTGGTACAGCCTACCCCACGCTGACGAGCGCCAACAGCGCGAAACGCGTTCGTGGATGGCTTTTCTTGATTTGTCAATGAATAATTGATTTCTATTCCACCAGATGGCGCTCTGCCTTCTGAAAAGCACATGTGCTCCTGGTCAGGATATGCTTTTTTATTTTTAATATTTATTTATATATATCATTAATGTACATATGTGCGCGCAAGTATTTTTTTTTAAAACGAATATTATATTATATCAGATAAAACCGTACCTCTCCAATCAGACTTCTCCAAGACAGTCCTCCATTGACATAGTTGCCAACTAGAGGTAAGACTTAGTTGTTCCTCTCTGTGTTGTGTCTTTGCATATCTGTTCTTTGTTGTAGCACAATTTACATGGTTTAACTTATTTGTGCTATAAATAGGACGTATGAATTATGTTGAGGAGTCCAGTCCAGTGTTAGCAGTTGAGTAGTCTTGTTACTTTAGATGTCTACTGTAGCTTTATCTTGGCAATAAATAATTGTTCAAGTATTATAACATTTTTTCGTGGCTCAGCGCGACACTAAAAGTAGTACGGGAGAATTGTTGTTGTTGTCGTGTTCAATGAAGAACCTCAGATGTCTCCATGCATCTCTATCACAGCAATATCCGCTATCTTGGGTGTGTAAAGCTGCTGCTCTCGGTCCATGTCAATTTTCTGCAAGGCTGCGGCCAGTACGAGAGTGTCTTCTTGAGAAATGTGGTATCTTTAATTTGTGCCCTTCAATCAATCGAGTAGTCTATAATGTCTTGGTGGTGGTGTCTTGCCCAAAAATTGTTGCTCCATGGAAAGGAGGGTGCCATTGCTCCGTTAGTCAGCCACATTTCAGAGTTCCCTGTAGGCCTTCATGTCGGGGCTCACGACACCGTACTACAGGGCAGTCCCTTAATTGTGCTGCTTCTCCCGCCCGTCACGTAGAGGAGGACTTCTGGGCGGGCTATAATGTCTTAGAACATGGAAAATATCCAATTAAGACCATTCTTAGATATTTATTGAGACATCTGTTCTCTACCGCTAGTAAAAGCACCTTGTCGTTTATGACATGTGTAGTCCATGGTGTCTTCAACCAGCCTTTCCAGTACCACATCTCTAAAACATCAGAAATTTGAAGTCTCTTACTGACAGCAGCTTCCATGTTTCGCCCCCGTATAATGCTCTTTGCTCAAAAGTGATATTTCCAAAGTCTCTGGGCAGCTTATTCTTTCCATATGCATCTATAAATACTATGTATTAATAATATACAAATAGTAAAATACTTGTAGTAATCAAGTATAGTATATCCTTTATTTGTAGTCTCTGACTCTAAAGGAAAGAATTCGGTTAATATGTAAATATGATCGATTGGAATGATATTTTGCTGTTGAATATACATACATTCATGGACAAAACTTAAGGAAATGGAAAGTGTTTTGATGTCACAGGTCGTCTGTTTTTTTTTAAGAGATAAGACAATTTTTTCACCCTTGGTTATTTCGTGTGTCTTCAATAAAGGCCACTATAATATCTTTCAGAGTTATTGTCTGAATCCCGATATACATGCTGAAAGGTACAACTTCCATGAGTGTATATAGCCAGAGAGTGAAATACTTATATATGTTTAAATTAATAAACATTTTTGCTGTCTTAATTAGATTTTACTGTATTACCATTAAATGTAAATAGCTTCAAAGTGTTATTCTTTTTCCTCGCATACATCAAATCACCACGCGTATATCAGATTACGCTATTACTATTATTAATCAAGGCTTTGTGTGCATTTTTAATTAAATTTCATTTTTAAAACTTACTTTTGGAGTTGTGTATTTTTTATGTGATTCATGAAATTTCTGAATTGTAAAAGAATAAAAAGTAAAAATCGGTTATGGCATATAAAGTTGAGGGAGGATTGTATTTATGTGTCAAAAGAGGCACCTCTCCCTTCAAAATGCATTAAAACCATTCCCATTGTTTATTAACCCAGTACAAAGCGTAATGGGGATGATAAAGAATGAACTACAACACCAAAATTCAGACAAAAAGCCAACAACCTGTATACCATGGTTTCGGGCTTTGGCCTTCATCAATAAAGGGGCGGCTTCGATATCATAACATCCCACGAGAGGAGTCATGAAATCAGTCGAATTGACCAAAAAGGTGCTTAAGCTGGTGAATCATAAGGACTGATAAAAAGTCATTTTGCCACATAAAAATGCAGGAGGATAGCCTCCATGTACCAAGAGAGGCACCTCTCCCTTTAAAAATGCATTAAAACAATATTTGAGTTCATCATATCAGAACAGAACATAAAAATAGAGATGAGAAGAATTTGCCACACCAGTAGACACAGGTTGGCTTTTGTCTGAATTTCACAAATTCGATTCTGTGGCGCATTGTTTATTACCAACTTTACGTTCTGTACTAAGGTAATGACCCTTATTGCATTATTCTTAAATGTATTTTTATAAAGGGACAGGTGTTTCTTTATACAAGAATGTAGAATGTTCAGGTAAGAAATGTCCTGTAGTTTTAAAGATTACGTCAAAATGATGACAAGCTGTAAACCAGAAATACTTGGCAGATTGTGAGGACAAAGATAAATCTAAATAACACAAGGTGAACATAAAGTCGAACAAAATACGCTCGTACTTAGCTTATCATGGCGGTCTTCCTGCTTCATAACTCTGCCCCATCTAACCCCTGAGGATCATAAACATGCCGCAATTTTTTATCGCTGTTTCTCAAGGCTATCTTCTTTTAAACATCTGGGGATCTTTTATTTTTTTCTTTAAGTTCACAAAGAAATATGTCGAATAAATCTCTGATGCTATTTAAAACACGAGAACTAAACGTATAACGAATTGAATCGTTATATGGTGAGGTCTCGTGTTAGAAATATGCCAAATTTGGTATTAATGATGCTCATGTGTAAGGAGATCATTAACATTGCCACACATGGCACAGGCTATTATTATCATAGTGAACTGTAATAACGAGTTTACAAAGTGGGAAGAGGAGCTTCTTTTTATTAGCATGCACATAAGCTTTCGGACACATCGTCCTTCATCAGATAAGAGTAATAAACACGCTGAGGATCCATATATACACAAAGCTGAAAAGAAAATTTACATAACTGCAAAAGATAAAAGTATTTAAAGATAAAAATAAAAAATAAGAACCAAATATGCTAAAAAAGAGATTATAGGGATTAAATGCTAATAAATCTGGACTAAGTACATATGCACTATGAATGGTGTTAATCAAGGGCAGGCAAATGCAACCTAAGGCTATTCACATAACATATGGTATTGTTCTGGTATATCTATATGCCTGTTGATGCTGTTTGTTTTTATTGACACAAATGCCTCTAGTAAAAGTCTTTGGTACTTATTATTGATATTGCTGTATAGAATGGATGGCTTTGATAGATTGAATGTATGACCGGTTTGTATAGAATGACTGTAAATAGGGGAATTTAGGTTTTTATTAGAGACGTTTCTGGAATGCTCAACCATTCTGATGGCGACGGATCTACCCGTCTCCCCGACATAAGTGGCATTACATTGGTCGCAAGAGACGGAATAGACAGCACCACCAGAACGGAGAGCACTCGCATGAAGGGAAGATCTGGTAATGGGGTGTCGGATTAGTGTGGCGATGTTAGGTGGGTTCTGGAAGTATGTTGTAATGCCATGGTGCCTTAAAAACCTGGCTATGGTGATAGACTGGGGGCAAAAAGGAAGGGAGCAAATATTTCTGTGTATAGCTGGAGCACTGTTGTGGTGAGGGTCATGCATGTGTTTAAGAATAAAGGGGGTCGGGTAGCCGGATTTGGATAAATATGAAAATATTTTAGCCTTTTCTATTGTTTGGAATAACGGGAGGGAACAATGAGTAAAGATACGTTTAGTGAGAGCTCTAACTGTATTGATTTTGTGTGGTATTGGGCAATGTGATCGGAAGTTTGTGTGGTGTGGGGGTGTGTTGTTTTTATAGTATACTGTGGTATGGAAACTGCTGGGGGTGCGTATGACTAGTGTATCTAGGAATGGTAGGACTGAGTGATTTTCTGTTTCATGGGTGAAGGCTATGTCTGGGTGGAAGGAGTTGAGGTCAGATAGGATGTGAGAGGCAGATACCTCACTTACCAAGCAAAAGGTATCATCGATGTACCGCCTCCATAGAAAGATGTCTGAAGAATGGCGTGAAGTGATCCATTGGTCCAGTGACCTCATGACAACCTCAGCCACCACGGTTGAGAGGGGGCTACCCATGGGGGAGCCCTTGGTCTGCTTGAAAAACTGGGTATCAAATGTGAAGGTGGACATGCCTAGGCATATGGAAGTGAGCTCGACAACCGTCTCCGCGGTGAGGGTGTCTAACAGGGGGGCATTTTCGAGGAAAGTGCGTAAACTATTAATGATCAAGGGGTGGGCAAGGGAGAGATATAGAGACGTTACATCGAAAGAAACCATTATGGACCTGGGGGGAGGTGTGAGGCTGGTGATATAGGACACAAACGAGGGGGAGTTTGCAATGGTATATTCCCATGGGGGAGACTGTAGAAGGGGGGTCAAGAAGTTGGACAAAAATTTTGACAGGGTATATGCCGGAGAGAGATGGTAAGATATGATTGGTCGGAGGGGAACATCGGGCTTGTGGATTTTTGGAAGGCCGTAAAAGCTTATGTGCATGCTAATAAAAAGAAGCTCCTCTTCCCACTTTGTAAACTCGTTATTAACCTTCAGTGAAGAGCAGTTCTACTTAATTCGCTCATTTTTACGCTTTTTATCCTGGAATTCATCATGAATCCTTCCGCTGAAGACCTACCTCGTTATACCTATCAGTTACGAAAGAAATCGTTACAGTTGTCAAGATGGCGCCTCCATTTGAGCTTTAACAAACTGTGTGAAACGGCTGATTTTATACCTCCATCCCTTCGAATCAGGGATCCTGTTCGCAATCCATTTTCATCCGTCGTCATACGCCGCGCCCAACTCCACCTGTTATCGTCTAGAATCAAAGGTTGCCACTCCAACATCCGATTTATTTCTAAGTCCGTCAAGGGATTGATCTTTCTGGTCTCTCAGCTACTAACCAATCCAGAAATGGCCGATCTGTTGCAATCCATCACAAGGGACATTCGGCTCCAGAAGAACGATATAACGCAACGTCACAACTCCAAGCTTCATCACTGGATCAAGAAGTACAACTTCCCTGCCTATCTAGTAGAAGCCCATCTTCCCCAGTCACCCCAAGGAGTGGTCAACCTCTCGGACTATGTCTTGCCATCTGCTGATGCTGAGATTCTGTCATTGGGCCTAAAATACAGACTGCCTGGGCCTTCTGATATTCCTCGCATCTTAGCTGGTGTGGAACCCGCTCTCAGAGGCCTTAACCACCAAGACACCCATAGGATCAGACATTTTGTCACCTCCACCCTTCAACGACCCTACAATATCCCTAGACCGTCCCTAGCCATGAACAGGGTTATCTCCCGTCTTAAACGCAATAGAGACATAGTCATAACAAAATCCGACAAAGGCTCACAGACCGTAATTCTCAACACCACAGTTTACAAGCAAAAAATGCAAAACGTTCTCGACCAACACTCTATTTTTTCTGCCATTACTGAACAGGATCATAAAACATCCGTTAAGAATTTCCGTTTACTATTGTTAAGATTAAAAAGGTCTCAGCAGATCACTAAAGAGCAATATAACGACTTCACAGCTAACCTCGCCCAAATAGCCTACATTTACGGCCTTCCAAAAATCCACAAGCCCGATGTTCCCCTCCGACCAATCATATCTTACCATCTCTCTCCGGCATATACCCTGTCAAAATTTTTGTCCAACTTCTTGACCCCCCTTCTACAGTCTCCCCCATGGGAATATACCATTGCAAACTCCCCCTCGTTTGTGTCCTATATCACCAGCCTCACACCTCCCCCCAGGTCCATAATGGTTTCTTTCGATGTAACGTCTCTATATCTCTCCCTTGCCCACCCCTTGATCATTAATAGTTTACGCACTTTCCTCGAAAATGCCCCCCTGTTAGACACCCTCACCGCGGAGACGGTTGTCGAGCTCACTTCCATATGCCTAGGCATGTCCACCTTCACATTTGATACCCAGTTTTTCAAGCAGACCAAGGGCTCCCCCATGGGTAGCCCCCTCTCAACCGTGGTGGCTGAGGTTGTCATGAGGTCACTGGACCAATGGATCACTTCACGCCATTCTTCAGACATCTTTCTATGGAGGCGGTACATCGATGATACCTTTTGCTTGGTAAGTGAGGTATCTGCCTCTCACATCCTATCTGACCTCAACTCCTTCCACCCAGACATAGCCTTCACCCATGAAACAGAAAATCACTCAGTCCTACCATTCCTAGATACACTAGTCATACGCACCCCCAGCAGTTTCCATACCACAGTATACTATAAAAACAACACACCCCCACACCACACAAACTTCCGATCACATTGCCCAATACCACACAAAATCAATACAGTTAGAGCTCTCACTAAACGTATCTTTACTCATTGTTCCCTCCCGTTATTCCAAACAATAGAAAAGGCTAAAATATTTTCATATTTATCCAAATCCGGCTACCCGACCCCCTTTATTCTTAAACACATGCATGACCCTCACCACAACAGTGCTCCAGCTATACACAGAAATATTTGCTCCCTTCCTTTTTGCCCCCAGTCTATCACCATAGCCAGGTTTTTAAGGCACCATGGCATTACAACATACTTCCAGAACCCACCTAACATCGCCACACTAATCCGACACCCCATTACCAGATCTTCCCTTCATGCGAGTGCTCTCCGTTCTGGTGGTGCTGTCTATTCCGTCTCTTGCGACCAATGTAATGCCACTTATGTCGGGGAGACGGGTAGATCCGTCGCCATCAGAATGGTTGAGCATTCCAGAAACGTCTCTAATAAAAACCTAAATTCCCCTATTTACAGTCATTCTATACAAACCGGTCATACATTCAATCTATCAAAGCCATCCATTCTATACAGCAATATCAATAATAAGTACCAAAGACTTTTACTAGAGGCATTTGTGTCAATAAAAACAAACAGCATCAACAGGCATATAGATATACCAGAACAATACCATATGTTATGTGAATAGCCTTAGGTTGCATTTGCCTGCCCTTGATTAACACCATTCATAGTGCATATGTACTTAGTCCAGATTTATTAGCATTTAATCCCTATAATCTCTTTTTTAGCATATTTGGTTCTTATTTTTTATTTTTATCTTTAAATACTTTTATCTTTTGCAGTTATGTAAATTTTCTTTTCAGCTTTGTGTATATATGGATCCTCAGCGTGTTTATTACTCTTATCTGATGAAGGACGATGTGTCCGAAAGCTTATGTGCATGCTAATAAAAAGAAGCTCCTCTTCCCACTTTGTAAACTCGTTATTAACCTTCAGTGAAGAGCAGTTCTACTTAATAGTGAACTGTAGTTTGCAACTACGTTCGCTGTATGTAAATCACCTATTTACATATTTTCAAAATAAAAGAGGCGTATCACTATTTCTACGGAATTTATCTTTATTTACATATATTCAACGATCACTGTGCTCCTCTTTTATTAAAAGAAAGCGATGCCTACATTTTAAAGATGGTACTGATTTGTAACGATATTATTTTGAAAATACAGTACTGGCTATCAAAATTTCTACACCAAGATGGCGACATGCTACAGAGTTAAATTTACACGATAGGAAGAAGATGCTATGACATGCAAACGATTCGATTTTCAACACTATATGTAAAATAGGCGCCGGTAACGACACTTACAATGATGTGTTGAAAAGAAGATATTATATAATAGGGGTTTCTCACATATAGTAATTGCATTTTAACGTTGTTTCGTTGTGAAAAGTTGTGATGCCCCGTGTAAGAAGGAGAAATGTTTACCAAAACGTTTCTGAGTTTGATAGAGGTAGAATTATAGCATACCTGGATTGTTGTTTATCGTACCGCAGTATTGCTGCTCGCATCGGTCGAGATCCCATGGCTGTTAGCAGAATATATTGTAGCAAAGTATTTATCATTTTTTTTTAACAGAGTATCATTTTTTTAATGTCTATATTTTGCTACTCTGTAAACTTCCCTCATTGCTTATCTTTTTTTTTATCATTCATAGTTTGTTCTTGCCTTAAAATAAATTGCTGTGTCATCTTGAAGTTTGTCTTTCCTAATTTTCTACGTGGCAATATAATCGATGGGTTCAGGACGGTCATACGGAACGACGTACTCAGCGGCCCGCTATCACTAACAGCCGAGAAGTCCGACATGTTACCCGCATGGCTTTAATGAATCGTACAGCCATGTTAAGATATTTGAGTCAAGAAATGAGGTCGTTTTTAAGTCAAAAAATGTCTGCATGAACAGTTTGACGAGGTTAACAGCAGCCTGGACTGTCAGCTCGGAAACCATGGCTTCGGCTACTCTTGACGCTACATGACGCCTTCAATGGTGTGGTCAACGATAAAACTGGACGCTGGAATGACGTAACACCGTGTTTAAAGCGAATCCAGGTTCTGTTTAGAGCACTATGATGGCCGCATCCGTGCTTGGTGTCATTGTGAAGAAGACATTTCAAGCTTGCATTCCAAATGTCATACTGGCCCATCACCTGGCACGATGGTATGAGAGGCCATTGGATATATGTCTTGGTCACTTTCTTTCTGCATTCCTAGAACTTTGAACAGTTCCCGTTACATTTCTAATGTGTGAAGGCCACGTCTTGGTCACCATCTTGCTGCATTCCCGGCACTTTGAACAGCCCCCGTTACATTTCTAATGTGTTATGTATCGTGGCAGTTCCCTTTATTCAAAGCCTGGTGAACGCAACGCTTCAGTAGGATGCACGACTGAATGTTACCGGTACTTTACGGACCTTCCTACATACAGAAAATGCTCGCCTGCTGTCCTGATCAGTACGTTCTCCTGATCTGTCACCAATAGAAAACGTCTGGTCAATGGTAGCCGAGCAACTGACTCGTCACCACACTCCAGTCACTACTGTTGATGAACTGTGACATTGGGTTGGAGCTACATGGAAAGCTGTACCTGTACATGTCATCCAATCTCGGTTTGACTCAATGTCCAGTGCGGTCATTGCACCCAGAGGCAGTTCTTTGGGTACTTATTTCTCAGGATCCTTACCTCCAAATTTCTTGAACATTTGATCAATTGTTATTCCTAGTAAGAACTATTTGTTCAATAAATATTGTAACAAAGTATTTATTAATTTTATTATTTTTATTAACAGAGTGGTCATTTTTATGTTTATATTTTGCTACTCTGTGAATTTCCCTCGTGGCTTATCTTTTGTTTACCATTCATAGTTTGTTTTTGCCTGAAATAAATTGTTGTTTCATCCCGAAGTTAGTTTTCCCTAATTTTCTACGTGGCAATATCATTTTGCTAATTGCATTTTTTCATGATGTAGAAATTTTAATGAACAGTAGTGTACACGGCACCCAATAAAGTTATTTTAAAATGAAACAGTAGTGTACACATAATTAAAAACTAGTTCTATAGACCTCTCATTCAGCAACGAATAAAATTAAAAAAAAAAAAAAATGGAGTGAATTCCACATCAGTGGAGAATCCTTCTAGCGGCTTCACCAGTTTAAAAATAATTTTATTCATGTGTATTAAAAAAGGTAATGTTTAAAATTTAATTTTCATCATTAGATGGTGCTAAGATGATAATATTTGACATATCTACATATGCAACATAAAGTTGCGGGAAGATGATATTCATGTATCAAAAGAGGAAACTCTCCCTTTAATTGTGCATAATGCACTGTTCATCACCCCAGTAAAAAACCTTTACTGTGATTATAAAGAATGAGCCACAACACCAAGTTTTAGCAAATTCAGACAAAGGCCAACCTGAATACAATCATTTCGGGCTTTGGCCTTTATCAATACAGGGGCGGCTTAGATTTCATAACCTCGGCCCTTGCCACTTCACCAGCTTAAACACCTGTGTTTGGTAAATTTGACCAATTTCATAACCCCTCTCGTAGAATGTGATGAAATCGAAGCTGCCCCTGTACTGATGAGGGACATAGCCCGAAACCATGGTATACAGATTGGCTTTTTGTCTGAATTTGCTAAAACTGGCGTTATGGCTCATTCTTTATCCAGTAATTTTTTTTTATCAAAGTGGTGTACAGTATGCATCGTTCTGATGCATAATTAAGGGACAGGTACCTCTTTTGGTACATATTTACAGGTGGAAAAACAATAGAAAAAATAAAAAATATGGCGCTCTGCCTTTTGAAAAGCACATGTGCTCCTGGTCAGGATATGCCTTTTTATTTTTAATATTTACATATATAGAGGCAGTTATAATTTTCACTCACAAAGTACTGGACTCCTGCCGTTGGGCTACCAGCACTCATTGATTTATCATTTATTTGGTCAATCTAGGTACCTGGGACCGTACGGATGTCTCTAACTATTCGGGATGTCCTTTAAACTAAAGTCTTGAAATTCTATTTGCATGGAAAGTGGAAGTTCAATCCTCATAATGTAGCATCAAGTAAATTTAGAGAAAAACACAGTCACATTAACCAATGTGACCTTTCAGTGACTTCCTGTCACTCTCTTCATGGGAATGATGAACTATTGGTTGATTCGTCTGTGTTTTTCTCTGAATCAACTTCCAATCAACAAATGATCTTCGAGTAGATTTAGTTATTTGAAGATTTTCCAATATATTCTGATATGGAATTGACCGCTATATAGAAACAGGGATTCTTGGAGTAATTTGTTATTTGAAAAACTTCTACAAAACAGGTCTCCAACCGGCTGTTGGAATTTACAATTTACCAGATCGACTTTTACTCCAGTAAATAAATGCAAAGTAATTATTGCTCTTTAATAATGGAAACAAATGTCCATCATTATAATAATCATATATTTAATAAACAGATGCCCAACAGGGAAATTCTGTTCAATAAAGGATATGGAATGCGATTTTGCGTGTGAAAGAAGAGCTTCTATTAAGAGGCCACCTGAAGAAAAGCCCAAGTTTAGACATGTTTCTAACGTATATATAAAGAAACGTAGCGGGGTAAAAATTTAAATCAATTTTTCAACGATAGAGTTTGCTAGGTTGATAGCAATCACAATGATGTTTACCTACAAATCATCTGTAGGTCACGACCGAGCACCCACAAAGAATGATAAGAAATGATTAATATTGAAAAAAGAAGTGAAAGAAGCTATTTTATCTCCCCACATCTCACAAATTCAATTAAATTGATCAATGGAAGAGTTAAGGTGATGTCAGAGGGCGTGATTGGCAGTTACTGTTTGTAATTGAGGGCACAAGTTGCCTAAGCTACATTGTTCATATTGGACATGGTTCAGCATGGATGGCGGACATACATTTCCTTGTTGTAGCCATACATTACCCCATGGTCAGTTTATAATGGAACGTTGAGCGGGATTTGCTAATGATTGATTCAAGGCTACCACACTATCTACCTTTTTTGTAAATTCTACTATTAGTTAATGTGAATTCTATTTTTATTCTTTTAACAAATGGAACTGAATACCTTCAAGTTTCAATAATTTACTTGAATCCATTCAAGATAGGACATTCTATCGTATTTTTGATTGTTCCATATTTCAAAGGAAAGAACAGATATTAGCAGCCTCCTATGCCTATTAGCAAATGAAAATGTACAAGTTTATAAAATCACACTCATTCAATCATATTAAAACTTCCTTAATAAATCTTTCATACCCTAATCTTATACATCTATTGGATGGTCAGACTAGAATTGTTACATTGGTCAATCTACTACTTGCCGGGATTGTCTGAATTGTAATAGGAGCTGTTATTCTAGTGTTGTTACATCGCTGTGTCTACCATTGCCACTGTCGGGATTGTCTGAATTGTAATAGAAGCGGTCTGTCTAGTGTGTTACATTGATATATCTACAATTGCCGATACAAAGATTGTCTTTGATTGAAATAGGAGCTGTTATTATAGTGTTGTTACATCGCTGTGTCTACCATTGCCACTGTCGGGATTGTCTGAATTGTAATAGAAGCGGTCTGTCTAGTGTGTTACATTGATATATCTACAATTGCCGATACAAATATTGTCTTTGATTGTAATAGGAACTGTTATTCTAGTGTTGTTACATCGCTGTGTCTACCATTGCCACTGTCGGGATTGTCTGAATTGTAATAGAAGCGGTCTGTCTAGTGTGTTACATTGATATATCTACAATTGCCGATACAAAGATTGTCTTTGATTGAAATAGGAGCTGTTATTATAGTGTTGTTACATCGCTGTGTCTACCATTGCCACTGTCGGGATTGTCTGAATTGTAATAGAAGCGGTCTGTCTAGTGTGTTACATTGATATATCTACAATTGCCGATACAAATATTGTCTTTGATTGTAATAGGAACTGTTATTCTAGTGTTGTTACATCGTTGTATCTACCATTGCCACTGCCGGGAATGTCTGAATTGCAAAAGGAGCAGTTATTCTAGTATTGTTAAATCGGTATATCTACAATTGCCGCTACAAAGATTGTCTTTAATTAATATAGGAGCTGTTAGTATAGAGTGGGCAAAGGACTCTCGAGAAGGCGGCGATTGCATATTTGGTGATATCACATCTCCTTTTACTTGTACAATACTCTGTAAATAATAAATAAGGAATATCAGGGCGCAGTATCGAGGTGATATCTACAAATATCTTCAGCTAGGTCTATACTCACGTAGTGTAGATACCAAGAAGTTTGAAGTAAGATAAATGATTATCAGATAGCAGCCGCGTCTTTAGTTTCTTCCCATAAGTTGCTTTAGCCTATCAATTTTAATAAATTTATAAACGTTTCCATTCTGGGCACAATTACACGCCATATATACACTCATAGACAGAACTTAAGGAAGTTGTACCTTTTAGCACGTATATCGGGATTAGGACAATAACTCTGAAAGATATTACAGTGACCTTTATTGAAGACACACGAGATAACCAATAATGGTCTCTGTCACCTTTATAAAAACAGACGACCGACCACGTCAAATACGTTCTACTTCCTTTGGTTTTGTCCACGAGTGTATTTATATATTAAAAACAAAAATGGCATATCCTGACCACTCAAACGAGCCTTTTTCTATTTTTCTCTTATTTTTTCACATATATCCAAACGGCTTAATTCCTTGGGTTGCCCTCTTTCATCAGCACTGCCCTCTTGAACTTACCAAGAAACAAACCGGCCTGGAAGCACTTGGTGAACTGGTTCACTAAGGCTAACAAGACTTACTCCTAAACATCAAGACAACTCGGATAGTTTAACGATCTATGGATACGCTCCGGGGTTACCTAGTTTTTGATAAAATTCCTATAAAAGGCAGGTCACCTCTATCGTCAATATGTTCCCACCTATATCCATATCTACAAGAAAGGAGACTATTTTATAACACGACTTTCTTTTTTAAATAAAACCTTTTCTTAGAATTAAGAGACATTTCAGATAATAAAAGTTTATATTCTTTATATAGGGGGTCGGTGGAAGGGTGGTCTAAACCGTTGGTTTTCGACCGCTACGACCCGGGATCAAATCCCACATTGGCCACTTTTTTTCTGATAAAAAAATGCTCCAATGGCCACTGATTCTTACAAAAGTCCAACTTCACAAACCAGTGCAAGTAACCAAACAGGGCACATTTGTAAGTGCAAAAGTCGAACTGCTTTTCACATGTGTAGACATGCGGTGAACTTACAGTAAAAGCAGTCGCCAATTTCTACCCACCATGATTATCATGCACTGTACCACGTGTACTAGGGATAATTTAAAAAAATCTTTATATAAAAATTTTATTGAACGAATTTTCTTAATTCTGAGAACTATAAATGCAGCTCAGGAAACCTCTATCTTCGAGACTAAAACACTTTCCTTCTATATTTACCGCAATGAAATACAAGTATGTGTATATAGATAGTGGATAGTATTTGTTTATAGATTGAAAGGGGTTAGCTCATCAGTGATAAATCTGTCAAGAAGACGCCTTGAAACAAGAAGTAGTCCACTCTATTGGTATTCCCAACAGACAAAAGTGCATGTGTTCGAGTGACCCGGATTTGTCTCTCGAGTTCCCATTGCCGGGCCGAGATTTCCTGGACATCGCTTCCCTATCATCTGTATTCGTCCTGCCTGAACCACTCATCCTTCCTTTCACGGCCAGGTTGTTATGGACACACGTCAGGGCTTTCTTTACTGATACCTTTGTCCTATATAAATGGAACAACTTGAGAAAATATGACACACATGAGGCCATTATTAAGACACCAGTCTTATACAGATACTACTCCCTCCTTGTTGGCTTGCAACGATATAAACCAAAAAATTTTGTAGAAGCACAATAAGCAATAAAAAAAAGTCAAAATTCGAAACTATTATAGACGCGTTTGATTCTTTTTAAAAATAAACAATTTCTACTGCCCTTACTGCAATGGAAAAATTAATGGGGGGGCCTGGCTCATCAGTGGTGAACCCTCCCAGCGGTTTTGCCAGTTTAATCTACCATACCGCTGTTATATTGCATTTTTCGATCTTCCTTTTATAGTGATACTGATACTAGACTCTTGGAACGGGTATTTTAGATGAACTATGGACATAAAAGAATCATACGCGTCTATAATAGTTTCGAATTTTGATAACAGATGGCGCGCTAATGCATCATAATAACAAAAGTATCGTCTACCAATCAAATGACAGGAATTCAAGGACTTCAAGAAGTCGACAGCTGGAATGTACAGAATCGTGGGAATTGTGGGTCAATATAATTATAAAAAAGGAAAGGTTAGGTCATTATTTTTTTATTCAATCAAAATACACGAAGCTTTCGAGGTATGCCCTTTCATCAGTAGATTTGAGAACGTGACTAGTTGCTGCGTAACCTCGATTTCTTTCTTGTACGTTTGATGTTAATGACACTCTTGTTGTATGTTCGCAAGCAGGTTTCCGTTATAAAGGAAAATTCACAATCGTGGTAAAATCCATTCAGGGGGATGTATCTATGAGATAAATTGGAAAATTGTTGATTTCATATTAGTTAGTCTATGGAGCCAGGCAAATAGAGATTCATCAGGATAATGTCTCGAAATCAACACTATACACTCTCTCTGTATTTAACCATATATAATCATATATGGACATTGAAATAAAGTAGTTTCAATCTCAATCTCTCTCGAGGAATATTCAAGCATATATGTAATAACCCATTTCTTGGTTTCTCAAGAAGCCTTTGGGACCAAAACATTTTTGGTCGCAGTAGTACAGCCTGCTCCACGCTGACAAGGGCCAACAACCCGAAACGCATTCGTGGATGGCTTTTCTTGATTTATCAAGGAAATGGGTTGGGCAAATATCAGGGAACAGGCTAAATCAACGTTTAGTTGATTTCTGTTCCACTAGATGGCGCTCTGCCATCTATAAAACGCCTATATTTAGTGGTCAGGATATGTCTAGTATATTTTTAATATCAACACCTGACCTTTTTATTTTTTTTCACACACACGTATATATTTATTATAAAGAGCTACGGCGTGGGTTGACCAAATATCAGGGAACAGGCTAAGTCAACGTTTAGTTGATTTCTGTTCCACTAAATGGCGCTCTGCCATCTAAAAGGTACATGTGCTCCTGGTCACGATATGCCATCTTTATTTTTAATTAATAATATAATATGATACATTAGCGCGTCATATGTTATGATAATTTGAAACTATTATAGACGCGTATGATATAATTATTTAAAGAATCATACGCGTCTATAATAGTTTCGAATTCTCATATACTGTAGAACCTCCTGTAACTGTAGGACACCTAATTGCAGAGTCAAGTGTTCTTTAGAGAGTTGCTAAATTGTAAAAACGGTAATTTTGTAAATGAAAACTGTACTTTGTGGAGAGGTATCCGCTAAAGGGAGGTTCTACTATATATAATATATTAAAATGAGGGAATATTTTGGATCAAATATATTTATTAAAAAACAAAATTCAATATTTCTCGACGAGGTTGTTCGCCTATCTTCTTCTAGGAAAATCAAACTCATTATAAGCTTATTATCTTGTGTGATGTATGAGAATTATTGTTTATATAACATAGGTTGGTGTGACCAAATTATTTGATACCTATGTTATATAAAACAACAATGCTCGGACATCACGTGGATAATAAGCTTACAAAGGAGTTTGGTTTTTTAGAAGGAGGATAGGCGAACAGCCTCGTCGATATATCGAATTTTTAAAAAATAAAAATATTTAATCTAAAAAATATGCCCTCATTTTAACAAAAATGGAATGCTCAATTTTCAACATATAATATGTGAAAAAATAATAGAAAAAACTAGAAAACAAAATAATATATATATATGTATACATATATAAAGGTCACCTCTCACGGCAAGATACAAGGTGTGTCCAATAAATAATGAGACTGGTCAAAAATAAAGAAAAAATAGAATGATTAAACACATTTTAATTAGTATATTTCAAAATAGTCCCCTCTCGCATCTATACATAATTTCCATCTCTTCTCCTATGATTTAAAACATTTAGAAAAGGCATATTTCGGGATGTTCTTCAAGGCCTTTTTCGAATCCGCTATGATGGACTCTATAGTGTCAAATCTCCTTCCTTTTAGAGCCATTTTGAGTTTTGGAAAGAGAAAAAAAATCATTTGGAGCTAGGTCTGGGGAATAGGGAGGTTGTGTGTGTGTGTGTGTTAAAGTATTTGGATGCCGTGTTTAGCCAAATAAGTCAGTACAGATGAAGCGGTGTGTGGTGGTGCATTATCATGATGGATAATCCAATTTTTGGAACTCCATATTTCACTTCTTTTCAGACGAAATGATTCACGTACACGTCTCATAATGTTTAAATAAGACTCCTTATTGATTGTTTGACCTTTCTCTAGATATTCATAATGCACAATTCCCTTTATGTCACTATTGAGCGTCGCCACAAACTAGCGGCGTCAGGTGGGTAACAAAGCCGCAGCCCCAGCTTCAGCAAACTGAGAAGCTTCCACCTAGAGACCATGGTTTCGGACTAATGGCCCCAAGTCTAGAGGAACAAATATTTACAACTTGAATTTCTGTTAATCTTTTTGATATAAGGTTGCAACCGAATCATCTAGTATGGTTCCCATAGATATTTGCGTTCTGTGTGCTTATTGACAGATAGACTTAGAAATCGCCAACCTACAATGTGTATCGAATAAAAACCTATTAAAAAGTCTAATTTCATGAAAATACAAATATCAAGCGAGGGTTTTATACTTTTATTTTATATTATCCCTAGTACACGTTGTGCAGGCCATGATAATCATGGTGGGTAGAATTTGGCTTCTGCTTTTACTGTAAATGTACTGCATGTCTACACATGTGAAAAGCAGTTCGACTTTTGCACTTATACGTGAGCTAGAGCCCCATTTGGTTACTTGCACTCGCTGGTGGGGGTTGGACTTTTGCAAGAATCGGAGGCCAATAGACCTTATTTTTCAATCAGAAAAGTGCCCAATGCGGGAATAGAATCCGGGTCGTAGCAGTCGAAAACCAACGGTTTAGACCATTCTTACACCGACCCCCTCGATTTTTACAATAAACCTAATTACAATTTCTTACACAACATAAAAGCACAATCTACGGATGGTCCTGTCTTCACTCACCTCCCTTTGTGGGGAGGAGGGATACGTTTAGGTGTCATAGTTTTACCAAGGTGGTCGCTCAGAGGTTCTCAGTCATAAGATGGGTCGTTTATGGGAGGTAAAGTCCTAAATAATGATCCCCTAAGAAGACGAAAGACAGAATATCGGTCAAAGGAATGAATCCCGGTCTGATGACTCAGCTCTAGCAAACATTCGATCCTTCTTCGGTACGCCTGTCATACCTAGGTCAATGTTTGGCTGGTCGTGTCTACTCCTACTGTAGACCTTAGATGACACATACAGTGGTTATTGAAATGAAGAGCATTGGTTGTTGCTTTTATCTTTTATTATTGGAAGAGTTGCAAAAACTATCGAACATGATGCCTTTCTACATACAAGGTTGTCTCAAAAGTTCTTAAACATATTATTATTATTATGATTTATATTTTACAAGTGTATACGAACTTTTAAGACAACCTTATAATTCTGAAACTTGGCCCACCTGCTGATTGGCCACCCTTGATATAGAGAGAGAACATCAGAGATTAATCAATCTTCTATAATAAGAATAATGTTATAATTTTTTACCAAGGTTGTCCCAAAAGTTTGTAAACACTTGCAAAATATAATTAATAATCATAATAAGTTTTTTTTACTTGTCCCTAGTACATGTGGTACATGCCATGATAATCATGGTGAGTAGAATTTGGCGACTGCTTTTACTGTAAGTGCACCACATTTCTACACATGTAGAAAGCAGTTCGAGCTTGCACTTACAAATATACCAGAGGCCCGTTTGGTTACTTGCACTCGCTGATGGGGTTGGACTTTTGCAAGAATCGGGGGCCATTGGAGCATATTTTTTTTAATCAGAAAAAAGTGCCCAATGCGGGAATCGAACCCAGGTCGTAGCGGTCGAAAACCAACGGTTTAGACCATCCTTCCACCGAACCCCCTCATAATAAGTTTACGAACTTTTGGGAAAACGTTGTACTTTAAATATAACGTTAACAAGACGGATTATATGACACTATGAAAGAGGCAGTCTCAAAGATTGCAACAATAAAATATATACCTTTCACTCTAAAACCCGTTGTATTTATTCTATGAAATACTTGTTGATTCTTCTTGGTATGAAATTACTGAGATTTCTAATTCACAAAGACCGTCAAGTTGATGGAGTAGAGTTTTGAGTATATTTTGACGGTAGAGGTGGCTTTTGTTTTTAGAAAAGCATAACTTTGTCTAAATTTTTACCAAGTTGCAACATTTCTTTAAAACGATAAAATCCCCTGAAATGTAAACAATAATAAAAAAATGGCCTCCCAGGATAAATTTCTTGATTTATATATACATTCTCTCAAGCTTTCGGGTATTATAAACCCTTCTACAGTAGTATATGACAGCCATATACTCCTGTATAAAGGTTTATAATAATCGAAAGCTTGAGAGAATGTATATATAAATCAAGAAAAATATTCTCGGGGGCCGTTTTTTTATAATTGTACACATTTCTTTAAATTTGATGGTATAAAGACATGGCAATGTCGGGATCCAGTTTATATTCCCCCATGTCCATAGAGAAGTCCCAATACCGTAGTATATATGGCGTGATTATGTTTTATGTTTAACTTAGGCCTAACTGGCTTTTTGGGGATTGTTTGATGAAGACCATTGCTATATATCGTTCTACTGTCCTCTAAGATGTTTTGTTCATGATTCAGTAAAACACTTTAACCAAGACTTCTTTTTTAAGTGTATAATATCTAATCAAAGAAAATCCCACTACCATATTTGATATATGTTGTAATGTAGTTGGTGTTGCTGTTGGATGAATTCAGTGTGGCATATTGGTTGCAGTCGTGGTGATCACAATGTTTAAAGTGGTTTCAGGCGTGATTGGGATTGAACAAAAGGACGAGGCATGTTGGATGTCACCACAGAGATGGCGAGAGAGTAAGTGAAGCCGACACCGGTCAGGGCAGATCTGTTGTGATGGATCTGTCAATCCTCGTGTCTCAAAGCGGACTGATCTGTTTGAGCAAGAAAGGGGCACGCCTGGTAACCCGACTTGTTTTTCGGACCTTTTTCCTCTACAGGCGCCGACTGTCACTCACTCGAAATTTTATTTCTGTCACATTGGCAATTACACTAAAACTATATAACACATGGGGATATAGGTATTGTAGTATTCTGTGTTTTAAAATATATTAGAGATCATCATCATAAACAATAATACGATGTATAATGTACACAACGTGTTGATGTAAAAATATAAATATAAAGTGTAATAAACAATTTGTAATAATAATTTCATCTGGTGAGTAATGTTTAATTAAATAATAACTATACAACATAAATTGGCGACGAGAATTTGAAAATATAACTGTAGCCCTAAAAAAAAAAAAAAAAAAACAAGTATGGCAGCCAACCTGACGCCACCGTTACCCATGAATATGAATTCCAGCAATTTATTTGCGGAATATAAGCAATGGATGGAATCCTATGCCATTTTTGAAATAGCATCTGGAATTTCAAAAAAATCGGATGAAATTAAGAGAGCAACTCTATTGCATTGTTTAGGGCCAAATGTACAGCGTATATTTTTCAACTTGCCAGATGAAAAGGAAAATTATGAACAAACTAAAATGGCTTTAGATAAATATTTCACACCTCATAAAAATGTGGTCACTGAGAGATTTAAATTTAGACAAAGAGTCCAGAAAGATGATGAATCGATCGACAACTACCTAATTTCTTTAAGAGAGCTTTCTAAATCTTGTGAATTTGGGAATTTAGAAGCTGATATGATAAGAGACCAAATAATTGAAAAATGTAACAACAAAAAATTTAAAGAAAAATTGTTGCAACAAGAAAATTTGACACTGTCAAAAACCATTGATATTGCTAGAATGTCAGAAATTTCTAGAAAAGAAATTAGACTTCTTGAACCTCAAAATGATCAAACACTAAATAGAGTTCAAAATAAACCTAAAAAGCACTATAATGCTAATAATTTCAACAAAGGTAGATTCACTAATCAAGGTACCCCATAATTTTCAGGTGCCTCAAAGCCTAAATGTTATCGCTGTGGATTAGATACACATTCAGCACAAGAATGTGGTGCTAAAAAAATGACTTGTTCATATTGCAATAAATTAGGACATCTTTTTAGAGCTTGCAGGAACCGCCCAAATCAAAATAATAATAGAAACCACAAAAGTTTCAATCAAACTAAAGTTAAGACCATACAAGAAGAAAATAAGACTGAAGTAGGTGAAAGTTCAGATGAATATACCTACTATACAGGTGCTGAAAATAAAGAAAAAGTGCAAATAGATGGTAGTGAAATAAATATGATAATTGATACAGGGAGTGATAGAACTTTCATAAGCTATAATAAGATGCTTGGATTATATGGCCATAAAATTATGCCAAAATTACATGACACCACCCGAACCTTTTTTGCCTATGGTCAAGATAGACCTCTTCCATGTTATGGTTATTTCAATGCTGTGATTTCTTGGAAAGAAAATTCAGTTTCAAAAGAAATTTATGTGATTGATAAAAAAGTTGAGTCTTTGTTGGGAGGCAAGGCTAGTTTTGAACTAGGTATAATTAAAAGGGTAAATCATGTAAATGAATCAATGTCTACTAATATAGAAACTCTTGTTCAAGAACATGAACATCTTTTCCATGGACTTGGAACTATAAAAGGCTATAGTCATAAAGTGACATTGAAAGACAACTATAGGCCCATTGCCCAGAGATGCCGTCGTATACCTTATGCAATGGTAGAAGCAGTAAATCAAGAGCTTGATAAGATGCTAGAGAATGGAATCATTGAAGAAGTGCATCAAGGTTCTGAATGGGTTTCTAACATAATAGTTGTTCCAAAAAGGGATAGTGAGGAAATTAGACTATGCATAGACCTTCGGGAAGTGAATAAAGCAATATTGAGAGAAAGACATCCAATTCCTACAATTGACAATATGTTACATGCCCTTAAAGGTGCTAAAGTATTTGCAAAGCTGGATGCAAAAAAAGGGTTTTGGAAGGTTGACTTAGACCCTCAATCTAGACCCCTTACAACTTTCATCACGCACCGTGGTTGTTACAGATTTTGTAAAGTTCCTTTTGGTCTATCAAGTGCTCCAGAGGCATATCAGAAAGGAATGGATTCAATTTTGCTTGATTTGAAAGGTGTAATTTGTTACTTGGACGATGTCGTAGTTTACGCCAAAGATAGACAAGAACTAGAAGAAAGGCTTAGAAAAGTCTTACAAAGATTTGATAAAGTAGGCATTAGGCTCAACAGGAATAAGTGCAAATTTGCCATGGAAGAATTGGATATTTTAGGTCACATTGTTAGTAGTGAAGGTATTAAACCTGATAATAGGAAAATAGAAGCAGTCTTAAATTTTCCAATACCAAAAAATATTGAGATGTTAAGGTCATTCTTAGGAACTTGTGGGTTTTTAAGAAAATTCATACCTAATTTTTCTAAATTGGCAGAACCTCTAAATAATTTGACTAGAAAAAAGGTTAGGTGGAATTGGGATTTGAAAACAAATAAAGCATTTCAGGATCTTAAAGAGTCACTAACAAAAGAGCCATGCTTGGCATATTACAACTTGAACTCACCAACTGAATTAATCACAGATGCAAGCCCTATTGGTCTTGGAGCAGTATTAATACAAACACAACAAAATGGCATTAAAAGACCCATTGCATATGCCAGCAGATCCTTAACTGATACTGAAAAAAGATATTCACAAATAGAAAAAGAGACATTGGGATGTGTATGGGCAATTGAACATTTTAACACCTATATTTGGGGAAGGAAATTTGTGTTAAAAACAGATCACAAACCTCTAATCTATATGCTGAATCCTAAAAATGGAGCTGTTTTGCCTCCAAGAATTCAAAGATTGAGTTGGAGATTACAACCATATGACTTTGAAATTGAATTCATTCAAGGAAAGCAAAATATTGCAGATATATTTTCAAGACAACCTCTTTCTAACACAAGTGATGAAGAATGGCTGGAGGACTATGTTCATAAAGTCTTATCCATCACTTCTGAAGAGCTTCAAGCACTGTCTTTGAAAGAGATAAAAGTTTGTACAGAGCAAGATCCTTTGTTTCAAAAACTGAAAGATATGGTTCAAAAGGGAGTTTGGCCATATCCTTTGAATGAAGAATTCAAATGTTTTTATAAGTTTAAAGATGAACTCTCAATTTTTGATAATCTTATCTTAAAAGGAAGTAGAATTTTGCTACCTTCAAAACTAATAAAGAGAGTCTTGAGAATTGCACATGAAACACATCAAGGAATGACAAGAACCAAACAACTGTTAAGAGAAAAATATTTTTGGATAAACATGGACTTTGATATTGAAAATTTGATTAGAAACTGTCCAATTTGTGTAAGGAATCAACCATTGATAAATGATCAACCATTGCAAATAGTTCCGTTACCATCAAAACCTTGGATGAAACTTGGAATTGACATAGTTGGTCCAATTGGCCATCATTATGTTTTAACAGTGATCGACTACTATTCTTCATATCCTGAAGCAATGATAATAGAAGACATTTCCAGCAAGACAATTATTAAAAAATTGATGGAGATTTTTGCAAGACATGGTTATCCACATGAAGTTGTAATAGATAATGGCTTACAGTTTGTAAGTACATCAATGGAAAGATTTTTAAAAGAATGTGGAATCAGGCACATCAAAGCCTCACCCTATTACCCAAAAAGTAATGGGAAGATAGAAAGATTCCATAGATTTCTAAAGAAACAATTCAATTCAAGTTCTGAAGAAGGGAAAGATTGGAAAGAAGATTTATCCAGAATTTTAATGTCTTACCGAACTACTCCAAACAGATCTACAGGAAAGACTCCAGCATTCCTATTATTTTCAAGAGAAATCAAAACTAAATTAAGCTCACTTGTTAATGATGCAGAAGAAGATGAATCCAACATCAAAGAATTCAATATGGTCTACAAAGAAAAAATGAAAACATATAATGATATAATTCGGAAAGCTAGTCCTCATAATTTTGTAATTGGAAATTTAGTTTATGTGGCAAATCCAAATAATGGAAAACTTGATTCAAATTTCAGATTAGAACATCATGTCATTCTTGAAAACACTTCAATAAATTCTTTTAAATTAATCAACACTAAAAATGGGAAAATAATTCATAGAAATACTAAACATTTGAAACATGTTCCTACTCAAGAGACCAATCAAGGCATTTCTGACTTGATTCCAGAAGAGAGCCAGGAAAATCTTAGTTCAGATTCGACAAGAATTGAACACCTCAACTCTTCTGATGTACAAATACCAGATGATAATTCCTCAAACCAAGACAAGGACACTTCTTTAAACCGACCAAGTTCAAGTAGAACAGGGTCTACATTTAACCCAGTTGTTTCAGATAGACTTGATGCCGAGGCTCTTCACCAGTTGCCACCAGAGGTTTCTCCACCCTTGCCGACTACCAAGGAACCCGTGATCACCAGGAGTGGAAGAGTCGTCAAGCCATCATCAAGATATAAAGACATGATTCCTTTCATCTAAAGGAAGGAGGGAATGTAGTATTCTGTGTTTTAAAATATATTAGAGATCATCATCATAAACAATAATACGATGTATAATGTAAACAACGTGTTGATGTAAAAATATAAATATAAAGTGTAATAAACAATTTGTAATAATAATTTCATCTGGTGAGTAATGTTTAATTAAATAATAACTATACAACAGGTATATATTGGAATATATTACAACATGTATACATATACAGGAGATGTTTTGTATATAGATGGCGCGTTACAGCTTTATATTAATTTATGCCTAACTGGCCTTGTACCTATTGTTTGCGGAAGAGAATTGCTCGATGCAAATAATTAAATGTAATTATACTATCCTAAAAGCTTATGTCCATAGTTTTCATAAATACCATTTCTAAGATTCCACCCTTCAGTGTTGAATATATAAGCAGAATGATCCAATGCAGTATTAGAGCTCAAAAGAAGCGGTCTGATAGATTAAACTGGCGAAACCGCTGGAAGGGTTTACCACTGATGAGCCAAGCTCTCCCAATATTTTTTCATCACAGTAAGAACAATAGAAGTTTGATTTATCTGTGACTGAATCATTCGCGTTTTAATGTTTTCATTCGCTATATACATAACGCGTTATTGCTTCACATAAATCTACTTTCAAATTTGTTATAAATGTAAAACGACGATTTGGAACATGTTTCTTTATCAATATGCAGCAATCTTTCGAGTGATAACTTTTTATACCTGTTTAGTTTTATTCTGAACATAGGTGGCAGAAGGCAGCGCGCAGCGGTGAGAGAAAGAAGAGCTACGTCATCGCTGACCAATGGGAGGCCAGCTGGCGGCACCGCCAGGGAGAGCTCGCCACCTTCTCGAATATTCTGAGGACGCTCGCCACTAAACAACAAGGCCTATCAGCTGCGGCTTTAATTCTTTTGTAAATTCTTTAAATATTCATTGTAAAGAGAGT
Source organism: Cordylochernes scorpioides (assembly GCA_030710605.1). Lineage (NCBI taxonomy): Eukaryota > Metazoa > Arthropoda > Arachnida > Pseudoscorpiones > Chernetidae > Cordylochernes > Cordylochernes scorpioides. The sequence continues at coordinate 69,237,768 of CP092871.1, read as the reverse complement.
TAAAATAAATTCATTTGTAAAGCTTGGGATAATTGCCTGACCAAAGATAAGTACATTTGTTTCTTTAAGCTAGTATAAAACATTCTATTCAATTAAGCCTAACGAGAACAAATTGTTTTGTAAACAATCATTCTGCTTTTCCTCCTTGCGTATTTGCCAAGTGGGAAACAAAACATTGGTGCCGAAACCCGGGAATAAATCTATTAAATAATTATTTAAATATAAATAATTATAATTCATTTTGAAATATATTATTAAAATTAATAATGCAAAAATTAAAGATGGCTGCCAAAATGGCTTCCAAATTTAAAGCTACTTTAAATATTCTTGAATTTCATTTCAAACAAGTGGATTATTTTGAGCAAATTTCGCTCAAGATAATTGAAGCGAAGGATGATGCAAATTTACAGACATTTAAACAAGATATTTTAGATATAAAATCTAACATTGAAAAAACTTATTGTAATCTTTTAACATTTTCTGAATTTGATGATGAAGTTTACTTTTCTAGTGTTATGCAATACAATGATAATCTTAGAAATTTAGTGGCGGATATCAATAAAGTATCTTGTACAGCCATTTCAAGCAAAATTGATGATCTAAATCAAACAACCACAAGTAAAGTAAAACTTCCTAAATTTAATTTACCTTCCTTTTCTGGTGATGTTAACGAATGGCTTAGTTTCAAGCAATTGTTTTCTCTGTCTATTGATTCCAAATACTGCTCTAACTGATTCACAAAAGCTGCAATATTTACAATCAGCTGTTACTGGAGGCGCTGAACGACTTATTAGGGGATTTCCTGTTATTGATGAAAACTATGCCCATGCTTGGGCCACATTGGTCTCCAGATATGATAACAAAAAAGAACTTGCCTTTTCACAATGTACAAAATTATTCACTTTAAAACCTTTAAAACTAATAAATTCCAAGGCCATTTTCGAACTACTAGATATATGTAATGAAGCCATGAAAAATTTGAAATCACTGGGTTTGGAGAGAAATACACTTGTTGATATCTTTCTAATACATTTCCTACAAAGAAAAATAGGTGATGATTTGAAAAGGTAATGGGAATTGACGTTGATAGATGATGGCTTTCCATCCAACGAAAATTTTATTATGTTTCTTGAAAAACAAGCAAAAAGTTTGCAATCGATAAAAGGTTATGCTAGGGAGGATAAATCTGTAGTGAAACAAACACATGTATATAATTCTATTTCAAAAGGTGATGATAAATGCCTATTATGCAAAAATTCACATCCTTTATTCAAATGTGACAAGTTCCATAAAAGTTCTCTCCTTGAAAGATGGAACATAGTCAAAACCAATAACCTTTGTTTCAATTGTTTGCGATCCAACCACAGAGTAACGTCATGTAAATTTACTATGCATTGTAAATCATGCAACAAAAAACATCACACTCTTTTGCATTCCTTCCAACCCGAACCTTTGAATACCACTTCAATTAAAGCTCCAATTGCCCAATCTAGCGTTTCATGTTTTCTCAGTGATACAACAAAGCCCAATGAGACAATCTTATTATCTACTGCTATCGTTAGAGTGAGAGCAGAAAATGGTTCGTTTCATCCATGCAGAGCTTTGATTGATACTGGTTCTCAAAGAAGTCTAATAACAGAAAATTGTCGTGAAAAATTGAATCTTCCTGTTAAAAAGAGACAACTCACAGTTTTTGGAATTGGTAACCAACCAATACAGCAGTCTGCTAGTGAGACTTTTCTTCAATTTAAGCCTCATTTTTCTGATAGAATATTCAAAATTTCATCCATAATACTCGATCAAATCACTGTTGATTTACCTAATTTTCTGATAAATAAAGATAATTGGCCTCATCTTAAGAATACTTTATTAGCAGATCCCAATTTTGATAAAACAAGTCCCATTGATTTATTAATTGGTGCAGACCTAGCCCCATTTTTATATACAGGAAAACTACGATTCCAAAATCATCCAGGACCCACTGCCTGTAATTCCAAGTTAGGATGGATACTTTCAGGAAATGTTTCCAGTTCTGAGACTGGAAACAGCTATATCTCATTATGCTCAAAATCCCAAGGAGATGATAATCTGCGAAAGTTTTTTGAATTGGAATCGGTTCCTGCCGCTCTTCCATTGACTAAAGAGGAGAAGAGTTCCGAGGACATTTATGACAAGAACTTTTGCATATCAACAGATGGAAGATATTCTGTTGGTCTACCGTTTAAATCTGTGCCTAATCTCGGAGACTCACGTCATAATGCCATGGAACGGTTTCTTGCTCTTGAGAGAAAATTGCACAAATCTTCGAATCTTCTTCAGCAATATAAGGATTTCATGATGGAATACCTTTCTCTCAACCACATGGAGCTCATTCCGAAAAACGAACGTGACAAACCATCAGACAAGTGCTATTATATACCTCACCATTGCGTTCTGCGTGAGCAGAGCAGCACTACTAAATTAAGAGTAGTGTTTGATGCATCGTGCAAAACGAGCAACAATTACTCCTTAAATGAATTTCTTCATACTGGACCAAAATTGCAGCATGATATTTTCAATATTCTTGTGAAGTTTCGTACTAATCCTATAGCTTTTACGGGAGATATTGAGAAAATGTACAGACAGATAAAAGTGAACTCTTCTGATCTCGACTTTCAGAGAATCTTCTGGAGAAATAGTCCATTGGAATCTTTATTGGAGTATAGATTGCTCACAGTAACTTATGGAATGTCGTGTGCACCATATCTTGCAATCCGTACCTTGATGCAACTTGCCACCGACAAAGAACTCCTGTTCCCAGAGGCATCTAAAATCATAAAAACTGATTTTTATGTAGACGACCTACTTTCTGGCGCAACAAAAATCGAAGAAGCAAAAGTTCTCATTGATGATATCCGGAAAATCCTTTTTTCTGGTGGCTTTTGCATAAGAAAATGGATGTCAAATGTCCCTGAGGTTCTTTCAGAGGTACCTGAAGCGCTGAAAGCACATGATTCATATGAAATCGGAGATAATTCATCTGTTAAGATTCTTGGGATAAATTGGAATCCATCCACGGATAATTTCACAATTACAGTCAATTCACTAAAAGACGTATATTCTAAAAGACAATTGTTATCGGACATTTCTCGAATTTATGACCCTTTGGGATGGTTATCACCGGTGATCATTAGCTTCAAGATTCTGTTCCAAACTTTGTGGAAACAGGATTTGGATTGGGATGATCCCTTGTCTGAATCGTTGTGTTCTCATTGGAGGAGAGTGAAAATGGATTTGGCCATGCTAAATCATATTAAAATTCCTAGATATATTTCCTGCAAGGGACTTATACAATCTTTAGAACTCCATGGATTTTGTGATGCTTCCGAATCTGCATATTCATCAGTTGTTTATATGAAATCTCGTTTTAAATCTGGTCATGTTCAAGTCACATTAATTGCTGCCAAGACAAAAGTCGCTCCCTTGAAGGCAACGTCAATACCTCGTCTGGAGCTTTGTGCTACTCTTCTCCTTTCAAATTTATATGATTCCATTTGCAGCTCATTGCTGTTGCAGATTGACCGAGTAATTTTGTGGACAGATTCCCAGATTGTTTTATGTTGGATAAAATCTGAATCAAAACATTGGAAACCTTTTGTTGGTAACCGGATTGCAGAAATTCAGCGACTAACTCTGCAATCTTCTTGGTACTATGTGTCTACCAAGGATAATCCTGCAGATTGCGCCTCCAGAGGTATAACTTCTTCAGAGCTAGTAGACCATTCACTTTGGTGGAATGGTCCTGATTGGCTATCAAACTCAAGTTTACAAGATCCGTTACCATTCACATATGAACTTCCAAAAGAAGTTTGTCATGAGAAAAGAAAGACTGTTCCGATTGTTCATTTCACTACTTGTCCTATTCTATACTTTATATTTAAATTCTCAACATTCAGGAAGCTGAGCAGAGTTCCGGCATGTCTCCTAAGATTTATCCACAATAGACACAGCAGCGACAAAATAAAACACAAAGAATTGTCCTCTAATGAGCTCGATAATTCAATTCGAACTCTTATTCAAATCATTCAAAGTTCAGAATTTCAAACTGAAATTCAATGTTGTAATCAAAGCAAAGTACTACCAACAAACTCAAAACTTTTATCCTTAAACCCATTTATTAATTCATCAGGAATTCTACGTGTAGGAGGTCGACTGCGCAAATCCAACCTGCAATTCAATGAGAAGCATCCAATAATTCTTCCTCACAACCATTTCGTTACAGAATTGATTGTTCAACAATTCCACGTAGAGCATCTTCATTCTGGTCTCCAATTAACTCTGTGTGCCATCCGACAAAAGTACTGGATTCCATCCGGTAGAATTCTAGTAAAAAAGCTCATTAATCGTTGCATGACATGTTTCAAGACGAAACGCCAAGTGTCAAAACAAATCATGGGAGATCTGCCTATCCATAGAATCATACCCTCAAGCCCTTTTAGCAAAACAGGAATAGACTTCGCAGGACCATTTATAACTAAACCTAATGTCATAAGAACAAAAGTAACATTAAAATCATATATAGCATTATTCATTTGTTTCTCAACGAAGGCTATTCACCTTGAGATAGTTTCAGATCTGTCAACCCCTGCCTTCCTCGCTGCTTTTAGAAGATTCATCTCTCGTCGAGGAAAACCCTCTGATATTTTCACCGACAACGCTACTAACTTTAAAGGAGCTAAGAATATTTTGAATAATATACATCAACTTGTAAAGGATTCTTCAATTCAAAATTATGTCGCTAATGAACACATCACTTGGCATTTTATACCTCCATCTGCTCCAAACTTCGGCGGCATTTGGGAAGCAGGAATTAAATCATTGAAGTATCATCTCCTAAGGTGTTTAAAATCTGCAGTGTTAAATTTTGAAGAACTCAATACTCTGACAAGTCAAATTGAAGCGTGCTTGAATTCTCGCCCGTTGTATCCGATGAGTTCGGATCCAAATGATTTCAACCCTCTCACTCCAGGACATATTTTTTGATTGGAAGACCATTAACAGCACTCCCAGAGCCCAGTTATCACCCTAATGACAATTACTTAACTAGATGGAAATTAACTCAAAAGGCCAGAGATGTTTTCTGGCAAAGATGGTCCAGGGAATATCTAAACAATCTGCAACAAGGGTCCAAATGGAAAAAACCCTCTTCCAACCTGAAGGTAGGAGATTTGGTGTTGGTAAAAGACTTTCCTATGCCTTCAATGCAGTGGAGCCTTGGCCGCATCACCAAGGTGTCACCTGGAGCGGATGGCATTGTCCGAGTTGTGGAACTTCAAACAGAGAAACAACATCATCTAATAAGACCCATCTCGAAGATTGCACTTATGCCATTCTAATTCTTCTTCTTCAAAAAAAAAAACTTTCTACACTATGTGATCCTTTTCTTTTGCCTTGTGTGTGGACTACGTCCACAGGAGGGGAGTATGTTTAGTTTTATTCTGAACATAGGTGGCAGAAGGCAGCGCGCAGCGGTGAGAGAAAGAAGAGCTACGTCATCGCTGACCAATGGGAGGCCAGCTGGCGGCACCGCCAGGGGGAGCTCGCCACCTTCTCGAATATTCTGAGGACGCTCGCCACTAAACAACAAGGCCTATCAGCTGCGGCTTTAATTCTTTTGTAAATTCTTTAAATATTCATTGTAAAGAGAGTTAAAATAAATTCATTTGTAAAGCTTGGGATAATTGCCTGACCAAAGATAAGTACATTTGTTTCTTTAAGCTAGTATAAAACATTCTATTCAATTAAGCCTAACGAGAACAAATTGTTTTGTAAACAATCATTCTGCTTTTCCTCCTTGCGTATTTGCCAAGTGGGAAACAAAACAATACCTTATTTGCAAATTCAGTAGGTCTGAGGGAGAGATAACTCTCGAAAGCTTTCGGCATTTCAATAAAGAAACATGTTACAATTCATTTTACTTGTAGTACCATATGTACATAGTATAAGTGTAGACAGCGCTATACGAAATGAAATGACATGTAAAAGGTAATACAATAGAACTTGTATAATTCTAACGTCTTTAATTCAAATATTTTTCTTCTATTTATTTCAACACACAAAACGCGTTATCCCGGCTAGGGATAATTGCGTCGATTTACATTTTTTAAACAGAAACAGTTATACACAAGAAAGTAATCAAAAAAATAAAAAGAGAAACAATAATATATATATTAGGAACCTGAACCTTTCAGGTTTGAAAGATAATAATAAATATATTTACAAAAATAGTTAAATCTATGATAATTCTCTCTGCTATTTACAAATTGATATAGATCTACAACATTGTTTACTGCCTGTTGTCTAGCGGTGAAGAAGAGTGGGCATTTCAGCAGTAGGTATCTCGAGTCCTGGAATTCGTTGCCACAATGACAGCTAGAGTCCTTAACCGCTCCAATTTTTGATAAAAAACCCTTAAAATGTTCATGGTTCGTTGTAAACTGGGCATTTTAAAAATTGGAAAGGAAAAATGTTGGAATTTCCGTTTTTAATTGGAATTTTTGGATAATTCGAATTTTCTTTTGGTCCCTTGAGCTTTGAATTATCCAAGTTCAATTGTATATATTAAATTTCTTACACGAAAAGTTTTTCATTTGTACTCAAATAAATAAGGAGCTAAACAATCTTATAAAATAAAAGTTTTGCGGTGAGACCAATTTAGAAAGGACATAATCTAGACACGTTACGTTGTCTTTACAGAGGTAAATATTACGTCTATCGCCGTGACATTAAAGTTGACACAGTCGCTGTCCTTCCTTTGTGTCCGGTCTAAACAAAGCACGACCGCCTGCTTGAAAAAAAAGTTTCTCCGCTGAGATCTGGGTTGGTTGGTAACTAGAGTTCAAAGCTGGGCCAGCTCTTTGGAATGTTGTTTACTTCTTTAGAGAATTGTAACTTTATATTATTTATAATTATAACGCGTTGCTTTTTGAAAACTACTTCTAGTTAAATCTATTCCAACAGGTCTTATACTGCAATTAATAAAAATTGATTGAGGTAGGGCATGGATCATCAGTGGTCAACTCTTCCAAAGGTTTCGCCACATTTTAATCTCTAGACCGCTTTGCAGTACATCTTTAATTTAGATATATATTTCTAATATATATCTAAATAAATATTTTATTCAATCTGATATATGCATTTTTAATAATTAAACGATTTAAGTATGGATTGCTCTATTTTCAGAACTTTGCATGTATTGACAAGATGTCAATAAAATATTTTAATTGTCTATTGTCTCAAATATATATTTCTAGTCATAAAAGCATATGTCTGTAGTTCTATTGAGCACTCATATTTCATATTCTATAACCAAGGTGAGTGGGGAAGAGTATATGAGAAATTCAGTCTAATACAATAATAAAGCGGTCTGTAGATTAAAATGGCAAAAGCGCTGGGAGGGTTCACCAATGATGAACCTTGCCCCCTCCCCAATCAATTGGGTTATGTTGGGTCAAGTTATTTTTTTATCGTTACAAAAGAGTGGTTGATCAAAGAGGTTGGGAAGAGAAGTCCGACCACACCTCCCTGCGGTCCCCCATGGACCCTTGGAATATTCGACCAAATTATGGTTCATTTCCAAGGTGACTAATATGGCAACGGCTCCTATTTTCCAATGAAGAGCAAAACCGATATCTCCAGCAGATAGAGAACATTGCTGTGATAGAGATGCATGGAGACATCTGAGGCTCTTCATTGGACACAACAACTACAATATCAAAGAGGTGGTGGTTCATTAGACTAGTCTCTCATGGAAGGTTTTACTGTATCCCATTGCTTCTAATCAATACCTAGAAACTCAAAACACCATATGTGCTTGATGAAGGAAAACAAAGCTCACTGAAATCGTATAATCAAAGCACACTAATATCCTTGGGATATATATTAATGAAAACTCGCAAAAACTTGATATACACAACAACAATAGCCTTTATTGGGCACACGTGCCATACAGGATTCTCCTGGTAGGACAAAATAAATAAATAACAGATTAGCATCATAGTTATATACAAATATTGGGTATTGACCTCGACCAATTATCGAGTTGGATCCGGTGTCTGTGCTAAACATTTTGATTGAGCTGATTTCCAGCATTTATAAAAAGCGAATGCAAAGGGTCTGGATTTTACGACTTTTGCCATTAAAACATAAGGCGAATTGCTATTATAGCCGGTCTCTTGACGAATAATTTTCTTTCTTCTTCCATTGCCTTGCAGTAGAACATGTAGTGTGGAAAATCGAGACTAAATTCACCGTTGCATAAGGTGAATTTTATGGTCCTAGTTTTCAATAGTGAAACATGATTTGTGAGGAACCAGGCTCCCAACATATGGTCCATATCGAACCGGATATTAAGGAAAAGAGCGTGGTTCTACTGAGAAGAAACCTTCAAAACTGAAAACATGTCTAAAGCAATGAAAGGCATAAAGATCAAGATCCGTTCACAGATAAGACGAATGGATAGATACCATATGTTGGGAGCTTGTTTCCTGACACTAGTAGCCCGGACTTCCTGTAGCTCCTACTGCCTTCTTTCTGGTCTCAGGTGTTGACGATATGTGGCAGAGCTTAATTTTGGACTGTAAGTTACGAGACTAGACCGGCGGATTGCCTGCCGAGAAAGTTGTTCCTTCGCAAGACTGCGATGTAGCCCGCTGTATGACTAGAGGAAGTACGCCTCACACGAATTTGCTAACACACACTTTATTCAATCATCCACTCATTTTATATACACACATATTTACATAATTAAAAGAAATAAAGAAAGAATTTGCATGACTATGAATCAATGCAGCCTAGCTAGTGATTTACATAGCTAGGCGCAAACATACTCCCCCCCACCGCTGAACTTCAGTTCAGATCTTGAGGCGCAATGGGAAGAGGGGCCAGCTTGGCGATTGGTCTCCTGAAAGCTCCTCCGTTGCGTTATTGGCGATCTAGAGGTAGGAATGGAGTTGTTTTGATGAGCTTTCCTTAATAGCAGTCTCACTCTGCATCTTCCTTGGCCACCTCTGGAATAGGTTTTCTGGCAATAAGTTTCATAAACTTCTTCCCTTGGATTCTGGTCCTGTAATGACGGCACTGACTCCGATTCCCTGAAATCTCCCACCTGACCATCTGATGTTGTTTGAACCGCAAGGCTACAAGGTCCACCTTTATAGCTCGACGAGAGAGAGCTGTCCACTTTGCCCATCAGAATCCAACCGAGCTTTGAATTCACTGCTATAGGCTGGTTCCTTCCCAGCATCTTTTTCTCTCCTTGCATCAGATATGCATACATATCTGCACATAGAATAATGTCGATGCTTGCCTGTAGCTTTCTGATGATATCGGGAACCCACGTATCAGTTTGGCCGCCTCTCCCTTTACTGCGGAGCCCAAATATTGTAGCCTTTGTAGATCATTTAGCCCTGGATTTTGATCTATGGTCATTCCGAAGACCTCCTTGAAATTGAACCAAGAGTTCGCATCTCCATAGAAGTGAGGCAACTCGAACTTGGGCAATATCACTGTTTCGATGCCCTTTGTTTGTTTTGTATCAGCTGTACTTTGCATTCCTTCTAATGCACGCCTAAGCCTTAATTCCAGTTTTTCCATTTTATCTTGAATCGCTTCATAACCTTCGAGTTCCTTGTCTTCATCTACTTCCTCCTGATCAAATAACTCATCGAATAGGATTTTTGTCTCCGTTTTTATTTCTGTAATTCCCTCTTCTATCAGTTTCAATTTATGGAGATCGCCTCCCGATATGTCTTCATCCACGGATGCCAGGTATCTATCCATTCGTCTTATCTGTGAACGGATCTTGATCTTTATGCCTTTCATTGCTTTAGACATGTTTTCAGTTTTGAAGGTTTCTTCTCAGTAGAACCACGCTCTTTTCCTTAATATCCGGCTCGAGGGACCATATGTTGGGAGCCTGGTTCCTCACAGTAATAGTTTGGTCTTCCGTGTAGCTCCTTCCGCCTTCTTTCTGGTCTCAGGTGTTGACGATATGTGGCAGAGCTTAAGTTGGACTGTATGTTACGAGACCAGACCTGCGTGATTGACTAACGAGAATGATGTTCCTTCGCGAGACTGAGATGTAGCACGTTGTATGACTAGAGGAAGAACGCCTCACACGATATTGCTAACACACTAACTTTATTCAATCATCCACTCATTTTATATACACACATATTTACATAATTAAAAGAAAGAAAGAAAAAATTTGCATGACTATGAATCAATGCAGCCTAGCTAGTGATTTACATAGCTAGGCGCAAACATGATTAATTCTCTGTACTACAAAAAGGCTTCTTACTTGTGCAATGATTCTCTTTAAGGTTAGGGGGATATTGTCATTCAGATAGCGTTCCATTGTAGGTGATGAATGAAAGTATTTATAGTGAGAGTAGAGTACTGATTTTCTTATTCTTACATAATCCATCTGCAAAGACTGATCGGTTGCCGTTCTAATAATTAGGGGAATGTATCTTTGTAGAATATTGAAGTCTGTACATCCAACAAGCCATGAGAGACTGGTGGTATTGAGTAGCACTGTTATACTTTTTACCAGTCCGATATTCTGTTTTGAAGAAATTGAAATGTCCCACAAATGTGCCAAACAAATTGAAGGTAGCCTGCTGCCGTCCATTTTCAGAATTCTAGTCCAGAATTTTAAAGTTAGTTTTTTCACTGTGATATCAAGAGAGTTTCTTCCTGTTTCGGACCTCAAAATATAGCCCGGAGTAGCCTGGAAGGCACAGAAAACGTCTGAGAAAGGTATCCTGGATTCTATCTAAGATTAAGGCCTGGTTATGTGCCCAGATTGGAGCCGCATAGAGTAGGACTGTCAAGATCTTAGAATCCAACAATCTCATACTTGCATGGAAGGATTTGAGCTTGGACCTCAGAATAATCTCCCCCACAGCACCCATCGCGGCCATGGTCCTGCCTCTATAATTTAAGGCAACTTGAGTGAAAGAAATCGAAGGGGTGAGCGGTAGCCCAGGTACGTATATTTTGATGTAACACTTAAAGGACTTTGACCCCAATACCATCTTTCTGAACGTGCCACCTTTCCTCCATTACGGAAAACCATTATTCTTGACTTGTTTTCGTTCAGAGTTAGTAAGTTAGTTTCTAGATAGGTTTTCAGAGTATATTGATTTTCAATTGAAGGTTTATTTTAGAATCACCGATCAAAACAATATCGTCGGCATATAGGAGGAGGTGTATGTTTCCGAAATTGGGTAAGTATCTTCCTGACAACCCCGAGTCATCAAATATTTTAATCAAATCATTAATAAAGAGTAGGAATAGGCATGGGGATAGTGGGTCACCTTGGAGCACCCCCGAACGAATTTCAATGAATTCGGTGATAGAATTGTTCCAACGAACCGCAGCGGTCATGTCTTCATAATAACATTTAATTAGGTTGACAAATCGGTGATTCAGTCCTATTTTGACTAGTTTTGTCCATAGCAATGCGTGAGAAACCGTATCAAAAGCTTTTTTTAAGTCTACAAAGAAGGAGTAACATTTACCTCTTTTCTTCCTTAGGGCAAGTTGGATTACAGACGTCAATATGAAAATATGATCTTGACATGAGTGAGCAGATCTAAAGCCCGCTTGATTCTCTGGGATAATATCATTAGTTTCAATCCATTTGACTAGGCGGGACCTAAGTATTGCTATAAATAGTTTCGCGAAATTGCTCAGCAGTGAGAATCCGCGGTAGTTGGATGGATTATCAGAATCGCCATTTTTAAAAATCGGGTGAATAATAGACTTCGAGAAGGAGAGTGGGAATACGGCTGATCTTACTATTCTGTTGTATAGATCCTTGAGTAACAGCAAGTAACTGTGGGGAAAGAGCTTAATTGCTTCGTTCGGTACCTCGTCGATTCCAGCTGCTTTATAGTTCTTTAAACGCTAGATTTCTTCTGTTATCTCCCTCATTGTAATTTCCGCCAATAAGCCTGTATCCACTGAAAGCGTGTTTAGTATAGGAAGGATATATTCTGTTGATGTTTCAGATGAGAGTAGTTCGCCGTAAAATTGGTGCCATTCTTGAAGCGATATGTTTCCTTGAATAAAACTTTTTTTTTATAAATGCTTATTGTTTTCCAAAAGTTTTTAGAGTCATGAGTATTGCTTGATAAATTAACATGCAATGATTGGTAGTATTTTTTTTCTTTTTATCTCTAATTAATGCAGCATAGAATTTCTTTTTTGAAATATAGTTAACACTGTCTGTTTCTTTTTTTGATTTCATGTAGATTTTAAGATGGGATTTAGTATTATTTTTTGTCAGATAACATTCTCGATCAAACCAGGGCTTTGAATTTGGGTTCGATGTTTTAGATCTTCTCTGCATCCCCGCTTTGCCCATAGTATCAATGATTTTATCAGTTAAAAGCCTCATTATACTATCTATTGAGTGATTCCAATTCAGGTGTATTTCGTTTAGGGTCTGCAAGAAAAACTGTGAGTTCTCATGTGTCCATCTATAACTTGTTAAAGGTGTTGGATTTGTATGTCTCGAGTAATTCACCATCGACTGCAATGAAGTAATTCTGCGATCAGAACCAGGCACTGTGAGGGCAGACAAGGTGATAGGGAGATGGTCCGAGTATGGAGAACATTCAACTTGGAAGTTCTCAATTAGATCCAAAAGCAAGGGGTCACCACAAAGTAATCCAAGACCGAAGAGCCACGGTCTGAGATGTAAGTAAAATTGCCATTTTGATCTGCCATCGATCTGCCATTTAATATTGTCAGTAAACTATTGTCGAGGAACTCAACAAAATGGGTTGCATTTGGAGAGATCATCTTATCACTGGAATTACGCTGTGAGAAAATATTTGAAGAGAGCGCAAATACATTGTGAAAACCCCCCATAGATCCCGTTCGAATGTTAAGGTCACCCGCCAGCATTATTTCGTAGCCACGTAAAAATCTTTCATCAATAAACCTAAATAGTTTGTTTAGGTTGAGCTTAAAAGTATCACCAGCTGGTAAATATGCGACTAGTATACACAGTTTACATATAGAGGTTTGTTTAAAACAAATTGAAATCCAGTCAGGCTCAATTTCTATTTTGTAAATATAATTTGCGAACATTTTGCTGATTCCGACCAGTATTCCACCAGACGGTCTTCCAGTCTTGCAGCATCTTGTAGCCAGCGATTCATAGATAGTAAATTCATGTATGTCAACTTGTATATTGCGGTCGAGCCAGGTTTCTGCAAGTGCAAAAATATGATAATGTTTTACATAATCGAGAAGATCAAACAATGAACTAGCTCTCATGTATCCATTTATGTTCCAGTATAAAATGTCATTAGAATTTTTACATGTAGTAGATTTCAATTGTGGGTCTGGAGATACTACCAATTCTCCCCCGTTTGCATTTTCATCCAGTTGCTATAACTCCGCACCGTCCTTTGTGGTAA
>CP092871.1:69159291-69220093 GCA_030710605.1 Cordylochernes scorpioides | reverse complement strand
GTATATATTAATTTTTTTACACGAAAATACACGTGTATATTCTAAGAAATAACTTTCTTCCATTGTGTGGTATTCCAAGAAATAACTATCTTACTTTGGTATTTCAAGAATTAGCGAGTTTTCATTAATATATATTCCAAGGATATTAGTGTGCTTTGATTATACGATTTTAGTGAGCTTTGTTTCTCTTCATCAATCATATGTGGAATTTTGAGTTTCTAGAAATTGATTGGAAGCAATGGCATACAGAAAAACCACTGATGAGCGACCTGTCTAATTAGCCACCACCTTTCTGATCAACCACTTTGGTAAAAATAAAAAATAACTTGATCCAACGTAATCCAATTTATATAGGGGGTGGCAAGGCTCATCAGTGGTGAACCCTCAGAGTGGCTTCGCCATTTTAATCTCTAAGCTGCTCTACTATTGTATTAGACTGAATTTCTCATATACTCTTCCCCACTCACCTTGGTTATAGAATATGAAAGATAAGTGCTTAATAGAACAACAGAAATATGCTTCTATGACTAGAAATATGTATTTATGACAATAGGCAATTGACAATTAAAATAATTTTATTGACATCTTGTCAATACATGCAAAGTTCTGAAAATAAAGCAATCCATATTTAAATAATTAGATAATAAAAAGGCATATATTGGATTGAATAAAAGATTTATTGAGATATATATTAGAAATATTAATCTAAATTAAATATGTACTGCAAAGCGGTCTATAGATTAAAATGTGGCGAAACCTTTGGAAAGAGTTCACCACTGATGAGCCATGCCCTACCTCAATCCATTTTTATTAATTGCAGTATAAGATCTGTTGGAATAGATTTAACTAAAAGTAATTTTTTAAAAGCAGCGCGTTATAATTATAAATAATATAAAGTTACAATTCTCTAAAGAAGTAAACAACATTCCAAAGAGTTGGCCCAGCTTTGAACTCTAGTTACCAACCAACCCAGATCTCAGCGGAGAAACTTTTTTTTTTCAAGCAGGCGGTCGTGCTTTGTTTAGACCGGACACAAAGGAAGGACAGCGACTGTGTCAACTTTAATGTCACGGCGATAGACGTAATATTTACCTCTGTAAAGACAACGTAACGTGTCTAGATTATGTCCTTTCTAAATTGGCCTCACCGCGAAACTTTTATTTTATAAGATTGTTTAGCTCCTTATTTATTTGAGTACAAATGAAAAACTTTTCGTGTAAGAAAATTAATATATACAGTTGAACTTGGATAATTCAAAGCTCAAGGGACCAAAAAAAAAAAAAAATTCGAATTATCCAAAAATTCCAATTAAAAACGGAAATTCCAACATTTTTCCTTTCCAATTTTTAAAATACCCAGTTTACAACGAGCCATGAAAATTTTAAGGGTTTTTTAAACAAAAATTGGAGCGGTTGAGGACTCTAGCTGTCATTGTGGCAACGAATTCCAGGACTCGAGACACCTACTGCTGAAATGCCCACTCTTCTTCACCGCTAGACAACAGACAGTAAACAATGTTGTAAATCTATATCAATTTGTAAATAGCAGAGAGAATTATCATAGATTTAACTATTTTTGTAAATATATTTATTATTATCTTTCAAACCTGAAAGGTTCAGGTTCCGAATATATATTATTGTTTCTCTTTTTATTTTTGATTACTTTCTTGTGTATAACTGTTTCTGTTTAAAAAATGTAAATCGACGCAATTATCCCTAGCCGGGATAACCCGTTTTGTGTGTTGAAATAAATAGAAGAAAAATATTTGAATTAAAGACGTTAGAATTATCCAAGTTCTATTGTATTACCTTTTACATGTCATTGTCATTTTACATGTCTACACTTATACTATGTACATATGGTACTACAAGTATTTTTTTTCTTATCCCTAGTACACGTGGTACAGACCATGATAATCATGGTGGGTAGTTAGCGACTGCTTTTTACTGTAAGCGCACCACATGTCTACACATGTGAAAACAGTTCGACTTTGCACTTACAAATGTGCCAGAGCCCCGTTTGGTTACTTGCACTCGCTGGTGTGGTTGGACTTTTGCAAGAATCAGGGGGCCATTGGAGCATTTTTTTAACATAAAAAGTGTCCAATGCGGGAATCGAACCCGGGAATCGAAACCAAACGGTTTAACCAGTCTTCCACCGACCCCCCAGTAAAATGATGAATTGTAACATGTTTCTTTATTGAAATGCCGAAAGCTTTCGAGAGTTAGCTTTTCCTCAGACCTACTGAATTTGCAAATAAGGTATAAAAAGTTATCACTCGAAAGATTGCTGTATATTGATAAAAGAAACATGTTCCAAATCGTCGTTTTACATTTATAACAAATTTGAAAGTAGATTTATGTGAAGCAATAAAGCGTCATATATATAGCGAATGAAAACATTAAAACGCGAATGTTTCATTCACAGATAAATCAAACTTCTATTGTTTAACTGTGATGAAAAAATATTGGGAGAGCTTGGCTCATCAGTGGTAAACCCTTCCAGCGGTTTCGCCAGTTTAATCTATCAGACCGCTTCTTTTGAGCTCTAATACTGTATTGGATCATTCTGCTTATATATGCAACACTGAAGGGTGGAATCTTAGAAATGGTATTTAAGAAAACTATGGACATAAGCTTTTAGGACAGTAGAATTACATTTAATTATTTGCATCGAGCAATGCTCTTCCTCAAACAATAGGTACAAGGCCAGTTAGGCATAAATTAATATAAAGCTGTAACGCGCCATCTATATACAAAACATTTCCTGTATATATATACATGTTGTAATATATTCAATATATACCTGTATCCGCATGTGTTATATAGTTTTAGTGTAATTGCCAATGTGACAGAAATAAAATTTCGAGTGACAGTCGGCGCCTGTATAGAAAAAAGGTCCGAAAAACAAGTCGGGTTACCAGGCGTGCCCCTTTCTTGCTCAAACAGATCAGGCCGCTTTGAGACACGAGGATTGACAGATCCATCTCAACAGATCTGCCCTGACCGGTGTCGGCTTCACTTACTCTCTCGCCATCTCTGTGGTGACATCCAACATGCCTCGTCCTTTTGTTCAATCCCAATCACGCCTGAACCCACTTTAAACATTGTGACCACCACGACTGCAACCAACATGCCACACTGCATTCATCCAACAGCAACACCAACTACATTACTACATACATATATCAAATATGGTAGTGGGCTTTTCTTTGATTAGATATTATACACTTAAAAAAGAAGTATTGGTTAAAGTGTTTTACTGAATCATGAACAAAACATCTTAGAGGACAGTAGAACGATATATAACAATGGTCTTCATCAAACAATCCCCAAAAAGCCAGTTAGGCCTAAGTTAAACATAAAACATAATCACGCCATATATACTACGGTATTGGGACTTCTCTATGGACATTAGAGGAATATAAACTGGATCCCGACATTGCCATGTCTTTATACCATCAAATTTAAAGAAATGTCTACAATTATAAAAAAAACGGCCCCCGAGAATATTTTTCTTGATTTATATATACATTCTCTCAAGCTTTCGATTATTATAAACCTTTCTACAGGAGTATATGGCTGTCATATACTACTGTAGAAGGGTTTATAATACCCGAAAGCTTGAGAGAATGTATATATAAATCAAGAAATTTATCCTGGGAGGCCATTTTTTATTATTGTTTACATTTCAGAGGATTTTATCGTTTTAAAGAAATGTTGCAACTTGGTAAAAATTTAGACAAAGTTATGCTTTTCTAAAAACAAAAGCCACCTCTACCGTCAAAATATACTCAAAACTCTACTCCATCAACTTGACGGTCTTTGTGAATTAGAAATCTCAGTAATTTCATACCAAGAAGAATCAACAAGTATTTCATAGAATAAATACAACGGGTTTTAGAGTGAAATGTATATATTTTATTGTTGCAATCTTTGAGACTACCTCTTTCATAGTGTCATATAATCCGTCTTGTTAACGTTATATTTAAAGTACAACGTTTTCCCAAAAGTTCGTAAACTTATTATGAGGGGGTTCGGTGGAAGGATGGTCTAAACCGTTGGTTTTCGACCGCTACGACCTGGGTTCGATTCCCGCATTGGGCACTTTTTTCTGATTAAAAAAAATATGCTCCAATGGCCCCCGATTCTTGCAAAAGTCCAACCCCATCAGCGAGTGCAAGTAACCAAACGGGCCTCTGGTATATTTGTAAGTGCAAGCTCGAACTGCTTTTCACATGTGTAGAAATGTGGTGCACTTACAGTAAAAGCAGTCGCCAAATTCTACTCACCATGATTATCATGGCATGTACCACATGTACTAGGGACAAGTAAAAAAAACTTATTATGATTATTAATTATATTTTGCAAGTGTTTACAAACTTTTGGGACAACCTTGGTAAAAAATTATAACATTATTCTTATTATAGAAGATTGATTAATCTCTGATGTTCTCTCTCTATATCAAGGGTGGCCAATCAGCAGGTGGGCCAAGTTTCAGAATTACAAGGTTGTCTTAAAAGTTCGTATACACTTGTAAAATATAAATCATAATAATAATAATATGTTTACGAACTTTTGAGACAACCTTGTATGTAGAAAGGCATCATGTTCGATAGTTTTTGCAACTCTTCCAATAATAAAAGATAAAAGCAACAACCAATGCTCTTCATTTCAATAACCACTGTATGTGTCATGTAAGGTCTACAGTAGGAGTAGACACGACCAGCCAAACATTGACCTAGCTATGACAGGCGTACCGAAGAAGGATCGAATGTTTGCTAGAGCTGAGTCATCAGACCGGGATTCATTCCTTTGACCGATATTCTGTCTTTCGTCTTCTTAGGGGATCATTATTTAGGACTTTACCTCCCATAAACGACCCATCTTATGACTGAGCACCTCTCTGAGCGACCACCTTGGTAAAACTATGACACCTAAACGTATCCTACCTCCCCACAAAGGGAGGTGAGTGAAGACAGGACCATCCATAGATTGTTCTTTTATGTTGTGTAAGAAATTGTAATTAGGTTTATTGTAAAAATCGAGGGGGTCGGTGGAAGAATGGTCTAAACCGTTGGTTTTCGACTGCTACGACCCGGATTCGATTCCCGCATTGGGCACTTTTCTGATTGAAAAATAAGGTCCATTGGCCTCCGATTCTTGCAAAAGTCCAACCCCCACCAGCAAGTGCAAGTAACCAAATGGGGCTCTAGCTCACGTATAAGTGCAAAAGTCGAACTGCTTTTCACATGTGCAGACATGCGGTACACTTACAGTAAAAGCAGTAGCCAAATTCTACCCACCATGATTATCATGGCCTGTACAACGTGTACTAAGGATAATATAAAATAAAAGTATAAAACCCTCGCTTGACATTTGTATTTTCATGAAATTAGACTTTTTAATAGGTTTTTATTCGATACACATTGTAGGTTGGCGATTTCTAAGTCTATCCGTCAATAAGCACACAGAACACAAACATCTATGGGAGCCATACTAGATGAATCGGTTGCAACCTTATCAAAAAGATTAACAGAAATTCAAGTTGTAAATATTTATTCCTCTAGACTTGGGGCCATTAGTCCGAAACCATGGTCTCTAGGTGGAAGCTTCTCAGTTTGCTGAAGCTGGTGCTGCGGCTTTGTTACCCACCTGACGCCACGTGGCGACGCTCAATAGTGACATAAAGGGAATTGTGCATTATGAATATCTAGAGCAGTGATTCTCAACCTTTTTTTTGTTGCGGCATTATTTTAAAGATTTGAAAATTTGGCGGCACAATTTTAGAATTTCGCGGCACACTTGAACGCAAGAAAATTCAAATTATGTATCAATATTTCTATGCAAAATATAAGTAATATACATCTCTAACATTCAATTTGCTAATTTCGTTATTTTAAAAAGTAAAAAAATGAAAAAGAAAAAAAGAAAAACCAATACAAACGTGAACATAATCATATGACTAAAATTCGGCGGCACATTTTTAGAATTTCGCGGCACACAAAATTACCGCGGCACATTGGTTGAGAATCACTGATCTAGAGGAAGGTCAAACAATCAATAAGGAGTCTTATTTAAACATTATGAGACGTGTACGTGAATCATTTCGTCTGAAAAGAAGTGAAATATGGAGTTCCAAAAATTGGATTATCCATCATGATAATGCACCACCACACACCGCTTCATCTGTACTGACTTATTTGGCTAAACACGGCATCCAAATACTTTAACACACACACACAACCTCCCTATTCCCCAGACCTAGCTCCAAATGATTTTTTTTCTCTTTCCAAAACTCAAAATGGCTCTAAAAGGAAGGAGATTTGACACTATAGAGTCCATCATAGCGGATTCGAAAAAGGCTTTAAAGAACATCCCGAAATATGCCTTTTCTAAATGTTTTAAATCATAGGAGAAGAGATGGAAATTATGTATAGATGCGGGAGGGGACTATTTTGAAAAATACTAATTAAAATGTGTTTAATCATTCTATTTTTTCTTTATTTTTGACCAGTCTCATTATTTATTGGACACACCTTGTATCTTGCCGTGAGAGGTGACCTTTATATATGTATACATATATATATATTATTTTGTTTTCTAGTTTTTTTCTATTATTTTTCACATATTATACACTGCGTGACATTGAAAATGGAACACCAAGAAATAGTGGCCAGAAAATTATGCAAATTTCAGGGTAGACGCGCCTAACCGAGTTATGCAAATGATGTAAAATGCGCAGCTCTCGTGCGCACATGGAGTAAGATATAAGGGAAGGAACTTGCAGAAAGGACAGTATTCGTGTCGTTATTTCTTCAAGGAAAATCATTGTAGAAATTTTGTTCTTGTGTCAAAAGACACGTGTAATAACAGAGAATGCAAGGTCATCGTAAACGGAGGCAGTTCAAGCAGACAGACGCTTTTACGAGGGGCATGGTGATCGGACTGAAAAGGGCAGGTTGGTCCATACGTCAAATCGCAGCTGATACACACCTTGGTGCGTCCACGGTGCACCGACTGTGGAGAAGATGGTTGGAACAAGGAAATGTGGCAATTTATAGGAATGTCGGTGCAACCAGAGTGACGTCAGCACGTGTGGATCGGCGTATCCTTCGACAAGCAGTGGCGGCCCCACAAGCCACTTGTACCGCCATCCTGCAACATGTGCAAGACACCCTAGATCATTCCATCTCGACCAGAACCATTTCCCGTCGATTGGTTGCTAATGGCTTGCACTCATGCCGTCCGCTAAGAAGACTGCCATTGACCCCACCGAATAGGCGCCAACGTTTGGAATGGTGCCGGGCTAGATCGACGTGGATGACGGAATGGCACAGGGTCGTGTTCTCAGATGAGTCGCGTTTCTGCTTGTCCAGTGATAGTCGCCGTGTACGCGTGTGGCGTCGACGTGGAGAAAGGTCCAATCCGGCAGCAATTGTGGAACGCCCCACCGTGCGACAACGTGGAATCATGGTTTGGGGCGCAATCGCGTATCATTCCAGGTCACCTTTACTTCGTATTCAGGGCACTATGACGGGCCAACGATACGTTGATGATGTGCTGCGACCGGTGACACTCCCCTACCTTCAGGGGGTACCCAATGCCCTTTATCAGCAGGATAACGCCCGACCGCACACTGCTCGCATTAGCCAACAAGCTCTGCAAGATGTACAGTGGTTCCCTGGCCACCGTACTCTCCTGATCTCTCACCAATCGAGCACGTCTGGGACATCATTGGACGCCGTTTGCATGCCTTGCCACAGCCGCGTTCAGAAGACGAACTGTGGCAAATGGTTGAGAGGGAATGGAGAGCCATCCCTCAGGACGCCATCCGTACTCTGATTGACTCTCTACCTAGACGTGTTGCTGCGTGCATCGCCGTCCGCGGTGGTCCTACTTGCTACTAAGCCGACGCCGTTCTCGCTCTGTATTATGACTATCATTTTGGAATAAAGATCACTTATTGTTCGTCCCTGTCTCTATCTGTCTGCCGAGTTTCATTACTTTCTGGCCACTATTTCTTGGTGTTCCATTTTCAATGTCACGCAGTGTATGTTGAAAATTGAGCATTCCATTTTTGTTAAAATGAGGGCATATTTTTTAGATTAAATATTTTTATTTTTTAAAAATTCGATATATCGACGAGGCTGTTCGCCTATCCTCCTTCTAAAAAACCAAACTCCTTTGTAAGCTTATTATCCACGTGATGTCCGAGCATTGTTGTTTTATATAACATAGGTATCAAATGATTTGGTCACACCAACCTATGTTATATAAACAATAATTCTCATACATCACACAAGATAATAAGCTTATAATGAGTTTGATTTTCCTAGAAGAAGATAGGCGAACAACCTCGTCGAGAAATATTGAATTTTGTTTTTTAATAAATATATTTGATCCAAAATATTCCCTCATTTTAATATATTATATATAGTAGAACCTCCCTTTAGCGGACACCTCTCCACAAAGGACAGTTTTCATTTACAAAATTACCGTTTTTACAATTTAGCAACTCTCTAAAGAACACTTGACTCTGCAATTAGGTGTCCTATACAGGGAGGTTCTACAGTATATGAGAATTCGAAAAACTATTATAGAGACGCGTATGATTCTTTAAATAATTATATCATACGCGTCTATAATAGTTTCAAATTATCATAACATATGGCACGCTAATATATCATATTATATTAAAGAAGGCATATCGTGACCAGGAGCACATGTACCTTTTAGATGGCAGAGCGCCATTTAGTGGAACCGAAATCAACTAAACGTTGAATTAGCCTGTTCCCTGATATTTGGTCAACCCACGCCGTAGCTCTTTATAATAAATATATACGTGTGCGTGAAAAAAAATAAAAAAGGTCAGGTGTTGATATTAAAAATATATTAGACATATCCTGACCACTAACATAGGCGTTTTATAGATGGCAAAACGCCATCTAGTGGAACAGAAATCAACTAAACGTTGATTTAGCCTATTCCCTGATATTTGCCCAACCCATTTCCTTGATAAATCAAGAAAAGCCATCCACGAACGCGTTTCGGGTTGTTGGCCCTTGTCAGCGTGGAGCAGGCTGTACTACTGCGACCAAAAATGTTTTGGTCCCAAAGGCTTCTTGAGAAACCAAGAAATGGGTTATTACATATATGCTTGAATATTCCTCGAGAGAGATTGAAACTACTTTATTTCAATGTCCATATAAGATTATATAGGGTTAAATACAGAGAGAGTGTATAGTGTTGATTTCGAGACATTATCCTGATGAATCCATTCTCTATTTGCCTGCCTCCATAGACTAACTAATATGAAATCAACAGTTTTCCAATTTATCTCGTAGATACATCCCCCTGAATGGATTTTACCACGATTGTGAATTTTCCTTTATAACGGAAACCTGCTTGCGAACATACAACAAGAGTGTCATTAACATCAAACGTACAAGAAAGAAATCGAGGTTACGCAGCAACTAGTCACGTTCTCAAATCTACTGATGAAAGGGCATACCTCGAAAGCTTCGTGTATTTTGATTGAAAAAAAAAAATAATGACCTAACCTTTCCTTTTTTATAATTATATTGACCCACAATTCCCACGATTTTGTACATTCCAGCTGTCGACTTCTTGAAGTCCTTGAATTCCTGTCATTTGATTGGTAGACGATACTTTTGTTATTATGATGCATTAGCGCGCCATCTGTTATCAAAATTCGAAACTATTATAGACGCGTATGATTCTTTTATGTCCATAGTTCATCTAAAATACCCGTTCCAAGAGTCTAGTATCAGTATCACTATAAAAGGAAGATCGAAAAATGCAATATAACAGCGGTATGTTAGATTGAACTGGCGAAACCGCTGGGAGGGTTCACCACTGATGAGCCAGGCCCTCCCATTAATTTTTGCATTGCAGTAAGGGCAGTAGATATTGTTTATTTTTAAAAAGAATCAAACGCGTCTATAATAGTTTCGAATTTTGACTTTTTTTATTGCTCATTGTGCTTCGACAACATTTTTTGGTTTATATCGTTGCAAGCCAACAAGGAGGGAGTAGTATCTGTATAAGACTGGTGTCTTAATAATGGCCTCATGTGTGTCATATTTTCTCAAGTTGTTCCATTTAAATAGGACAAAGGTATCAGTAAAGAAAGCCCTGACGTGTGTCCATAACAACCTGGCCGTGAAAGGAAGGATGAGTGGTCCAGGCAGGACGAATACAGATGATAGGGAAGCGATGTCCAGGAAATCTCGGCCCGGCAATGGGAACTCGAGAGACAAATCCGGGTCACTCGAACACATGCACTTTTGTCTGTTGGGAATACCAATAGAGTGGACTACTTTTTGTTTCAAGGCGTCTTCTTGACAGATTTATCACTGATGAGCTAACCCCTTTCAATCTATAAACAAATACTATCCACTATATATATACACATACTTGTATTTCATTGCGGTAAATATAGAAGGAAAGTGTTTTAGTCTCGAAGATTGAGGTTTCCTGAGCTGCATTCATAGTTCTCAGAATTAAGAAAATTCGTTCAATAAATTTTTTATATAAAGATTTTTTTTTAAATTATCCCTAGTACACGTGGTACAGTACATGATAATCATGGTGGGTAGAAATTGGCGACTGCTTTTACTGTAAGTTCACCGCATGTCTACACATGTGAAAAGCAGTTCGACTTTTGCACTTACAAATGTGCCCTGTTTGGTTACTTGCACTGGTTTGTAAAGTTGGACTTTTGTAAGAATCAGTGGCCATTGGAGCATTTTTTATCAGATAAAAAGTGACCAATGCGGGATTCGATCCCGGGTCGTATCGGTCGAAAACCAACGGTTTAGACCATCCTTCCACCGACCCCCTATATAAATAATACAAATTTTACTATCTGAAATGTCTCTTAATTCTAAGAAAAGTTTTTATTTAAAAAAGAAAGTCGTGTTATAAAATAGTCTCCTTTCTTGTAGATATGGATATAGGTGGGAACATATTGACGATAGAGGTGACCTGCCTTTTATAGGAATTTTATCAAAAACTAGGTAACCCCGGAGCGTATCCATAGATCGTTAAACTATCCGAGTTGTCTTGATGTTTAGGAGTAAGTCTTGTTAGCCTTAGTGAACCAGTTCACCAAGTGCTTCCAGGCCGGTTTGTTTCTTGGTAAGTTCAAGAGGGCAGTGCTGATGAAAGAGGGCAACCCAAGGAATTAAGCCGTTTGGATATATGTGAAAAAAATAAGAGAAAAATAGAAAAAGGCTCGTTTGAGTGGTCAGGATATGCCATTTTTGTTTTTAATATATAAATACACTCGTGGACAAAACCAAAGGAAGTAGAACGTCTTTGACGTGGTCGGTCGTCTGTTTTTATAAAGGTGACAGAGACCATTATTGGTTATCTCGTGTGTCTTCAATAAAGGTCACTGTAATATCTTTCAGAGTTATTGTCCTAATCCCGATATACGTGCTAAAAGGTACAACTTCCTTAAGTTCTGTCTATGAGTGTATATATGGCGTGTAATTGTGCCCAGAATGGAAACGTTTATAAAATTATTAAAATTGATAGGCTAAAGCAACTTATGGGAAGAAACTAAAGACGCGGCTGCTATCTGATAATCATTTATCTTACTTCAAACTTCTTGGTATCTACACTACGTGAGTATAGACCTAGCTGAAGATATTTGTAGATATCACCTCGATACTGCGCCCTGATATTCCTTATTTATTATTTACAGAGTATTGTACAAGTAAAAGGAGATGTGATATCACCAAATATGCAATCGCCGCCTTCTCGAGAGTCCTTTGCCCACTCTATACTAACAGCTCCTATATTAATTAAAGACAATCTTTGTAGCGGCAATTGTAGATATACCGATTTAACAATACTAGAATAACTACTCCTTTTGCAATTCAGACATTCCCGACAGTGGCGATGGTAGACACAGCGATGTGACAACACTAGAATAACAGTTCCTATTACAATCAAAGACAATATTTGTATCGGCAATTGTAGATATATCAATGTAACACACTAGACAGACCGCTTTTATTACAATTCAGACAATCCCGACAGTGGCGATGGTAGACACAGCGATGTGACAACACTAGAATAACAGCTCCTATTACAATCAAAGACAATCTTTGTATCGGCAATTGTAGATATATCAATGTAACACACTAGACAGACCGCTTCTATTACAATTCAGACATTCCCGGCAGTGGCAATGGTAGATACAACGATGTAACAACACTAGAATAACAGTTCATATTACAATCAAAGACAATATTTGTATCGGCAATTGTAGATATATCAATGTAACACACTAGACAGACCGCTTCTATTACAATTCAGACAATCCCGACAGTGGCAATGGTAGACACAGCGATGTAACAACAATAGAATAACAGCTCCTATTACAATTCAGACAATCCCGGCAAGTAGTAGATTGACCAATGTAACAATTCTAGTCTGACCATCCAATAGATGTATAAGATTAGGGTATGAAAGATTTATTAAGGAAGTTTTAATATGATTGAATGAGTGTGATTTGATAAACTTGTACATTTTCATTTGCTAATAGGCATAGGAGGCTGCTAATATCTGTTCTTTCCTTTGAAATATGGAACAATCAAAAATACGATAGAATGTCCTATCTTGAATGGATTCAAGTAAATTATTGAAACTTGAAGGTATTCAGTTCCATTTGTTAAAAGAATAAAAATAGAATTCACATTAACTAATAGTAGAATTTACAAAAAAAGGTAGATAGTGTGGTAGCCTTGAATCAATCATTAGCAAATCCCGCTCAACGTTCCATTATAAACTGACCATGGGGTAATGTATGGCTACAACAAGGAAATGTATGTGCGCCATCCATGCTGAACCATGTCCAATATGAACAATGTAGCTTAGGCAACTTGTGCCCTCAATTACAAACAGTAACTGCCAATCACGCCCTCTGACATCACCTTAACTCTTCCATTGATCAATTTAATTGAATTTGTGAGATGTGGGGAGATAAAATAGCTTCTTTCACTTCTTTTTTCAATATTAATCATTTCTTATCATTCTTTGTGGGTGCTCGGTCGTGACCTACAGATGATTTGTAGGTAAACATCATTGTGATTGCTATCAACCTAGCAAACTCTATCGTTGAAAAATTGATTTAAATTTTTACCCCCGCTACGTTTCTTTATATATACGTTAGAAACATGTCTAAACTTGGGCTTTTCTTCAGGTGGCCTCTTAATAGAAGCTCTTCTTTCACACGCAAAATCGCATTCCATATCCTTTATTGAACAGAATTTCCCTGTTGGGCATCTGTTTATTAAATATGTGATTATTATAATGATGGACATTTGTTTCCATTATTAAAGAGCAATAATTACTTTGCATTTATTTACTGGAGTAAAAGTCGATTTGGTAAATTGTAAATTCCAACAGCCAGGTGGAGACCTGTTTTGTAGAAGTTTTTCAAATAACAAATTACTCCAAGAATCCCTGTTTTGTAGAAGTTTTTCAAATAACAAATTACTCCAAGAATCCCTGTTTCTATATAGCGGTCAATTCCATATCAGAATATTTTGGAAAATCTTCAAATAACTAAATCTACTTGAAGATCATTTGTTGATTGGAAGTTGATTCAGAGAAAAACACAGACGAATCAACCAATATAGTTCATCATTCCCATGAAGAGAGTGACAGGAAATCACTGAAAGGTCGGAAGTCTAATTAATAAACTATTTGTTAATGTGACTGCGTTTTTCTCTAAATTTACTTGATGCTACATTATGAGGATTGAACTTCCACTTGCCAAGCAAATAGAATTTAAAGACTTGAGTTTAAAGGACATCCCGAATAGTTAGAGACATCTGTACCCTCCAGGTATCTAGGTTGACCAAATAAATGATAAATCAATGAGTGCTTGTAGCCCAACGGCAGGAGTTCACCACTTTGTAAGTGAAAATGCCAACTGCCTCTACATATGTAAATATGTACTAAAAGAGGTACCTCTCCCTCAAATGATGCATCAGAACGATGCATACATAACATCACTTTAATAAAATAATTTACTGGATAAAGAATGAACCATAACGCCAGTTTTAGCAAATTCAGACAAAAAGCAAACCTGTATAGCATGGTTTCGGGCTTTGGCTCTCATAGGTGCAGGGGCAGCTTCGATTTCATAACATCCTACGAGAGGGGTTATGAAATTGGTCAAATTTACCAAACACAGGTGTTTAAGCTGGTGAAGTGGCAAGGGCCGAGCTTATGAAATCTAAGCCGCCCCTGTACTGATAAAGGCCAAAGCCCGAAATGATTGTATTCAGGTTGGCCTTTGTCTGAATTTGCTAAAACTTGGTGTTGTGGCTCATTCTTTATAATCACAGTAAAGGTTTTTTACTGGGGTGATGAACAGTGCATCGTTCTGATGTATAATTAAAGGGAGAGTTTCCTCTTTTGGTACATGAATATCATCTTCCCGCAACTTTATGTTGCATATGTAGATATGTCAAATATTATCATCTTAGCACCATCTAATGATGAAAATTAAATTTTAAACATTACCTTTTTTAATACACACATGAATAAAATTATTTTTAAACTGGTGAAGCCGCTAGAAGGATTCTCCACTGATGTGGAATTCACTCCATTTTTTTTTTTTTTTTTTTTTTTATTCGTTGCTGAATGAGAGGTCTATAGAACTAGTTTTTAATTATGTGTACACTACTGTTTCATTTTAAAATAACTTTATTGGGTGCCGTGTACACTATTGGTCATTAAAATTTCTACATCATGAAAAAATGCAATTAGCAAAATGATATTGCCACGTAGAAAATTAGGGAAGACTAACTTCGGGATGAGACAACAATTTATTTCAGGCAAAAACAAACTATGAATGGTAAACAAAAGATAAGCCACGAGGGAAATTTACAGAGTAGCAAAATATAAACACATAAAAATAACCACTCTGTTAAAAATATAATAAAATTAATAAATACGTTGTTACAATATTTATTGAACAAATAGTTCATACTAGGAGTAACAAGTGATTAAAATTGAAAGAAATTCGGAGATATGGAGCCTGAGAAATCAGTACCCAGAAGAACCGCCTCTGACAGCAATGACTGCACTGGACGTTGAGTCAAACAGAGATTGGATGGTATGTACAGGTACAGATTCCCATGTAGCTTCAACTCGATGTCATAGTTACTCGACAGTAGTGACTGGCGTGTGGTGACGAGCCAGTTGCTAGGCTACCATTGCCTAACGTTTTCTATTGGTGACAGACAGGAGAACGTACTGATCAGGACAGCAGTCGAACATTTTCTGTATTTAGGAAGGCCCGTGCAATACCGGCAACATTCAGTCGTGCATTATCCTACTGGAAACGTAGCGTTTTCCAGGCTTCGAATAAAGGATACTGATACAGGCTTTCACACATTAGAAATGTAACGGGGAATGTTCAAAGTGCCGGGAATGCAGCAAGAAGGTGCCAGAGACGTGTATCCATTGGCCTCTCATACCCTCGTGCCAGGTGATGGGCTAGTATGGCATGTTGAATGCCTGCTGGCAATGTGTCTTCTCCAGAACGCCAAACACGGATGCAGCCATCATGGTGCTGCACACCGAACCTGAATTCATCTGAAAACACGACGTCACGTCATTCCTGCGTCCAGGTTTATCGTTGATCACACCATTGAGGACGCTCCTGTCTGTGATGTAGCGTCAAGGGTAGCCGAAGCCGTGGTCTCCGAGCTGACATTCCATGCTGCTGCAAACGTCGTCGAACTGTTCGTTCAGACGCTTTTGACTTACAAATAACGCTATCTCTTGACTCTGAGCTCTTAACGTGGCTATACGATTCATTAAAACCATGAGGGTAACATGTGGGTCTTCTCGGCTGTCAGTGATAGCGGGCCGCTGAGAACGTCGTTCCGTATGACTGTCCTGTACCCATCGATTATATTGCCACGTAGAAAATTAGGAAAGACAAACTTCAAGATGACACAGCAATTTATTTTAAGGCAAAAACAAATATGAATGATAAAAAAAAGATAAGCAACGAGGGAAGTTTACAGAGTATGAAAATATAGACATTAAAAATGATACTCTGTCAAAAAAATGATAAATACTTTGCTACAATATATTCTGCTAACAGCCATGGGATCTCGACCGATGCGAGCAGCAATACTGCGGTACGATAAACAACAATCCAGGTATGCTATAATTCTATCTCTATCAAACTCAGAAACGTTTTGGTAAACATTTCTCCTTCTTACACGGGGCATCACAACTTTTCACGACGAAACAACGTTAAAATGCAATTACTATATGAGAGAAATCCCTATTATATAATATCTTCTTTTCAACACATCATTGTAAGTGTCGTTACCGGCGCCTATTTTACATATAGTGTTGAAAATCGAATCGTTTGCATGTCATAGCATCTTCTTCCTATCGTGTAAATTTAACTCTGTAGCATGTCGCCATCTTGGTGTAGAAATTTTGATAGCCAGTACTGTATTTTCAAAATAATATCGTTACAAATCAGTACCATCTTTAAAATGTAGGCATCGCTTTATTTTAATAAAAGAGGAGCACAGTGCTCGTTGAATATATGTAAATAAAGATAAATTCCGTAGAAATAGAGATACGCCTCTTTTATTTTGAAAATATGAAAATAGGTGATTTACATACAGCGAACGTAGTTGCAAACTACAGTTCACTATGATAATAATAGCCTGTGCCATGTGTGGCAATGTTAATGATCTCCTTACACATGAGCATCATTAATACCAAATTTGGCATATTTCTAACACGAGACCTCACCATATAACGATTCATTTCGTTATACGTTTAGTTCGCGTGTTTTAAATAGCATCAGAGATTTATTCGACATATTTCTTTGTGAACTTAAAGAAAAAAATAAAAGATCCCCAGATGTTTAAAAGAAGATAGCCTTGAGAAACAGCGGTAAAAAATTGCGGCATGTTTATGATCCTCGGGGGTTAGATGGGGCAGAGTTATGAAGCAGGAAGACCGCCATGATAAGCTAAGTACGAGCGTATTTTGTTCGACTTTATGTTCACCTTGTGTTATTTAGATTTATCTTTGTCCTCACAATCTGCCAAGTATTTCTGGTTTACAGCTTGTCATCATTTTGACGTAATCTTTAAAACTACAGGACATTTCTTACCTGAACATTCTACATTCTTGTATCAAGAGAAACACCTGTCCCTTTAAAAATACATTTAAGAATAATGCAATAAGGGTCATTACCTTAGTTCAGAACGTAAAGTTGGTAATAAACAATGCGCCACAGAATCGAATTTGTGAAATTCAGACAAAAGCCAACCTGTGTCTACTGGTGTTGTGGCAAATTCTTCTCATCTCTATTTTTATGTTCTGTTCTGATATGATGAACTCAAATATTGTTTTAATGCATTTTTAAAGGGAGAGGTGCCTCTCTTGGTACATGGAGGCTATCCTCCTGCATTTTTATGTGGCAAAATGACTTTTTAAACAATACTTAAAGTTACACCGCATAAGTTTCTTTTTCTGTGAAAAATCAACATTTATTTCAAAGAGAAATATTTACTATTTCTAACTTTTTTGAATGAAGTATGAAAGGGTGAAAATATGAAGAGTAATGGCGAACGGGAAAAATAAAAGTGTCCATGGGCGGGAATCTAACCCACAATCGATCCCGTTCACCATTACTCTTCATATTTTCACCCTTTCATACTTCATTCAAAAAAGTTAGAAATAGTAAATATTTCTCTTTGAAATAAATGTTGATTTTTCACAGAAAAAGAAACTTATGCGGTGTAACTTTAAGTATTGTTTATAATCACCCGCCGCAGTCCTTTATAATGTATTATAAAATGACTTTTTATCAGTCCTTATGATTCACCAGCTTAAGCACCTTTTTGGTCAATTCGACCGGTTTCATAACTCCTCTCGTGGGATGTTATGGTATCGAAGCCGCCCCTGTATTGATGAAGGCCAAAGCCCGAAACCATGGTATACAGGTTGTTGGCTTTTTGTCTGAATTTTGGTGTTGTAGTTCATTCTTTATCATCCCCATTACGCTTTGTACTGGGTTAATAAACAATGGGAATGGTTTTAATGCATTTTGAAGGGAGAGGTGCCTCTTTTGACACATAAATACAATCCTCCCTCAACTTTATATGCCATAACCGATTTTTACTTTTTATTCTTTTACAATTCAGAAATTTCATGAATCACATAAAAAATACACAACTCCAAAAGTAAGTTTTAAAAATGAAATTTAATTAAAAATGCACACAAAGCCTTGATTAACGCGTGGTGATTTGATGTATGCGAGGAAAAAGAATAATACTTTGAAGCTATTTACATTTAATGGTAATACAGTAAAATCTAATTAAGACAGCAAAAATGTTTATTAATTTAAACATATATAAGTATTTCACTCTCTGGCTATATACACTCATGGAAGTTGTACCTTTCAGCATGTATATCGGGATTCAGACAATAACTCTGAAAGATATTATAGTGTCCTTTATTGAAGACACACGAAATAACCAAGGGTGAAAAAAATTGTCTTATCTCTTTAAAAAAAACAGACGACCTGTGACATCAAAACACTTTCCATTTCCCTAAGTTTTGTCCATGAGTGTATGTATATTCAACAGCAAAATATCATTCCAATCGATCATATTTACATATTAACCGAATTCTTTCCTTTAGAGTCAGAGACTACAGATAAAGGATATACTATACTTGATTACTACAAGTATTTTACTATTTGTATATTATTAATACATAGTGTATTTATAGATGCATATGGAAAGAATAAGCTGCCCAGAGACTTTGGAAATATCACTTTTGAGCAAAGCATTATACGGGGGCGAAACATGGAAGCGGCTGTCAGTAAGAGACTTCAAATTTCTGATGTTTTAGAGATGTGGTACTGGAAAGGCTGGTTGAAGACACCATGGACTACACATGTCATAAACGACAAGGTGCTTTTACTAGCGGTAGAGAACAGATGTCTCAATAAATATCTAAGAACTGTCTTAAAATTGGATATTTTCCATGTTCTAAGACATTATAGCCCGCCCAGAAGTCCTCATCTACGTGACGGGCGGGAGAAGCAGCACAATTAAGGGACTGCCCTGTAGTACGGTGTCGTGAGCCCCGACATGAAGGCCTACAGGGAACTCTGAAATGTGGCTGACTAACGGAGCAATGGCACCCTCCTTTCCATGGAGCAACAATTTTTGGACAAGACACCACCACCAAGACATTATTGGATACTCGATTGATTGAAGGGCACAAATTAAAGATACCATTTATCAAGAAGACACTCTCGTACTGGCCGCAGCCTTGCAGAAATTTGACATGGACCCAGAGCAGCAGCTTTACACACCCAAGATAGTGGATATTGCTGTGATAGAGATGCATGGAGACATCTGAGGTTCTTCATTGAACACGACAACAACAACAATTCTCCCGTACTACTTTTAGTGTCGCGCTGAGCCACGAAAAAATGTTATAATACTTGAACAATTATTTATTGCCAAGATAAAGCTACAGTAGACATCTAAAGTAACAAGACTACTCAACTGCTAACACTGGACTGGACTCCTCAACATAATCCATACGTCCTATTTATAGCACAAATAAGTTAAACCATGTAAATTGTGCTACAACAAAGAACAGATATGCAAAGACACAACACAGAGAGGAACAACTAAGTCTTACCTCTAGTTGGCAACTATGTCAATGGAGGACTGTCTTGGAGAAGTCTGATTGGAGAGGTACGGTTTTATCTGGTATAATATAATATTCGTTTTAAAAAAAATACTTGCGCGCTCATATGTACATTAATGATATATATAAATAAATATTAAAAATAAAAAAGGCATATCCTGACCAGGAGCACATGTGCTTTTCAGAAGGCAGAGCGCCATCTGGTGGAATAGAAATCAATTATTCATTGACAAATCAAGAAAAGCTACCCACGAACGCGTTTCGCGCTGTTGGCGCTCGTCAGCGTGGAGTAGGCTGTACCACTGCGAACAAAAAGATTTTTTTGGTCCCAGTGGCTTCCTGAAAAACCAAGGAATGGGTATTTAAGGCCAAACTTGCGTAAATACGCTTAACACATGAAAAAATAATAGAAAAAAAAAAGAAATAAAATAAAACACTTGACCTTTTTAGTTTTTTTTTTCTATAGTTTTCATAAATAAATATATATGTATACTATAAACTAAAGTGCCGGGAGAAAATGATTTTTTATTAAAACGACTACACTAGTGTAGTCGTTTTAATAAAAAATCATTTTCTCCCGGCACTTTAGTTTATAGTATTTATATTCCAAGGAGAAAGTTTCTATGTTTAAATAAATATATATGTGTGTGAAAAATAATAAAAATATATAAAAAAGGTAAGATGTTGATATTAAAAATAAAATAGGAATATCTTGACCGTGCTCACATGAACATTTCTAGATGGCAGAGCGCCATCTAGTTGAACAAAAAAAAAACTAAACATTTATTTAACTTGTTCCGTGATTTTTGGCCAACCCAATTTCTTGATAGCAATAAATTGGGTTGGCCAAATATCCCGGAACAAGTTAAATAAATGTTTAGTTTTTTTGTTCCACTAGATGGCGCTCTGCCATCTAGAAATGTTCATGTGAACACGGTCAGGATATTCCTATTTTATATGCAGTAGAGCTACCTCTCTATAAAGGACAACACCTATTTTCTAAGTCGAGCGTTCTTTAGAGAACGCTTCACGATTTTGCGTGTCATCCTTGCGCAGGGGCCATGCTAATCTTCTCTGTATCGTTCCAATTTTAGTATATGTACCGCCGAACAAGCGTGTACAAGCGTTCTTTAGAGAGAGGTGTCTTCTTACCGGAAAGTTGATAATAGTAACAATGGTCATTTTGGCAATGAAAATAGTCCTTTGTAGTGTAGTGCCCTCTACTGAATGTTCCAGGGATTTTCTACTGTATTTCGTATTTGTGAAATTTAATACAAATATTTTAAAGATATACTTTTTATATAATTAAAAATATTTCTACACAGACCACTCTTATACTGAAATTAAAAAAAAATTAAATATACAAATAACAAATATATCTCAATACCTTAGTAGTTGAGCGGTTTGAATATTAAACTGGCGAAGATACTGGAAGATTTCACTATTAATTAGCCATATATTCCTTTTTAAAATTTTAATCAATGCAGCATACGGGGTCTGTAGGAGAATAGAGCTTAAATTATTAGGGAAAAGCACTAGCAATAAAAATTTGCATCAAATTTCAGCGCTAGAGATCTCTAAGAAGAAGAAGAAGATGGTATTTGAGATATGAGGAGCAGTCACCTACTTCGCTAATCAAAGTACAGGTAGCGAGAGAGCATCGAGATAGCCGTGAGGTCATGCCCCAGGGAAGACGTGAGGCACATCTCGAAGATAAAAGAGAAAGAACTGTGGCAGATTGTGAAAGGTAGAGAATCTGGTCTGGTGACAGTTCCTGGTGACATACTTCAAATACTTTTGAAGACATCTGTCTATCTTACTTCATTATCTATCTGCAGGGGGAGGGAGAAAAGACGGTAGACAGCCACATTGTGAAGATAGAAAACCTTAATGAGGCTATCATCAACAGACCATCAACATTTCTGATTCAAAAGGAGTGGCATACTAGAATATTAACTCACAGTCGCACAAACCACGGAAAATTACAAGAATAAATACTAATAATGGTCTTAATAGGATATTCCATATGTTCTATGGCATTTTAGACTACTCGAGATTGATTTATTGATTTCAGGGCACATTAAAGATACTATATCGAGAAGATGTCTTCGTATTACATTTATGAACCAATTGAAGAGAGAAATCAACAAAGACAGCACAGGCCACATGGATGGATTGTCTCCAAGTAATTGTGTCCAAGTAATGGAATCATTCTCACGCCGCTAAAATGTGTCACTACAGAATAAGAAGATCAAACGTCAAATCCCTATATTACAAAGAATAAAAAGGCCTATACACTCATGGACAAAACTTAAGGATGTTTCTATTTTGATGTTGCGCCGGTTGTCTATTTTTTAAGGAGACGAAGCAATTTTGTTCACACTTGGTCATCTCGTATGTCTTCAATAAAGGTCACTGTAATATCTTTCAGAGTTATTGTCTGAATCCTGATATACATGTCAAAAGGTACACATTCTTAAGTTTTGTCCATGAGTGAAAATCAAAATCATTCATAATTGCAACTCGGATATAAATATGCTTTTTTAAAATACGAATTGAATGACAAAAATAAAAATATTTTTTAAAAATATAGATCTTCCTAGAACTAAATCCGCAATCTTAATATAGAATTTAATTATTCAATGTAAACTCTCTGAGCTAAAGAAACACTGCACGCTGATTGGCTATTGAACCCTAAGGCGCGTTAATTACACTGGCCAACAACAAAATTTTCTGTTGACGACAAGGTAACAGATGTTCTAGGGGTATTTCGAAGTATTGATTCCAAATTACAACAACAACAAAAAGTTTTATTAAGACCTTTTAGTCTTATACAGATTCTCCGAGTAGAAGAGGGTATATACAGAAATAACAGCAACAATAATCATCAATGTTATTTACAATGTATCAAATAGTGTGAAAGAAGAAAGAAAGGGCTTGGTATATACTTATATACAAGCAATCGAGAACGAGCAGTTCATTTTCTTTAAATATAATAATTAGTAGTATTGACAGAAAAATAGATTTGATGATTTCAAATTTACAAACAATTTCTATCAGTTACCGTTTACAAGGTGCAGTTTTCCAACTTATATTGTATCATAGAAAATTAGGAAAGACAAACTTCAGGATGACACGGAATTTTATTTAATGTGCAAGCACACAATCAACATTTATAAGATACAAGATAAACAATGAGGAAAATGTTTCCAGAGAGAGAGAGTAGTAAAATATAAATAATATAAATATCAAAATTAATAATCTGTATATAAAATATAATAAATATTTTGCTACAATATATCGAAGACGTTTTATCTCACTCTGCCATGTTTCTATACCAGTTGTTCCGAGTTCAACTTTAGCTGAAAACCCATAATAACGGTGAGGAAGAAGACACATGACACCTACAGCGACAAGCCCATCTTTTATTTATTTTTATTTATTTTTTTGCTCATCCCTAGTACACGTGGTACGGGCCATGATAATCAAGTTGGGTAGAAGTAGGCGACTGCTTTTACTGTAAGTGCACCACATGTCTACACATGTGAAAAGCAGTTAGACTTTGCACTTACAAATGTGCACTCGCTGGTGGGGTTGGACTTTTGCAAGAATCGGGGGCCATTGAAGCATTTTTTTTAACAGAAAAAAGTGCCCAATGCGGGAATCGAACCCGGGTCGTAGCGGTCGAAAACCAACGGTTTGAACTATCCTTCCACCGACCCCAATCTTTTATTGATATATTGAACCGATATTTAAATGAAATTTTTATTAAAGAAATAGTCAATCAATTTTTAAATACTCATTATTCGTTATTGTGTTAATTAGTGTTCAGTTATTCCATCCCTCTGAATTATTATCAATTAATGTAA
The DNA here is from genome assembly GCA_030710605.1 of Cordylochernes scorpioides. Lineage (NCBI taxonomy): Eukaryota > Metazoa > Arthropoda > Arachnida > Pseudoscorpiones > Chernetidae > Cordylochernes > Cordylochernes scorpioides. The sequence goes on along the minus strand of CP092871.1, from coordinate 69,196,464 downwards.
ATAACACTCACTTTTTTACTCTTTTTTCCTCGGCAGACTTCTTTGTGAAACCATTTATAAGAGTATATCTATATATATAAAATTGAATGTCTGTCTGTCTGTCTGTGTGTGTGTGTGTCCTCTATGGATTCAAAAACCATACATCCAATCGCCGTGAAAATTTGGGATATTATTAGGTGTATCCCCGGAAAGGTTTACGAAAAATAATTTCTTGAATATCTTGAATATCCTTAGAGTTATTTGCAGATTTGTATATTTAACTCGCAAGCAGCGCCGCCATTGAGACGGAGATAGGCTTAGTTTGCTGCTTCTGATGACCTTGGGTCATCGTGTGAGTCACAGCATGATGCTACAAAAACACTCTCTCTGGGGATTTTACAGCGTCGACAACCTGTAAGATTGCCTCTCTCATATATTATACTTTAAACATCTGCTTAATTAAAGCATTTTTCATTTGAAAGAGACTGCTCTCTTAACCCCCTTTAGACAACATTAAATGATATCCCGTGTCGATGATTTTGTAATGTATAGAATTAGGAAAGACAAAATTCACGATGACACGGCTCACAGGGAACGGTAAAAAATGTTCACTTTATCGAGGAAATACAAAATTCGGGATGACACGGCACACAGGGACCGGGAAAAAATGATCACTTTATCGAGAGATTCACGACCATGATTTTATTCAACTTATCGAGTATTTATCAAGGGACCGGGAAAATATGTTCACTAGATAAAACGATGATTTTGTAATGTAGAAAATTATGAAAGACAAAATTCAGGATGACACGGCACACAGGGACCGGGAAAAAATGTTCACTTTATCGAGAGATTCACATTTACGAGTTTCAAATTATCAAAATATATCTCTTTTTTTTATAAGTTTATAGAGAATTGTTTTAACAAATGTTCGTTAGACAAACCTTTACTCGGGTAAAACCTCGGGCGAAGCCGGGTACGTCCGCTAGTGTCTTAATAAAGGTTTTTGTGTATAACTATGTGTATGCAAGATATCGGCACAGTTACAAAATAGTACAAAATTGATATATTTTGATCCAGGATTTATTTATTTATTTTTCAATTTAAAGCGCTATGTCACCCTAGGGACACTTGCGCTGTCATACATGTATGCCTAGGATAAAGAGAGAAAAATTTTTAAAAAACATTACCATCAAATATTTACATCAAAATTGTTCATTATCATTATTTTTAAAAGAGAAGAGAAAAAATTATTCAAGAGTTTAAGCATTCTAAGGACAAATAAAGCTCTTAAATCTTAACGAGAACAGAGAACTGTGTACAAAAGACAGAAATACTTGGCAATATCTAAAATATTCGGCTCCTTGGAAATCTTGTTTTTGGTTTTGAAACTTTTTCTGGCCTCTCTGATGGATTTTTAGAGGGTTATTTATTTTCTTTCTTCTATTTTCCTTCATTTGGATAAAGTTGATAGTTGTGCACAACCCTTATAGGATTTACCTATGTTCAAAACTTCACATATGTGCATAAGTGGCAGCATGTAGAAAGAAACAATTAGAATTGTCAAGACGGCCATTGTCTCCAACGTTGTCCCAGATGTCGCAAGAGAAATCTGTCCTGAATTGATAACTAAGCCCTCTCATATCGAGATCTAATTTTTCCAATACCAGAAGGTCAAAGAATATTCCTAACTATATCCATATAAAATTTTTCTCATGCGCCTATCAACGTGGCAATTCAAAGATTAACAAACATTTCTCTTGTCCATTGACAATGAGAGCTTTGTCTAGGTGTACTGCCAATTCTACAGTTGAACAGAAAAACTGAGAATATTGTTAAAATATAATAAGAATATAACTAGTATATATATGTTTAACGGAAAGATTTAACAACGGAAACAAACTTATAAATCGGCTTTTACATGTCATACACTTGTGGTTGCATTGTTAAATCTTTCCGTTAAACATTGAAGTGAAAACATCTCAAAATTAAAAATATACACTTCCTTCATTTTGTTTCTCTCTATTTACTCTTAATTGTTTTCTATATATACACATACTCATGGACAAAACTTAAGGAAGTGAAAAATCTTTAATTTCGCCAGTCATTTTTTTTGGGGGGGGGGGGGGGGGGGGATTTTGTTGACAGAGGCAATTTTGTTCACACTTAGTTATCTCTTGTGTCTTTAATAAAGGTCACTGTAATATATTTCAGAATTATCCCAATTATTTTCAGTAAAGTTATGTAAATATGAATGAGTACGAGTTAAAGTCAATGCATACTTGTTTTTAAAAATATTTATCTATATTCAGTCCCCACACTAACTTTTTAAAAGCTCTAACCTTCCTCCATATCTGTCTGTTTGTCTGTTCACAAATCTTTTAATCAATTTATAATATACTTACAGAGCATCTAGAAGCCTAATATTTGATACACTTTCTCAAACCTGATGACAATGTAAGTTGACAAAATTTCAGACTTTTGGGTCACTGAGTGGTTGCAAATTCATTAATTTCTATTATTACTTTTAAATTATGGGATTGATTTTTATATATTCTTCTTCTTTCTTATTTCCACTCAATCATATTAGGGTATCAAGCCTGTAGAACGTGGCAACCATCATGACTGGGTGAAGTAGAATGCGTCTGCATTTGTCATTAAGACTGTTAGCAATACTCAGTGGCTAAGTCGGCTCCAAAAGAAATGGCCCGCCTCTGACATGAGGAACAGACACCATATGCAGCCGCTCCTAACATGAAGTACAACTCATCCTGTATCCCTGGATCAGAAGCCCTTAAAGGGTACTATCAGCCGGGCCAGCTGAGCCCAGGTTTTTAAGCGATCTTGTTACTGCTCCCCCTCCTCTTTTTTTACAGTGCATCTAGAAGTCTAAAATTATTTACATATGTTCAATCCTGATGATGTTGCAAGTTGACAAAATTTCGGTTTACTGGGTGGTCAGGATAGTCGGCAATGGTCTAATTTAAATATTAAATCACATTAAGTTTCAAATTCATAAAAATTAAATATGATTTTGTATGTATGAAAAAAGGCATCTCCTTATCGTGCAACAGAAAGTTGCTGATGGCTTGCGCCATCTATCGGAATAAATATCAACTATTCTCGTTGATTTTTAATTATTCCAGAATTGGCCAAATACCCATTCTTGATTAATCAAGAAAAGCTAACCACGGACGCGTTTCGGGCTGTTGGCCCTCATCAGCGTGGTGCAAGTGATGAGGCCAACAGCCCGAAACGCGTCCGTGGTTAGCTTTTCTTGATTAATCAAGAATGGGTATTTGGCCAATTCTGGAATAATTAAAAATCAACGAGAATAGTTGATATTTATTCCGATAGATGGCGCAGCCATCAGCAACTTTCAGTTGCAGGATAAGTAGATGCCTTTTTCTTAATTTATGCACCTTATCCCAAATTATTAAATGTTTCTTAGTATTAAAATGATATAATTTTAACAAAATATATTTTTTTCGAAATTATTATAGACGAGTATGATTCTTTTAAAAATTAAATAATATCTACTGCCCTTACTGCAATGGAAAAATTAATGGGAGGGCCCCTGGGTCATCAGTGGTGAACCTTCCCAGCGGTTTCGCCAGTTTAATCTACCATATCACTGTTATATTGCATTTTTCGATCTTCCTTTTATAGTGATACTGATGCTAGACTCTTGGAATGAGTATTTTAGATGAACTATGGACATAAGCTTTGAGGACAGTAGAATTACATATAATTATAAATATATATAATGCTTCGAGAAAGATTAAACTGGCGAAACTGCTGGGAGGGTTCACCACTGATGAACCAGGCCCTCCCATTAATTTTTCCATTGCAATGAGGGCAGTAGAAATTGTTTAATTTTTAAAAGAATCATACGCGTCTATAATAGTTTCGAATTTTTTAAACATATGGCGCGCTAATGCATCAAAATATATTTTTAATACTATATTTATTAATGAATTGGTTTATATAAAATAAAAATTTGATCATTTGAGTATAACAATGGAATAAAAACTAAATTTCAGTTAAAATTTATATTTTTTCTTTATAAATATGACCCTCTATCCATAAGTGATTTTCTATAAATATATATTTTAAATTCATATAATATAAATTTCAAAGGAAAAACTGATATTTTAAATCATCACTTTGTAAATGAAACAAAAAAAAATGATTTTAAAATATCCTAATTCATATCATAGTAATTTGAAGAAAAAAATATTCATTGATACATCGTAAAATTTTTATTGAAATTTGAACATGGTTTCCATAAAACAAATGCAATTAATTCTATCTCTCTTTTGTATAAAGACAAAATAAGACAAAAATAAGTTATTCAACAAAATATAATCAACTAAACAATATAATTATTTAAAAAAGAAAGAAAAAGAATAAAAATATTTCTTTGAAAATTAAAAAAATATATATGAGGAATTATGAGACAAAATTTGATATAATTCAATATTTGCTAATAACGAGAAAATACTGGCGCAAAAATTTAGAAGAGGAAGAAAGAAGCAATAAACATACATCAAAACAATTATTACAATCTTCAAAGTGAATTTAAATACCAATATGTTGAAGAATGCAGGTAAGAATTCTTATGATCACCCTGACAATCATACCGAAGACAATTAAACCAGATGAATCCAACTCTTGTATCAATCTCAGATGTCAACTCTGGTGTCGCCTCTCTACTGATGAGGGCCACAATGTCAGCTGGACAGCTTCTTCATCACCAAATCTTGATACACCGTCAACCAACCAGAAGTTGGATAAATATAACGTGATATGAACTGGCCCTACTGATTGGTTGGATTGATAGAAATCAACATGACGCCTATTGAGCTTCTTATTGCCCAATCTTGATATTCTTTAAGAAATCTCTTCCACATATTTCTGCACTAAATGTATCTAACTTTGACCATCCCATATGCTGAGATAGCAACAACTATCATCAGGATAGTAGAAGCTCTAACTCAGCTCTGTTATATTTAAGGAAGTAAAATCTCCCTATCTCAGTCAAGTGGATTTAAATTGAAACGGAATACCATTCTGATGACACAACAAAAAATAATTAACATTTATTTAAAAAATTAAAAAGTGCTATTGGTAATCTAAGCTAGACATAAGCATAACCTTTAGAAAATTGTGGCTAAAAAATAATAGTTTGTAAATATTAAACACCCGGGTAAAATTTTACTAAAAATAATCAGAGAAAACACTAAATGATGTGTGATCATAATTAAAAACCAATTTAGTTATATTTTAAAGATACGCGTATATAGCGGCTTCAGCCATAAATATTTTAATATATTAATTTTAAATTAATTTATATAAAAATATTTTAACCATTTCACAATTTTTGAGATATTCTTACGTAGTTTATTATATAACTTGAAGAAATGCGAAATTGAATCTAGAGTTTGTAGGTTTTTCTGAGGTTCTTGGAGTAATCTGATGTCTTGGGTTGCTGATTAGAACTGCTCCATTAATGGGTTGGTTTAACAAAAATTGTAACGAACTTCTTTGTTATAGTTGGAAGCTCTTCTTGTGAACATTGAGAGCTTTTCTAATTTAGGTATAATAGATAACTTACAAACCGCTTGAATGCCAAGGAATAAAAAGGGACTCGGTGCCAATAGCAATCTGTTGACCATAAAGTCTGAATTCTAGGCTGCTGTGTGTAACAGACGTTCCAGATGGAGAGCCGTGACTTCCCTGTGTTCCAGCTCTACTAACGACGTTGTTGCAGGATCTAGCTAGTGTTAGACAGTAACTATTGACAGCGGGGCGGGTTTTAGGCTTACACTTCTGTGATGATCACAGCAGGGGCTGTGGTCATTTACCATTCCACGTTGGGCGGGAAGACCCACTATTTTAACCCTGTGTCACATAACGTGGATTGGTACTCAACTTCTCCTCCGGCAGCTTGGCTCGCTCCACAGACCCAGGACTAGGTACTGCTTACTAGTCTGCTGGTTCTGGCGCAAAACTCCGATGGGAGGCCTCGCGTGTGACGTTAAGTCCGGCTTTCAGCGTTGGCAGTGTCAGCAGTTCTGTCTTCGGTCTCTAGTCCGCTCCATTCAACTTTGTTGTCCAATAGTGAACTCAACGAGTTCATCGAGTTGTCGGAATTGGGAAGTTGGGTTCAGGGGTGTAGCAATACATGACGGTGTGTATAGTCTACCTCTAACCCCCTCTGTGCTATGTATCTAGATATCACGTGGAGCCCTCACCGTGTCTAGTTAACATTTAGGTAAATGTCTTTCTTTAAGCTCCCTCCTTAGGTCACCGAGTCCCTTCTTTATAACTTGGGCTTCACGCGGTTTCAACTATATTTTGGAGTTATAGGAATCAATAACCCTTCCTTTATTATAATTTATAAATGCAGTATTATATTTTTTAAACTTTTTTATAATCAGTATAAAAATTGAAACTTTCTTTAATCAGTATTATATAGAACATCATCATTAATTTGGCACCTTCTATATACAGTTAAACCTGTCTATAGTGCCCCCTTTTGGGACTTACCCAAATAGGGTGCTATAGAGAGGGGGTGCTATAGACAGGTCACTTTTAATGTAAATCGCATCGTGCTACGTATTCAAAATCGGGCGCTATAGAGAGGAAGGCGCTCTTTAGAGGGGGTGCTATAGACAGGTTTAACTTTATATATATATCGCTGAAATATATTTTAACGCTACTCTTTTTCATTCTAATATATATAAGAAACTTGAACTATTTTTGACGTGTATGATTCTTTTAAAAATAAGTCAATTTACTACTGCCCTTATTACAATGATAAAATAATGGGAAGGCCTGGCTCATCAATGGTGAACCCTCCCAGTGGTTTCGCCAGGTTAATATAACATGCCGCTGTAATATTGCATTCCTTTTGGTTTTCTTTTTATAGTGATACTGATTCTAGATTCTTGGAGAGTGTATTTTAAATGAACTATGGACATAAGCTTTGAGGAGAGTATAAATACATATAATGATAAATATATAATATGCTTCGAGCATTGCTCTTCCGCAAATGCATCGTATAAATATTGTGTTTTAAAAATACTTTTACTTGCATTTGCGGAAGAGCAATGCTCGAAGCATATTATATATTTATTATTATATAAAGAGACAAAGGTCGCCTCTCCCGTCAAAATAGACGTCAAAACTAGACGCCATCTATTGACCGTCACCGCAAACTTGCCAAAGCTGGTGTTGTGACTTTGTCACCGACCCGAGACCGCTAGTTTGCGGTGACGGTCAATAGATGGCGTCTAGTTTTGACGTCTATTTTAACGGGAGAGGCGACCTTTGTCTCTTTAGATCAATATCCTCCCGGCAAAATTTCCATTTATTATTATATGTATTTCTACTGTCCTCAAAGCTTATGTCCATATATTTATTGTATGATGTTTTCTCCTGTAAAAGGGCTTTCATGCCCGAAAGCTATAGAGATATGAATTAAATTCTTTAAAAAGAAACGTATCCCTGGAAACCTGATGATTTCACCTTTAATATTTATACAAGGGATTATTTTATTGACCTTTTTTTGCTTATCCCTAGTACACGTGGTACAGGCCATGATAATCATGGTAGTTAGAAACAGGCGACTACTTTTACTGTAAGTGCACTACATGTCTACACATGTCAAAAACAGTTCGACTTTGCACTTACAAATGTGCCAGAGCCCCGTTTGATTACTCGCACTCACTAGTGAGGTTGGACTTTTTCGAGAATCGGTGACCATTGGAGTATTTTTTTATTATCAGAAACAAGTGCCCAATGTGGGAATCGAACGCGGGTCGTAGCGGTCGCAAACCAACGGTTTAGACCATCCTTCCACCGACCCTCATTGAAAATATATTGCCACGTGGAAAATTAGGGAAAACAAAAACTTCAGGAGGAGACAACAATTTATTTCAAGCAAGGACAAACTATGAATAGTAAACAAAAGATAAGCCACGAGGGAAATTTACAGAGTAGCAAAATATAAACATAAAAATGACCACTCTGTTAATAAAAATAATAAAATTAATAAATACTTTGTTACCATGTTCTTCAAAACACCTTTAAATCCTCCGTTGTATATATTTCCGATAGTCGCGGCAGTCTTCAATCAATGGAATGGAATGAACTCTAATCAAAATTATCAATGGTATTCTCGGCAGTATGAGACAGATGAAAGTTGATCTAATGGATGCGGGTTGATCTAGAACACAGGCAACTTCCCGCTGTGATAAAATGTCGAGGAGGTTAAGAGGATACCTGACTAATAGAGCTATAACGGTAGATTAAAACCGCTGGGAGGGTTCACCACTGATGACCCTCCTATTATATTTCCCATCGTAATAAAGATAGTTTTGTAATTTGATAACAGATGGCGCGCTAGTGCATCGAAAGATAGTTTTTTTTTTTTCAATTTTCGCTACACGATACTAATTATTACAGATAACTTCATTAAATCAACTTCTATCATTGCTTAACATATTGTAAATAACTACCTTGCGATTTCTTCTATCTGCTTATGTTGTTGCTTATTTGTTTAATGGATATGTTTATTCAATGCTCTTTTTCCTAATTGTTTATTTTCTTTATTTTTATTTATTTTTTAATCAGAATTATAATTCTGTTACCTACTCTACTACAATATGACTTATTGTAAATAGTTTCACGCGCAATTATCCAGATCGGATATAGCCTTTCTTGTTTGCAACTGGTAAATAATAATTTTGGCTAAAATAGGTACAATTATAAACATCTTTTTCAATTCTTTCTTATAATCGCCTACTATCCTTTCAAATGAAACAATTTCTTGATGTCCTCCTACGATGGAATATGGATTTTTTTAAATACTATGTGTCGGATATAAAGGAGACCATCACAATATTAGAGCAGTCTGATTGATCAAGCTGGTGAAACCGCTGGGAGGGTTCACCACTGATGGTCCTCCCAATATTTTGACATCGCAGTAAGATCCATAGCTTAAGATTCCAGAAATTAGAATGGAACTTCTAAGTACTTCAAGAGAGAGATCTACCAGAATAAGAAACAATCTTAGAAGATATTACGCCAGAAGATCATATCGAGATAAGGACTGTTCAAATGAATAACAAAGTATTCGAAAAACCATACGCAAAATATTTATTTATTACGAAAACACCACAAGCTTTCGATCTCTCGCGCTTCAACAGTAAAAATCATAATCTAAGAGTGAGCAAGGAAGGCGAGATGGCTATTTATACTGAGAGTATACCAAAGCAAAGATAGCAAGAGTACTTAAGAAAACAGGCATAAGGTTTATCTTCCGCAGCCCTAGAACAATTGGAAATATTCTTAGAAATTTCATCACAAAACCATTTATAAATCAGAATCCCCAACAGAAGAAAAATGCAATATATTCAATACTATGTTTAGATTTCCAAGACATTTGCCAAGACTCCTCCAATGTATTGGAGGAATATGTAGAAATACCTCACTATAAGTTATCATCTCCTAGGAAAACAAAATCCCACCCTGACATCTCCACGTGACAGACAATGTCCTAGAGCAGCTAAGCCAGGAGGGGGCAGAGCAGAGAGACCGGGATTCGTTCTTAACTCTAGTTTTTGGAGGAGAGCGCTTACTTGCCCTCAAGTTGAAAACTGCATGCAGAAGGCAAGAAAAAAGAACACAGCCTCATTATTCCTTCATTGAAAATCCTCAAAGAATGAACCAAATGGACTAAGTTAATGGCTTTCCACCAGACTACCACTCTAAATCCATCGTATTGGAGAAGTCTGGTTGAAGATGTACACCAATATTAGGAGTGATTCACCCGAAATATATAATAAGAAATAATACCTATACTAATGGACAAAAATTTAGGGAATTTTACATTTTGAATCGTCTGGTTTTTTAATGAAACAGAGGCAATTTTGTTCACACTTGGTTATCTCGTGTATCTTCAATATAGGACACTTTGGATCTAACATCTTTCAGAGTTATTGTCTGAATACTGATATACATGCTGAAAGATACAACTTCCTTAAGTTTTGTCTATGAGTGTATATTACTTCTTTAGTCAGTAATATGTAAACACGATAGAAAGAAAAGGTGTACATTTTAAACCTTTACGATGGGCTTTAATGCAAATCATTACCTGAAGATATATATATATTGGTAAAACACACACAAATATATATGTAGAAAAAAATATAAAAGGTTAGGTCTTGATATTAAGAACAAATTAGGCATATCCTGACTTCTAACATGAGCGTTTTTTAGATAGCAGAGCGCCATCTAGTGGAACAGAAATCAACTAAACATTGATTTAGCCTGTTCCCTGATATTTGGCCAACCCATTTTCTTGATAAATCAAAAAATGCCATCCACGAACGCGTTTCGGGTTGTTGGCCCTCGTCAGTGTGGTGCAGGTTGTACCTCTACGACTAAAAATCTTTTGGATATATATGTATTTGAACATATTAGGTTGTGGAAAAAAATAGTTACAGAAGGGAAATTATACTGAGACCAGGTTGGTATATTAAGAAAAATGAATCTCCGGATGGTGAAACTGAAAATTGCTGATAGCTTGCGTCATCTGTCGGAATAAATATCAACGAATCGTTGATTTTTAATTATTCCAGAATTTTCCAAATACCCTTTTTCTCTCTTAATTAACCAAAAATATCTGACAATGTACGCGTTTCAGGTTGTTAGCCCTCATCAGCGTTATGTAAGCTATATTGATGTGCATTTTAATATGTCAATTCAATAAATTCATTTTAATCCTTAACATATATATATATATTTCGATATATAAGTGTATATTTAGTACCTTTAATGTGACTTGTCTAATCTTCTGCTAATTATCTGCTGAATGTTATTACTAACGCTTATTTATCTTTCTCTTTTAAACCTATAATCTTAAAGGAATAAAGAAGCCTTAGTAATAACATTCTATAACACTGGTCTACACTGAAAAAAATGTTTTTGATAATGCATCAGTTTCTGACTTAATTTGAGGCGCTCTCTCTCTCTGTGCTCATGGCTCGTCTGCGACGTCATCTACCAGACCTGGTGCCCCAATGTCAGACCTACGCCGTTCCAGGACGGTCATCTTCCTGGAATATCGCGCGAGTGTCTGACGAAGCCGCCGGGGCATCCAGATATGACACGCCGCTGGCTGTCATCTCTTTGGACCTGAAGTCGGCCTTCGACACCCTGAGCAGGAGCTACCTGTTCGCCCTGCTGGAGAAGCTGGGTCTACCATCTACCTTCCTAGGGTGGATTGCTGTCCTCTACGGGGAAGCAGACGCCTCCATCCGGGTCGGAGATGTCTACACCAAGGCCTTCCCGCTTCTCAACGGGGTGAGGCAGGGCTGCCGTCTCAGCGCCGCGCTCTTCAGCATCGGAGTTGGACCTTTGCTACGCCGCCTCGAGAGGACCTTGGGCCGCGGCAACGTGGTCGTCTATGCGGACGACATCGTACTCTTCATCAGGGACGACGCTCAGTTTGAGCTCGTGCCCCTGATCTTTGAAGAGTTCCGCATGTCCTCCGGGGTGGCTGTCAACTTCAAGAAGAGCTGCGGGCTCTGGTGCGGTTCCTGGAAGCACCGGACGGATTCTCCTCTGGGAATATCCTGGACGTCTGAGTCGCTGACCGTCCTGGGCTGCACCATCACCACCAGAAACACCGTCGCCTCCCAGGCCTCACACCTGATGGGGCTGCTGGAGCGAGCCATCGCGAGGTGGTCGCCCTTCACCCGCGGCCTGTCGCTGGTGGGTCGTGCTCGCGCGGCCAACAGCCTGGTCCTGGGTTCCATCCTGCACCACCTCCATGGCTACCTTCCACCTGAAACCACCATCGGCCGGCTGCAGGCGCGGTTGGCGCGCTTCGTATGGGGTACGAGCCGAGTCTCGTGGCTCCCCGGGCGCATCCTGGCTCGTCCAGACTCCGATGGTGGCGTCGGCCTGCTGGACATCGCTGGCCAGCTTCGGCTCGCCTGCCTGAAGGGGGTCCAGGCTTCTCTTCGCGGCGCCGCCAACGGCTACTCTTGGCTGGTCCGCAGCCGGGCGTGGCTGACACCGCCGGCTCCTGACGTCTGGCACTCGCCTAGGAGGAGGAGACTACTGAGCCTGTGGGAGGCCGCGTCCAGCGTCCTCGAGCTTGACCTCCGGATTCTTCATCCCGCCAGCCTGAGGTCCCTGCGTCTTCGAGGTGACAACAGGTTCCTGCGGCCGCCAGACCTGCTGGCTCCCGAGCGCTGGCTACAGGCGACTGTCGGGGACTTCTCCGATGGCGCCCCTGCACTTGCGCGCTCAACGCGGGCCGCGCTCCTAGACGCGCAGCATCTGGGGGCCTTCTGCCAACGTCTCCTGCGGGAAAACGCCAGCTCCAGCTATCATGCGGAGTACGAGGCGGAGACCATCGTCCTGCGGGGATCGGCGACCCCCATCACCCGCCTACCCAGCAAGAGGGCGCGCCGGGCATTGGACTCGGCACGGCTCCAGGCGTTTCCTACTGCAGAGCTGGCTGCTCGGTGGACCCCCACCGTGGATGTGCCCCGCTCCATCCCCTGGGCCGACCTGCGTCGAAACTGCTTCTCGGGGCACGACGCAGATGTCGCCCTACGGCTGGCCCTCCACGCCCTACCACATCCTGACCATCCTGCCTCGAGGCGTGCCAACTGTGCCGCCTGTGGGTCCAGCGACGGGTCGCTGGCTCACAGATATTGGAGTTGCCGAGCCGTGCGACCCCTGCTCCGGGAGGTGTTCGCCTCCTGCGAAGTGCCCCTGGATCTGCAGGCCTGGCTCTTCGGCGTCGGCCTCCATCCCGAGGCAGTGAAGCTAACAAGTGTGGCGAAGGCTACCATCTACAAGTACCATCTTGGTCTTGAGTTGGGTAATGCCAGCCAACACATCGACCTGCCCACCCTGTGGGAAAGAACTCTCGCAGTCCATCGGTGGCGGAGTCTTTCTCGCGGTGGGCGCCACCAATGAAGTCCTTGTATATATTTTATATATATGTATATTTATCAATTACTTTATGTATTTATATCTATTTATTCATGTATTTTTCATTATATAATCTTATTTATTCATATTTTTATTTATTCTGTATTTAACCTTATATAATCTTATATGGACGTTAAAATAAATCAGTTTCAATCTCAATCTCTCTCTCTCTCTCTCGGCCGTGCGGCCACGCGGCGCGCGAGCTCCGCATTTTTCTATCTGGCGATGGAAAACTTCGAGTTTTCCAACCCATATGCAGTACTGGCGGTGAGCCAGGATAAAGATCTACACGGCGGTATGATTCCCATCGAGGTAGCTGAAATGGAAGTCGATTTATCGACGATAAAAGATTCGACGAAGAATTGTTTGAATTCAGGTATGAGCGACGGACATGCAAATTCGTTCGTGAAAAACGGCGGATATGTAAATCCGGCCGCGGCAAAAAGTGAAAATTGGGCGGAGCAAGTTGAGGCCGCGGAAAAGGATAATAACACCGAACCTTTCGAATCTGTACACCGGAAAAAAAGGAAACGTTTTGACTCTAAAAGTCAGCGGGCCCAGATTGTGAGGCCGGACGCTAGCTCTCCAAAACCATCTGGACAGCTTCGAAGGACCACAAAGGAGTCTGTGACCCACGTCAGGAACACCAGACAGCAACAGGCGCTGAACAAAGCTAGATCAGAAGCAACATCGTTCGACCAATGCTGCTATGTCGAATGGTGCGCGGAATTCCATCCCGTCCACTATATGAAGGCCTTGGAAGAGTTGCTGGGGAAGGAATCCGTCTACCAGCTGATGAAGAAGTCCGGCCATGCTATGGTCGGACTGGCCAGCATTGAGAAGGCGGAGCGCCTGGTGGAGAATGGACTCACCATCAACAACACCTTCCTCAGGGCATTCCCATACAGAAGGAAGGCGGAGAAGATCATCCTCGGGAACCTGCCCATCGCAGTGAGGGAGGAGGACATCATCGAGGCCCTGCGACCTTACTGCCGGGTTGTCTCCCTGGCCTATGAAGTGGTGTCCTGTAACGGATACACCTGGACCACCGGCAACAGGGAGGCCTTCGTCCTCCTGAATGAAGGACGCAAACTCCACCAGCTCCCTGCCAAGCTGGTGATCATCTCCAAAGGAGAGTCCACACCCGCCTACGTCACCTACGGCGTTAGGTGTAGTAGATGTCACCGCCAGGGACATCGGCGAGCCACCTGCCCCCAGGGCACCCGAAGTGGACCGGTGTTGACACCTCCACCCTCCTTGCCCACGCCCTCCCACAGCTTCACAGCGACTACATCGGCTGAGAGAAATTCTGGAACCATCCAGACAATCCATGTGACACCTCCCAATCCTGCCGCGTCTTCGCCCGCGGAGAGCTGCCCAGTCCTTTCCCAGAACACTCCAGCCACCAAGCCTTCTACTCCGGCGCCGAGCACCAGCGTGTTACCATCTCTACTAGCACCTTCCTCGACCACTACTTCACCAACAGCGGACCCTGCCAAAGATCAGGCCAAGACTGCACTAACAATGGGATCTTCCGTCCCTAAACCACAAACCATACAGCTTCCTCAGCTCACTTTACAGAAGGTTGAGGATCTGTTCAAGGTACTAGACGCTGACTCCTTCCTGGAACCCCTATATTTGGATTATCACAGGTGGGAAATAGAGAAGGCTGTTGTATGCCCAACTATGAGGGAGGACGTCTTCACATTTCTTTCGCCCGAGCAGATCTCTGCTCTGAAGAAATTCCTTGACAAGGCAATCGCCCAAGTCGGGGACAAGGACTCCGACCTAGGCAAGAGGCTGTCCGACTTCAGGACAGAATGCGACATTGAACGAGACGAATCCCAATGGTATTCGTCTGATACAAACGATTAGAGATTCTGAATATTTATTTTTTTGTTATATTTAACTGTTGTAATGTTTAACTGTTGACCTGAGGTCAATAAACCTTTTTAATTGTCATTGTCCCTCTCTCTCTCTCTCTGATCACGAATATAATGTTAGTTTTTATTTATCTCATCAATTTTTAGAAATATAACATATACATATTTAGGCCACAATGTGGTACATCAGTCCATATAAGTGGTACGATAATTATAATTATCAGAAGATTACTCAAATTTATTAAACAAAAAATAAGAAAAGATCAAATATGCGAAATAAACTCTGAGATAAGAATGACAAAAACTATAACAAGACTTAGAACAAAACACTATAAAGGAATTACAATACATCTAGATGGCACAAGAACCTATAGGACATGCAACAACTGTCCTGGTGTGGAACTAACACCTACTCACATATTCTCATGTCCAGCAATGGCCACAGCCTTGGAGAAAATTGACATAGACCCAGATCAGCAGCTTTACACACCCAAGATAGTGGGCATTGCTGCTGCTGTGATAGATATGCATGGAGACATTGAGGCTCTTCATTGGACACGATAACAGCAACAGTACTCAAGCCATTAAAGGTACTAAAGCCACAGATGATGATAATTTGTACTAAATTTTTAGATATAGAGAACTTACAAGATCTATAAATTGACACCAAACGAATCAGTGCATAATTCTACAATTATCTAGAGTTCTAAGTTGGTAGGAATGGCGGTCATCCAACATTCTATACAATCCTGTAGATGGTGGGCGATGTGGCATTGTCATTATTGGACTGTTGGTCTTCCTCTTTTACCTCATTTATAAGGTAGTAGGGTAGAGAGTTGAAGTAGAGTTCAGAAGGATGTCTCACCGATATAACCCAGTGAGATACAGGATTTGTGGAGGAGATCTAAGCCCCCACTTCACCCCACCCTACACAAACATCCGTCAGCTAAGCGGATAAAGTCAGGTGGAGTCACGGGGTAGCCGGATCTCTGGTAATGTATCTTTCTTTACCATGCCGCTGGAATGAGAGGGTTTGACGTCAATGTCTTGTCCATTTCTCCATGGAGAGGGGAGGGTGCCATTGCCCCGTTAGTCAGCCACATTTCAGAGTTCCCTGTTCACGGTTACCGTAGCGGCTCGAGGCTTACGACACCGTACTTCGCCCTATAGGGCAGTCCCTTACTTGTGCTGCTTCTCCCGCCCGCCACCACTTCTGGGCAGGGTTTGACGTCAATGGTGGTGGTGTCTTGTCCGTTTCTCCATGGAATGTGGGGTGCCATTGCCCCGTTAGTCAGCCACATTTCAGAGTTCCCTGTTCACGGTTACCGTAGCGGCTCGGTGCTCACGACACCGTACTTCGCCCTACAGGGCAGTCCCTTACTTGTGCTGCTTCTCCTGCCCGCCACGTAGAGGAGGATTTCTGAGCAAGGGTTGACGCCAATCTGATGGACAATAATATAATCAATTAGTCATTTAACTCAACATTCTTTATGATGAAGTAAGATTGAAATATTACCTGAACGTTATTTTATCTTTGCTTTCTTATTTTTCTTTACATATCCTCAGTACAAAAACAGTAATAGTAACAATAATCAACAATGATATTTACAATGTATCAAATAAGGGGAGAAGAAAGAAAGAGCTTGACCTATATGTAATGTAATCTCCAAAACGGGGTTCAGTCATCGTCAAATTCCAGCCTCAAGACAATTTCCCATGAGGCGACTTAGGACCTGATATTGTATAAGAGCTTCTAGAGAACAAATACAAACTTCTTTTATAATACAATATAATGCGGCTTATGATTGTAGAACGACATTTGAAAATTATACCGCAAATGTTTCTTTTGAACGAAAAATCGAAATTTAATTTAAGGAGAAATAACGATTATTTTTAACCTTAAGGATGAAGTATGATAAGATGAATTGTGAAGAGTAATGATAAACGGAAAAATTCCCATCCCTGGATACTTTATTTTTCTGTTTATCATTACACTTCACAATTCATCCTATCATACTTCATCCCTAAGGTTAAAAATAATCGTTATTTCTCCTTAAAATGAATATCGATTTTTCGTTCAAAAGAAACATTTGCGGTATAATTTTCAAACTTTTTTCTACAAGTTTCTTTTAATAAAATACATTGTCCGGATTGTATTTATACATATGATCAAATGTTCATTACAATCTTTCTTTACAAATACAATCTTTTTAAAATAAAAGACATTTGTACACAGGTTGTGTACTCATAAATATGATCAAATATCCATTACAATACCTTTCTTTATTTCTGAGGTCTCGATGACCCGCTATCATCCTTGTCAGGAGGCGCTCTACGCACTTTGCAATATTATCAAATTTCAGCTCACGATTTTGTTCCCTGATAATATATTGTCCAAGCGATTATTCAACTTATGATATGGACGCAAACTTTGTGATATCTTCTTAACTCGGCCTTCACGATTTCTCGTGTCATCCTTACACGGGGCCCATGCTAATCTTCTCTGTATCGTTCCTATTGTAGTAGTTGTACCGCGGAACTGGTATCGCAGGGGCCATGCTAATCTTCTCTGTATCGTTCCAATTTTAGTAGTTGTACCGCCGAACATGTACCGCAGGGGCCCATGCTAATCTTCTCTGTATCGTTCCTATTGTAGTAGTTGTACCGCGGAACTGGTATCGCAGGGGCCATGCTAATCTTCTCTGTATCGTTCCAATTTTAGTAGTTGTACCGCCGAACATGTACCGCAGGGGCCATGCTTATCTTCTCTGTATCGTTCCAATTTTAGTAGTTGTACCGCCGAACATGTACCGCAGGGGCCATGCTAATCTTCTTTGTATCGTTCCAATTTTAGTAGTTGTACCGCAGAACATGTATCACAGGGGCCATGCTAATCTTCTCTGTATCGTTCCAATTTTAGTAGTTGTACCGCCGAACATGTACCGCAGGGGCCATGCTAATCTTCATTGTGGCGTTCCAATTTTAGTAGTTGTACCGTCAAACAAGCGTGACAGAGAAAGTGGGTCGCAGGAATGGCGCAAATAAAGAAAGATTAAAGTGAATATTGGTGCATCATGATTAATGCGCGTATTTTTAAAATTATTTATAATACTATTTTTAATATATTTAAAATTTAAATTATATATTTATTTATTCTCATTCAAAACAGATTATTTAGATTATCATCATTCCTTTTTATAGTTTTATTCCTTTTGTAATATTTTATTGTACATATATCTTGATTGCTTATTGGAGCGAGAGTACCTAGACGAAGACTGCGGATCGCGACCTACGAGGAAGACAAGAATAAATAAACGCAATAACTTTAAAAGGTAATTTAATTTTATTTACTTACTTTTATTTATTTGCTTTGACTATGGAAACCCGCTCGGGAAACGTGTATAACACCAAGAAGGAAGAAACCAAGGTCGACGACCCTGCAAAGCTGCAACTTGCTGCAACAATATATAAGCTTATAAACACAAGTATGTGATCAAAGTTGTTTTTATTAGATTTTTAACAAGTTTATTTTCAATAAAAAAAATGCTCCAATGGCCCCCGATTCTTGCAAAAGTCCAACCCCACCAGCGAGTGCAAGTAACCAAACGGGGCTCTGGCATTTGTAAGTGCAAAGTCGAACTGCTTTTCACATGTGTAGATATGTGGTGCGCTTACAGTAAAAGCAGTCGCTAACTACCCACCATGATTATCATGGCCTGTACCACGTGTACTAGGGATAAGCAAAAAAAAACAATGGTTGCCTGTAAAGTCGGTTTTACGGGCGAAGATTTTACGTGACAACGGTAGAATATTTATTGATATGAATATAATTAAATTGCACAATAGGAACAAGGAATTGAATGAAAATAAGAATTGCACAAATTTTAACTATAGAAATATATTTTGTTTACTAAAACAT
This sequence comes from Cordylochernes scorpioides, assembly GCA_030710605.1. Taxonomy (NCBI): domain Eukaryota; kingdom Metazoa; phylum Arthropoda; class Arachnida; order Pseudoscorpiones; family Chernetidae; genus Cordylochernes; species Cordylochernes scorpioides. Next base: position 69,177,663 of record CP092871.1, on the reverse strand, counting down.
TGTACATGTAAACTTAAACTTAACTAATTCCTATTTGAGTGATTTTGTTGAGGATAGGACGATGATAGGAGAAATATGAAATGAAAGGAAGTGTTTCTGCTGTAATGTGTCTTGCGAAAGTCAAGTCGATAGTTGTTCCTTTTAACGTAGTTGACTTAGAAACGTTTGATACGCAATCAAGATTATACGTATTTTTCATGAATTTAAGAAACGAGTTGTCAGGCTTTACGTTTTTGTTAAAATCACCACACAGAAGAATCGGTATACTAGAATCAACTTGCACGAACGGTGGCACGTACTGGCTGTTGTGAATGTACGGACCGAGTCCTTGCCATAGTAACATTCCAATATCCTGCATACTAGCTCCTGGATGAATATATACAGCACCGAGTATAAACTTGAAGCTAGTATTAGCGGCGAAGCAAGTAACTTCAGTCATGCACATGTCACCCTTGGTTTTAATGACACGAGTTACGTCTGTAATCGCAACTTGGAACACTTCCGCCGTAGATGTCGATGATAATTTACGATAGATCGCCACTCCACCAGCCGCGTTGGTATTTGAAAATCAAAACACTTATTCAGATCGAAGGTTCAAATTTTTGCTAAATAAATTTGAAATTAAATAAAATTTGTAATTGTAAATGATGAAGTTGAAAATTAAAACATTTACTTAAATTAGATGTTAAAATTCTTGCTCAACACAGTTTAAATAAAGTTTTCTTATATCTGCCACTTTTTCTTAATATTTGTAATTTTAAAGAATCAATTCGAAAATCAAAACATTTATTCAGATCGAAGGTTCAAATTTTTGCTAAATAAATTTGAAACTATTTAAAATTTGTAAAATAATAATTAATTAATTAATTAATTTTAAACTAATAATTTACTTAACACTATCAACATTTATCAATAGTATGACATAACCTATAAACTCAGTTTCTCAACTTTTGTGTCAATCTAACAATTAATCAATCAATCATAGTTTACGATAATGAAATATCAGTGTACAATTATTTACCTTTATTGTTGTAGTTGTTGTAAATGACGAATCTAAGCACTCCACATTTTCACTACAGACACAGCTGACGATACTTTAACCACACGTGTGAACTTGTATTATGACGCTTTCTTGTTTTTCCAACGCCAAGAACGTTCGAGAAAGACAAAGACAGAGACAAGCATGCGCCGATTCAATGCGCCTAATTCTCTAGCGCTGCGCGCGCAGCTGCGCGCGCAGCACTCTCGTTCGATGACTCATCGTAACGTTACCGGGCGTTACACTTTTTCATAAGTGACTCCCAGCCGCAACCTAATTTAAGACGTTGTCACGTCAATACCAAAAAAAAAAATGCTTCCGAGGATAAGTTTCCTGTTCTTTTTATACATTCTCTCAAGCTTTCGGGTATTATAAACCTTTCTACAGGATTATATTGAAATCAGTGTTCCTTCTCCTGGATGAACCATCAATTCTGACTATGGAGCTCCATCTGCCCTAGCTTTTAGCTTTAAGTGATCACAGGCCTAGTATAGTATCCTGGTTTATGTGGCTTTTTATAGGTTCCATGGAACACATTACTTAAAATAATAGTAATAACATATGTGAAAGTAGTCTTATTCCCAATAGATGGGAAATCAGAGATCTATTCAGTCCAAAGTTTCACCAAATCAATTTCAAAACATCAAAATTCTCTTTCAAATCGCCGCCACACAGTTTGCTCTACCTTCGTTGAATCACACCCAGTTAAACTTGACAAGAACGGGGCGTTGCTATTCCCTGAAATGTGAAAGCGTAAAATCAACTTTATCTCCATTAATCAAAAAAAGTGAAAGCATGTCCGCTGTCACAATGTTCGCTGGCGAATTCGAAATTGACAGAATAGAGATGGCAACATTCACCACTCACCCACACATGTTTAATTCTATCTTTTCTATAAAGAACACATGTGTCAAATGTGAAGAATGATTTATACATTAATCATTGCTCCACACAAACATAAACGTTTTCATTTCTATAGGGTAATTCTTTTTTTTTTCTTTTTATTCTTATTTAATAGCTAGCCGAATGAATCCAACTTCACAAGGCCGCATTTTTTTACCATGTTTCGATTGTTACGACCCCGTCCAATATTTTAAAATTATTTTTTGACACCCACTACAGACACAATTGATAAAATATATAACAGATTTTTATATACACTCATGGACAGAACTTAAGAAAGTTTCATATTTTGATGTCTCCAGTCGTCTTTTTTTTCGAAGGACACAGAGGCAATTGTGTTCACACTTGGTTATCTCGTGCTTCTTCAATAAAGGTCACTGTAATATCTTTCAAAGTTATTGTCTGAATCGCGATATGCATGCAAAAAGGTGCAACCTCCTTAAGTTTTGTCCATGAGTGTATATTGGTTATCTCGTATTTCTTCAATAAAGGTCACTGTAATATCTTTCAAAGTTATTGTCTGAATCGCGTTATGCATGCAAACAAGTACAACCTCCTTAAGTTTTGTCCATGAGTGTATATTGGTTATCTCGTGTGTCTTCAATAAAGGTCACTGTAATATCTTTCAGAGTTATTGTCTGAATCCCGATATACATGCTAAAATGTACAACTTCTTTAAGTTTTGTCCATGAGTGTATATTGGTTATCTCGTGTGTCTTCAATAAAGGTCACTGTAATATCTTTCAGAGTTACTGTCTGAATCCCGATATACATGGTAAAAGGTATACAGCTTACTCTTAAGTTTTGTTCATGAGTATAAACTCTAATAGCATTTTTTTAACACAGGATATTTTTTTAATAAAAACTTACTATTTTAGTATATATTTTGCTACATAGCTAACTTATTCGCCAATGATGAGCAAAGCTTTCCATTGATTTTTTTCATTTCTTCATTTTATAGCAGTATAAAGTTAACTTGTATAATCAAACAAAATAAATAGAACTAATAATGATTAGAATTCATATTTTCACCGACAGATGGAGCTAAATAGCATTTACATAATGCTGCTATAACATGTGTTTATCTTTTAAACTGAAGAGCAATGCTCGACGTAGAGAAATGTTTATAATTTCTACATCCACAAAAAGCACACTACCTCTAATTATTCTAAATATCAATTTCAGCTAATTAAGAAGAAAAATGCAGACGATATAAGTAAAAAACGAACTATATATTAATTATTACAGTCTGATATTTTAATTTTTGCCAAAGATTACTTTCTTTATTTCATCATGGTTAATTAGCGCGCCATGTTATCAAAATTCGAAACTATTATAGACGTCTATGATTCTTTTTAAAATAAACAATTTCAACTGCCCTTACTGCAATGGAAAAATTAATGGGAGGGCCTGGCTCATCAGTGGTTAACCCTCCCAGCGGTTTCGCCAGTTTAATCTACCATACCGCTGTTATATTGCATTTTTCGATCTTCTTTTTATAGTGATACTGATGCTAGACTCTTGGAATGGGAGTTTAGATGAACTATGGACATAAGCTTTGAGGACAGCAGAATTACATACAATTATAAATGTCCATAATTCATCTAAAATACCCATTCCAAGAGTCTAGCATCAGTATCACTTTAAAAGAAAGATCGAAAAATGCAATATAACAGCGGTATGGTAGATTAAACTGGCGAAACCCCTGATAAGCCAGGCCCTCCCATTAATTTCTCCATTGCAGTAAGGGCAGTAGAAATTGTTTATTTTAAAAAGAATCATACGCGTCTATAATAATTTCGAATTTTGATTTCATCATACAAAACAAGCACTAGAGCGCCACCAGTACCGCGAAGAACATTGGAGAAGGCTCCATTGAAGAATGCTCCTCCATTTTTGGCGATCTTCCTCCAGCAATCTAGCGTGTACATGAAATTTGGCACGACCACTTTGTATCATCATACGACGACGAACAGTGTCAAATATATAGGAGGTAATGCGCGCCAGAAACTGTTTTATAACAGTCTGATAGATCGGTGAAACCGCTAGAAGGGGTTTACCACTGATGAGCCAAGCTCTCCCCGTATATATAGTTTTCATCCTTTCGTTTAGTGGTACAGGCCGTGGTAATCATGGTAATCAGAAGTAAGTGACGCTTTTACTGTAAGTAGATCACATGTCTACACATGTGAAAAGTGTGAAATTCTTGAAATTCTCCAAATTTTCTAAAGAGAAGTTTAGCTGTCAAAAAAGATAAACCAATTCTCTGGTCAATAGATGGAGCTCAGTTTTAACATTAGTTTCGACGGAAAATGTGACCTTTTTCATAGATATCGGATAGAAATACAATTAAAAAAGATACAAGAGAATAATTTGAATAAAGAATCATTATTTCATAGCTAGAATTCCTTAGCCTCAGTCCGTGATGGAAATCCTTTCACGTCTTCATTATTCTCTGTAGACCTTGACCTCTGTTTGTTTACAAATGTCAGACGATGTGAATAAAAGATATTTTATAAGAGGTCACCACGGGAGTAAACAAATTTTCTTCTGCTTTAGTTCTCTATTTTTATTCCGAATTTACTTCTCTTTTATGTTTATTATTAGTTCGTATTTTTCTTTGGTTCCTTTTAATGGAATCCTCGTTGCTCCACTGTTTCTTTATTTGTTAGAAGAGCTGAAAAGAGTTGAATAAATTATGGCAAAGTTGATATCATGGAATTGATGTCGCATCGTTAACTTCCTATAACATTAAAAATGCTACTCGCTATCGTTAATTTAATTATGAAAACAACAAACATTTAGGAATGGAATTTTTCTCTTAATCTTCAATTTCAAAAATAAAAAGAATCTTTACACAATAGTGAGTGTACCCTGGGTATTCTTCTCTAGAAACTGCTTTGAATTTTATAAATTTGATTTCCAACAACAACAAAAAGCCTTTATTTAGGGTCACTGACCCTATACAGGATTCACCAGAGGTATGCATAAGAACAAAGCAGTGAGACAAAGGAAACAACGATATAGACAGAAGAAAAAGATAAAAAAATATATATAGGAAAGAGAAAGAGGGAAGCAAGAAAAACAACACAAAAAGAGTAGCAGTAAGAAAGTGAGGAGTGAGTGTCACTTGGCCTTCTTCTGAGATATGGACTTGAGGAAACCATAAAACGCCGTAGCAATATAATTATGCTTGGTCATATTGTCAATTATTGATGGAAATTTGATTTCCATCTATCGATAAAATTTATGACAAATAATTTACTTTAAAAACAAAGAAGGCATATCCTGACCAGGAGCACATGTGCTTTTCAGAAGGCAGAGCGCCATCTTGTGGAACAGAAACCAACTATTCATTGATTTAACCTGTTCCCTGATATTTGGCCAACCCAATTTCTTGATAAATCAAGAAACCACCAGCGTATTTACCCAAGTTTGGCCTTAAATACCCATTTCTTGGTTTTTCAGGAAGCCACTGGGACCAAAATTATTTTTTGGTTGCAGTGGTACAGCCTACTCCACGCTGACGAGCGCCAACAGCGCGAAACGCGTTCGTGGATGGCTTTCCTTGATTTATCAAGAAATTGGGTTGGCCAAATATCAGGGAACAGGTTAAATCAATGAATAGTTGATTTCTGTTCCATCAGATGGCGCTCTGCCTTCTGAAAAGCACATGTGCTCCTGGTCAAAATATGCCTACTTTGTTTTTAATATCAACACCTGACCCACTTATTTTTTATTTTTTTCTGTTGTTTTTTCATAATTTACTTTATGATGCATTAGCGCGCCATCTATTATGAAAATTCAAAACTATTATAGACGCGTATGATTCTTTTTAAAAATAAACAATTTCTACTGCCCTTACTGCAATGGAAAAATTAATGGGAGGGCCTGGCCAGGGAGGGTTCACCACTGATGAGCCAGGTCCTCTCATTAATTTATCCATTACAGTAAGGGCAGTAGAAATTGTTTATTTTTAAAAAGAATCATACACGTCTATAATAGTTTTAAATTTAAAATAATTTACTGGCAATGTTTTCTTTTCAATGACATCATCAAATATTATCTCTACAGATCTGACTGTGATGATATAAGTTCACTACTGATGAACCAAGCCCTCTCATCCAATAACTTATATCATTGTAGTAAGGTCTGTAGAGATAATATTTGATGATGTCATTGAATAGAAACACTTTGACAGTAAATTATTTCTGTAAAAAATAGACACTTCGGCCAGAGTTAGAGTTTTTTATTTTCCCAACGTTTCTCAACAAAAAATGTTTGTATTCGTCAGTTTCATCGTTGGGGATAAAATAGTCATTGTTGTGAGTAAAGTTTCATTGTTGGGGATAAAATAGTCATTGTTGTGAGTAAAGTTTCATTGTTGTGAGTAAAGTTTCATTGTTGGGGATAAAGTAGTCATTGTTGAGAGTAAAGTTTCATTGTTAGGGATAAAATAGTCATTGTTGTGAGTAAAATTTCATTGTTGGGGACAGAATAGTCATTGTTGTGAGTGAAATTTCATTGTTGGGGATAAAATAGTCATTGTTGTGAGTAAAGTTTCATTGTTAGGGATAAAATAGTCACTGAAGTGAGTGAAGTTTCGTTGTTGGGGATAGTCATTGTTGGGAGTAAAGTTTCATTATTGGGGATAAAGTAGTCATTGAAGTGAGTAAAGTTTAATTGTTGGGGATAATCATTGTTGTAAGTAAAGTTTTCTTGTTTGGGATAAAGTATTCATTGTTGTGAGTAAAGTTTAATTGTTGGGGATAAAGTAGTCATTGTTGTGAGTAAAATTTCATTGTTGGGGATAATGTAGTCATTGGTGTTAGTAAAGTTTGATTGTTGGAGAAAAAGTAGTCATTGTTGTTTATTTGTTGGGGATAAAGTAGTCATTGTTGTAAGTAAAATTTCATTGTTGGGGATAATGTAGTCATTGGTGTTAGTGAAGTTTCATTGTTGGGGATAAAGTAGTCATTGATGTTAGTAAAGTTTCATTGTTGGGGATAGCCATTGTTGGGAGTCAAGTTTCAGTATTGGGGATAGTCATTGAAGTGAGTAAATTTTAATTGTTGGGGATAGTCATTGTTGTAAGTAAAGTTGCCTTGTTTGGGATAAAGTATTCATTGTTGTGAGTAAAGTTTAATTGTTGGGGATAAAGTATTCATTGTTGTGAGTAAAATTTCATTATTGGGAATAAAGTAGTCATTGATGTGTGTAAAGTTTGATTGTTGGAGATAAAGTAGTCATTGTTGTTTAATTGTTGGGAATATAGTAATAATTGTTGTTTAATTGTTGTGGATAGAGTGTAGTCATTATTGTGAGTAAAGTTTTAATTGTTGTGAGTAAAGTTTAATTTTTGGGGATAAAGTAGTCATTGTTGTTTCATAGTTTCATTTTATACATATAAAACTGACGTTATTGACTTATGTTTGTTTTCGAAATTATAATAGATTTTTTTTTATATAGAGAGAGGTAAGGTTCCCGAGGCATATGCATATGCATACAATTTCGGATAATAACTAGATATGTTCAAAAGGTATCTCTTCTTTTAATTAATGCATTTTAACTGCATTCTCGAAATGCATCAGAACAATGTATTTAGCCACTACACCACAGTTTTGATACAAACGTCGACAGACCCCCTGATCTCCAGGCATGGATCTTCAGGATAGGCCTGGAGGACTACAAACTGGCCATCCTCGCATCGGCGAAGTCAAGAATCTACAGGTACTTCGTCCAGGTTGGACTGGGTGAGGCCATCGAGGACCCCGTCATCGCCTGGAGGCGGACACCATCGCGGTGGGGAAGACTACCTGACTAACTACCTAATAAATTAATTTATCGATGTAATTTTTATTCTGTAAATATTGACTAAGAAGTCAATAAAGATGCTTTAATTGTCAAAGTTTTTATACAAAGCAAACTTGTGAAATTTAACCAGGTGACACAGAGCTGACCACCCATTAAGTGAGGTTGACATTGTCATCACCAGATGTCGTGCTCGCTGAATGCTAAAGAACTTCCTCGTGATACTTCATGACAGTTGCAAGACGTCTGACATTTCCTTATTGCTCGGTGAGTGACGCTAACCTACAAAACCAAATATTTACTTTTACATTTTAAAAATCGATGCTTGTTTTCTGTTTTCTACCCTTTTTTCACAGTCTTGTTAATTTGAGTCAAAAGGCGATCCATCAATTAAGATTATATAAAAGGGCGTATCTGGATCTGTAAAGAAAAAAAAAATTGTTCTCGAAATATTTTGAGATTTTTTTTTTTCTTTACAGATCCCGATACACCCTTTTATATAGTCTTGTTAATGTTATGGCACAATTTGGATTATAGATTATAAACACAAGGTAACAAGACTAAATCCAAATAAACAAATAAATACTGTGTGACGTTTTGGTAACTGAAACGTCATACACTATTTATTTATCTGAATTTGGTCTTATTACCTTGTGTTTACAGTCTTGTAAAGTTACCGCCTAAATTTAGCATGTTTAGTAAACAAGTACTTGGCCGAAATGACTTCTGGTATTACCTTTTCCTTTAATTTTTAAGCGTTTTTAAGTTTCCACTTTCTGAATATGGTCTTTCTCTTTAGTTCTGCTCAAAACAGATTCTGTAGACAGTGTTTGGCAAATTCTGAGAATCAGATAACCATTGAAGCTATTTGTTGTTCGAAAAAATTCCCTGAGATGGGATTCGAACCTTGGATATCATTGTCAGTAATGTTGGTTTAGACGACCTAAATCCTAAAAGTTTTTCTCATTAATCTATATACCAATATACAACATTTACCTATAAAAATGTATTTGTCGCGTAAAACGTGTCTACGCCCAGGCTCTGCTTCACCTAGACGCCCTGAACGATAACTTCTGTTCCCGGGAGAAGTTCGCCGATCTTTCTCTAATGGCGTCTTTCTACTCCTGACTGAGGTCGTCGATCTAACGTCTAAGACAACACTAACTGGCTCACACACACACACTTTATTTTAAATCAAGTATATTATTGAGAGAGAGACATATTTACATATATATTGATTAAACATAGAGATAAATTTACATAATTGTTTTCTATATCACAAACAACATATTTACATAACTGTTTTCCGACAGTAATAAAACAATTCCATTTTGTACAAGCGATAGTGCTATGTGCTACCCAGAAATTATTTGAAATAAAGAAAATTAGATGTTGGCAAAGAGGGTTTTTTTTTTTTTAGAGTTGTAAGAGAGTTTACTGGTGTATGTCCCCAATAACATTTCATTTGTTTTTGTTAAAAGACCATTTTGTTGTCGTGTATATCATTTACCTATTCAAAAAATAAACTCTTTGCCCCCAAAATCTTATTTTCCAAATTTGAAAAAAAAAATCGTTTTGGTTTATCGCCCCAGTACAGAACATGATGGCCGTCATTAAGAATGAATCCCAAAACCAGTTTTAGCAAATTCAGACAAAAGCCAACAACCTGTATACCATGGTTTCACGCCATGATCATAATCAGTACAGGAGTGACTTCGATTTCATGTTGTCCTACGAGAGGAGTTAGGAAATCGAACAAATTTTCCAAAAAGGAAAGGTACCTCTTTTGGTACATGAATATCATCCTCCTGCAACTTTATGTTATATTCATCTATTTCCACATGCAATTTTATCGATTTGTGTATATAATTTATAGATGGAAAATTTTCCGGGAGGAAATTGTTCTAAAAAAAGCTCCTCTCTCGTCAAATTAAACGCCAAAAGTAGACGCTATCTATTGACCGTCGCCGCAACCTAGCGGCCTTGGGTCGGCGAAAAAGTCATTACACCAGCTTTGACAAACTAAGAAGCGTCCAGCGTCCAGAGACCATGGTTTCGGGCTGTGGCCCTCGTCAGTCTAGGGTGGACTTTATTCTATGAGATCTACAAGGGACCTAATGGAATCTTCACAATCTTTCAAAGAGGTGTATAGCTGACAAGGTTTTTGGGCTCGAAAATCATACACTTTGGTTAGTAGCCCGTGAAACCATATTCTTTCTCTGACAGGTGACTGGGTCAAATCTATGGTCAAAATATAAAATTTTAAAAAGCATAGGTCTCCTCTCACGTCAAATTAAATGTATATAATGTATGTTCAAGTTTGTGTCATACATATACTTGGTCGTCAATCCTTTCGATCATCATTTTATCCTTTTTGTTTAAATACGGAAATTCCCTAATGCGGATTTTTGCGGTTTCTTGAAGCCCGTATTAGATTATAGCAATCCCCATCTCAGGTAAGGCTGATGTAAAACCATAATTCCATCTTTACAGAGAAGTTACTAAAGGAATTCAACAAGACCTAATATGATTTTAATGTTTCTCCTTTCATTGCCTATATTTTTGTACATTGCTTTCTATAGGAATGCCTCTATACTGTATACAAGTTCCGTTTCAAATTTTAAAGCCCCTGTTCTTCGGTTGGTAAACTTTTGTATAAGACGAAAGGTCTTAATAAAGGCTTACATATGGTATCATATGTAAATGTTTTTATTCTTTTATTTTCACCTTTTTTCTTTCTTCAGACTTCTCATACAGATCTGCATATATATGAGACAAATTGTCAAATTAGGTTGTCCTGTAAATATAATTTGCATTTTATAATTGAAATATATATTTTTTCGAAGCCCTCTTATCCTGATGAAGCGAGACCGATTGAAGCTTGACCTCCTTTGTGAACAAAAAATAATCATTTGCAATTTTTTTCTTTTTATTCAAGTATAATCTGCATTATTATTATAAAATGTAAATAGATTTTACTTATTTATTCTCTTTCTTTGCAGGCTCTCCGTGGCGAATCCACGTATAAGATTACCATATGTTTAATGAATGCTTTTTTGTTTGAATATGTCTGAAATCCGTATTATAGAGTTTTACTGTATGACCTATATATATCTAAATTACCAATATTTTCTATAATAATACCAATTTAAAATAATTTTTCTCTAACATTTTTAAGGTCAAATTTTATGTTGTGCAATCATTGTCTACTAGATTTATTAGAAACGTCAACACGCACACAATTTGGTCAAAAATCAATAAAATATTTATTACCCTTTCATAGAGAGAATCTATAAATTATAGATTTCTATCAGATATAATATATTTCTTTGATTCTTTTACTACATTCTCCTATCTGTAAGGAGTTTGTGACCCACTTCTGTTAGATAATAAATTGATCAGGTCCCAATTCTTTTCTCTCTCTTTTCCATTATTCATCTTTGCTGGATGAAGACAGCCATTGGTCTTCAATTAGATTTGACTAAAGACCAGCCAGTCTTCCCTCTCTCGCTCTTTCGTGACCGTTTTATCTATTAAGATGTTGAATGACCTCCTTCAGGTGAAAGTGTTTTTAACGAGCAATTTTCCAAATCTCCTATAAGGTATATGTCTTAATCAGTCTATTTATCCAGATGGTAGATCCGAACTACGCCGACTTCAGGAAAATAAGTTCTACGTATACCATAGAAAAATTGTTTCATAAATAAGATATTTTTGAATATTTACAGGGTGTCCCAAAATTGAATACTAACTAACAATATATTCAGCTGGTTTCAAAGTGGCCTCCCCTGGTGGCAATACACAAGTCCAAACGTGACTTGAAATGTTCGGCTATGGGCTGCAAGTCCTCTGGCGACATTCGGTCCCATTCTCGGCGCAGCGATCATTTCGGCGACTTCAAACTTTTGTGGCGTGTAGCACAGGCCCTGGCCTGGACTACACGCTGTGATCTGTTGGGTTGAGATCGGGTGAGTAGGGTGGCCATTCCGCCAAAGTGATGAAGTTCGGAAAATGAGCCCTGTACCAGTCCTGAGTAAATTACCTTGTGAGCCGGCGCGTAGTCCTGATGGAACGTCCAATCAGCATCGCCGAAGTACTCTTGAGCCTACGGGAGTACGACGGCCTCGAGAAAGTCGCGGCGATACACTTCTTGGTTGATTTCGACCCCTTTTCCTCGAAAACGAGGGGGTCTTGCCACTGGCAAGATTTCTCGTATGAAAAAAAAAAGACCATTCCCGGCTCCCCGGGATGTTTGAGCTTGTTCAGAAGGCGCTTGACTCTGGTCAAGCGGTTTACTTTGGTTCTTTCGGACATGAACTGTCCTCTCCGCATCACGTGTAATTTTTAACGTAGGTCCTCGTGAACCACACGTCATATTTGAATGAAAATCGTTATTTTTGTCCTCCGAAAACTCAAACTTTACGTTCCGTATTAAAGACCCTCGTTAGTCTAAGGTGAGCTTTGATTTCATGAAATCGACAAGCAGTAGATTATCCCATGAGAGACCACATAAAAACATGACTAAACAAAGTTTATCATCGGAGACTCCTTCAGAAACTGTTTCAAGACTCAGTTTGAAGACTTCTTGTGGCTTAGAATGACGTGATAGAGTCTCTGATGAGAAACTACCTCCAGGAGAGACCAAGTTTAGCCATGTTTTTATGTGGTCTCTCATGAGATATTCAACTGTATATACATTGGTTTGCAAAAAGTGCTAAAATATGAATTATAGAAAATTATATAGGAAGATTATGTTAAAGAAATTTTGAATATATATTGCATATTTACCAGGTAATATGCAAAATAGAAAGTAAAGAAATTCGAAGCCCAATATTATACTTAATGGTCATGTTTGTATAATCCTGTAGTAGTAACATATAGGTAACCCTTGGAGTGTATCCATAGATCGCCAACTACCTGGGATATATCATGTATAAAAATATTAATAATATATCCACTGAAAAAAAAACTATTAATATTATAGCTATTATAGACGCGTGATTTTTTTTTTAATTAAACAATTTTCTACTACCCTTACTGTAATGAAAAAAATTAATGGGAGTTCAGTAAGGGCAGTAGAAATTGTTTAATTTTCAAAATAATCATACGCCTCTATAATATTTTTGAATTCTCATAATAGATGGCGCGCTAATGTATAATATAGTTATTTTGAAAAATAATTTTGTTATCCATCCTTTTTTTATTATTATTCATTAAAATCCTTTTGTATCTTAAATTTTGCGCATCAGTTTATTTTCTAAAAGGAAAAAAAGTAACAGAGTACGTCACGCTTCTATGAAATATATATTTACAGGGTGACCAGATCCGTAGGGAATGCGGATGGCAGACGACACCCAGGAAAGTGAGAGAGAGAAAGGATCTAATTAGCCTCGATTCTATTAATTACCTGTGTCACCGACCCTGGTGTCGAGATTAAGTCAGGGGGACCTAAGTGTGCCGTTAAAATTACCATGACGAGGTTATCAAACGAGTTTTTAAATAATTGAATAAATTGTCTATGAATGCGAAGCCATGTAGTAGAAGCCTTAAAAAATATCGAAAATCTAACTAAATTAACAGTATTTTGAATTTTTTTCGGAATATATTTATATTTGTGTGTGTTATGTTGGCTGCATATTTATATTTTTGGTAATTAAAAAATAATAATTAATTGCTATTTTTATCATAAATGCCGACAAATATATTTTTGAAGCGTGGAAACTTTAAAGTGATATTAAAAATTAAAAATACAGGAATATATCGTCTTTATTTATTTTAAAAGTATTTGACCACAATATATATTTACGGAATATTTAAATTTATCATTTAATTGATATTTTACCCTACAGATAATCAACAACTATATTTTCTCTTCAAATTAAGGATACTTCGGTAAAGATACTTTGATGCATTTTTCAGTTAAAATTAAAATTTCTTAGCGGAATATAATCTATAAATCGAAACTTCTTAATTTAAAGTGTATCCCTTAAAGAGAATAAAGAAACAAAAAGTCAAATTTTAATATTTGCTCATAGATTGTTCTTTGATTTACAAAGACCAAATGGTTAAGTTCAGTGACCGCCCAGAAAATGTAAAAAAAATCTCTATTATTAAGTATCTAGTTGAAACGATTGTGTTGGTTTTTTTACACATCTGGAATTTTACGAGAACTATATTTGCAACGTTGAAAACTCAAGGAAAAATGAAGTGGTGCGTAGAAAGTATAAAAATGATACTAACTCGATTTTTTTCAACACCACGACCTGGGATCGAATCCGTATTGAGTACTTTCTAAAATTTGATTCAATATCGACAACTCATTTTAAATACATTTATTTGTTCCACTGTGCAATATATATAGGGAATGGTGTGTCATACTTAGATCAATGTGTTTTCGATCAGAATTGGTAAAATTGAGGATCCAACGTTCTTCTTTTGTGAATCAGATAATGATGAAACCATTGAACACTTTCTTTTGCGAGGATTTGGGTGAATACAGAAACATAACACTCGTATCGATAATTATTCAAGAAATAAAACATCATCTGAAGACTGAAACAGATATATAATATATCGCTTTGAAAATAGAGCAATCCATGTTTAATTCATTAGATAATAAAAAGGCTTATATTGTATTTAATAAAAGATTTATTTGCCAATATTTCGGTTGGCTGAACGCCAAACCTTCATCAAGACATTACATTTTTGTATACACAAACTCAGCGCCGCATTTGTGTATACAAAAATGTAATGCCTTGATAAAGGTTTGGCATTCAGCCAACCGAAATATTGGCAAATAAATATTTTATTAAATTCAACATGTCTTTTTATTATCTAATATATAATATATATTTTTATTATTTCGTCTCAGTTTACAGGTGTCATATACGAGTCACCTTGTCCTGGCTATTTACACATGGTAAGTTAGTGAAGTAGAGATGGCTCCCAGACCTTCCAGCTGTTAGATGATGAGCTCCTAACTAAACGTCAGGTCGTCGAAATCGTGGATTGATATATTCTTTATTTCATGGAATATCTTGTATAGTTGGATTAGATTAATTTTCCAGTTAAAATTAAAATTTCTTAGCTCAATATAATCTATAAATAGAAACTTCTTAATTTAAAGTGTATCCCTAAGAGATAATAAAAAAATAAAAAGTCAAATTTTAATATTTGCTCATAGATTGTTCTGTGAATTACAAAGACAAAATGGTCAAGGTCAGTGACCGCCCAGAAAATGTTTTAAAAAAAATTATATTATTAAGTATCGAGTTGAAACGATTGTGTTGGGTTTTTTACACACCAGGAGCTTTTTTCTGTCTACCGATGATCTCCTTCCATGATAGATTTAGACAGAATCTCTGAACACTCTACTTTCCTTCTTTTAAATCATCTTCGAATTTCTAAATAGCCATATTCTGGCCGCTCTTATTAGCATTTTATACTCCCCTCTAAATGTTAAACACGATTGTTCCAAAATCACTTTATTAGGTACCGCTCAAAAAGAACAACCTAGTTTATGATATTTACAACAATGAATGAAGGTTATTCACATATTAAAACAAAGTGTTCAATACGGGATTCGATCCTGGTTCATGACTGTCAGGAATCGAGGGTTTTACCCACTCATCCACCGACTCTTCAGTTAAACACGATACCCCAAAAAGGTGTATGTGGTTTTTTAATTAAATAACCAGTTTAATTCAAATCTAGTTGCAATATTTAAGCACAGTAAGAATTTTAAAATGTAAAATATTTATGGCACGTATGTTTCATCCTAATTCAAAATATTTTCTACTGACCTTAATGCAATGATAAAAATAATGGAAAGGTCTGGATCATCAGTGGTGAACCCTGGTTTCGACATCTACCACTCGGCTCTAATATTGAATTGAGCTTATTTAAACATGTAAACTTTCTCCTTGGATTATAAATGCTATAGAATAAAGCGTTAGGAGAAAAAAAAATTTTTCTCCTAACGCTTTATTCTATAGCATTGAATTGAGCTGTTTAAACAGTATGGGTACGAGTATTATTCAAACATAAATTTATAGAAGGCTTATTTGCATATCAAATATTACCTTATTTTCTATTGGTCTACTTTCATATTTACATAAATAAGGTTGTCCTAAAAGTTCGTGTTTTTTTAAACGTTTTTCGTTTTACTTGGCGAATAATATTATTACGGCGAATATACATAACAATACATAATACAATTACTTTATACATAATACTAGACATTATACATAACGGCGAATAATATTGGTATTTCAATTTTTTGCAAGTGTTTTCGAACTTTTAGGATAACCTTGTAATATGAAAATACCATATACCTTTGATTTTGTAGTAAAATATTTTAAAATATTTTTTATTATTATATTATTTTATATTTTACGATTCGCACTTATATTTTGAAGAAGAATTCTTCTTCTTCTTTCTTATCTCCAATCAATCATATTAGGGTGTCAAGCTTGAAATTGACAACCATCATGATTGGGTGAAGTAGAATGCGTCTGCCTTTGTCATTAAGACTGGGAGCACTACTCAGTGGCAGGCCGACTTAGCTCCAAAAAAATGGCCGCCTCTGACATGAGGAACAGACGCCATGTGCAGCTGCTCCTAACATGGAGTACAAACGCTGCTCATTCTGTATCCCTGGATTAGAAGCCCTTACAGGGTACTATCAGCCGGGCCAGCTGAGCCCAGATTTTTTAGTGAACTTGCTACTGCTCCGCCTCCTCGTTTTTCATCCAGGCTTGGGACCGGCAAAGGCGGAGTTGAAGAAGAATTGTATAGGACAAAGCGCCATCTATCTAAATAATGTCTGAATATGTAATATATGTGGAAATTTTCTTTATATTTATTTCTGTATTTATCAAAATATCGTCATTTGATTGTTTGCTCCAGTCTTTTGCAACAGGGTATCTTTGAATATCTTCTGTGTTTTATATATTGAGGCTGTCTTTGCGTTTATCAAGCATTCAATATCTCCGCCCGATAATAACAAGTTTTGAAAATTCAAAACTATTATAGACTCGTATGATTCCTTTGAAATTCTCTTGCCACTGAGTAGTGCTCCCAGTCTTAATGACAAAGGCAGACGCATTCTACTTACCCAGTCATGATGTTTTTCAAACAGATACCATCAAGGGTCACAACTTGATACCCTAATATGATTGAGTAGAGATAAGAAAGAAGAAGAAGAGAAGAAAATGATTCTTTTGAAAATTAAACAATTTTTACTGCCCTTACTGCAATGGAAAAATTAATGGGAGGGCATGGCTCATCAGTGGTGAACCCTCCCAACGATTTCGCCAGTTTAATCAAACCAAGTTTTTATACCAAATAGCCTATATTTGTCAAAAATTAATAATTTAACGGGGAGCACAACAAAAAGTCGGACTTGGAATTGACCTGGTTCAATGGGGAAGAACTAGGTGAGGGCGGACTTTTTTGTCTGGGGAGGAAGAAGACGGGAGGTCGCGCTTGGATGGCGGACTTAAGTGTCGGATGGATAGTGTGTCCTTGGTTCCTGGACTGTCCATTGTGGGACTCGGTGTCAAACATGGAGTCCAGTGTAACAATCTGTTCCCCTTGGAGAGGTCCGTGGTTCCTGGACTGTCCATTGTGGGACTCGGTGTCAAACATGGAGTCCAGTGTAACAATCTGTTCCCCTTGGAGAGGTCCGTGGTTCCTGGACTGTCCAGTCATATTGTGGGACTCGGTGTCAAACATGGAGTCCAGTCCTGCTGTAAAAATGAGTCTATGAGAGATCCATATTTTCTGGACTACCTAACTCACACTGTTGTACCTAGTGCCAAGCATAAATTACATTTCTTGTTAATAACCCGTCCTTGGAGAATCCGTGGTTCTTGGACTGCCTAGATCACACTGCGGGACTTAGTGTCAGACATGGAGTCCAGTCCTGACGGAACTTAGAGCATGAGAGAACTGGAGAATGATCACCTCCGCTCTTCAGGCAATAAGGGAAAAAAACGGAGATTTAAAGTTTTGGCAGGGTTGGTCTAAATATCTTTGTGCCATCTAAAAACTCCTACACAAATTGGTCAAATATTTTATTTTTATACCTCACAGAGTGTTTCAGCGATCCTGGAATATGACCTTCGGGCAGCAGGAATAATTATATTGGCTCTAATAAACGCCGCTAATCAGGTTGTAAAATCAACAGTTAATTAGATATAATCACCAATTTAGGTTATAATTGTCATTAAACCTTGTAAAGTCGTCTTCTCCACATTTTCGATATCTGTTGCCATTTTTTCTTGAGAGAGTATTTCATTTGAACATGACGCATATTGATCGTACAAAAAAATATATATAAACGTATTTGTTCATAGGAATATGTCAATAATTAGACACCTTCCCCATTTAAAACTGCATCGAAACATTGAAATTTGTTCATCACTCCAGTACAGAACGTAAAGGTGATGATAAAGAATCATCCACAAAACGAGTTTCAGCAAATTCAGACAAAAAGTCAACCTGTATACCATGGTTTCGAGCTATGGCCCTCATATTAGTAGGAGCGGCTTCGATTCATAACATCCTACGGAAGGAGTTATTAAATCGGTCAAATTTGGTACATGAATATTATCGTT
>CP092871.1:69135890-69159191 GCA_030710605.1 Cordylochernes scorpioides | reverse complement strand
TAATGTATCGACGGGGAATCTTCCTCAAAACCATATTGAGATTCTCATTGACTGTCCTTTAGATAAAGAAGAACTTTTAGATTCTTGTAGAGCAGTGATTCCTAGTTGATCATTACTCCACCCGTCCTACATTTCTGGTGGCCACTGTGTTTTGTGGGGCAATCCTGACTGGAGGGATAGATAACCCCCCCACCCAGGGGTCACGCCCCGTGGGTCACACTGGGGCATCATTAGCTACCTTTACGTACATTATACCGCGGTAGCACGCTTGTCATAAACGCCTCATTTTTCTTCTTAACTGGAACGCCTGGGTACACTCCAAATTGCCCTATTTGTAACACCGAGATGATGTTGTGGGTGTTTCTGGTAATTGACGGATTACCACGGTGTAGTATAGTTCTTGTTCTTGTTCCAAAATAACTTTACTAGGTACCGCTCACACAAAAAGAGAAACCTAGTTTATGATATTTTCTACAATGAATATTATGTTAAGGTTATTCACATATTAAAACAAAGTGTCCAATGCGAGATTCGATCCCGATTCACGACGGTCGGGAATCGAGGATGTTACCCACTCGTCCACCAACTCTTTGATGTAGTATAGTTGGCTTGTGATACCTATAATGTAATTTAAAATGAAGCTAAGGTTTGGTTCACAAACATTATGGGACTTTTAGTATTAAATTCCCATTCATTGTGATATCTTATTCTTAAATGCCCATTCAGATCTTTTAGTCTTGAATGTCCATTCAGATATTTTAGACTTAAATGTCCATTCAGATCTTTTAGTCTTAAATGTCCATTCAGATTTTTTAGTCTTAAATGTCCATTCAGTTCTTTTAGTCTTAAATGTCCATTCAGATCTTTTAGTCTTGAATGTTCATTCAGATCTTTTAGTCTTAAATGTCCATTCAGATATTTTA
Organism: Cordylochernes scorpioides; assembly: GCA_030710605.1. Lineage (NCBI taxonomy): Eukaryota > Metazoa > Arthropoda > Arachnida > Pseudoscorpiones > Chernetidae > Cordylochernes > Cordylochernes scorpioides. The sequence continues at coordinate 69,158,268 of CP092871.1, read as the reverse complement.
GTCTTAAATGTCCATTCGGATATTTTAGTCTTGAATGTTCATTCAGATCTTTTAGTCTTGAATGTTCATTCAGATCTTTTAGTCTTGAATGTTCATTCAGATCTTTCAGTCTTAAATGTCCATTCAGATCTTTTAGTCTTTAATGTCCATTCAGATCTTTTAGTGTTAATGCCCATTCATATCTTTTTTTTCTTAAATGTCCATTCAGATCTTTTAGTCTTAAATGTCCATTCAGATCTTTTCAGAAACCTCTCGAACCTTTTGGAGGAGGGCTCTGTGTCGTAGGATGAGCCTCCCGACAGAACAACCCGGCACACTAGTCTGGTAGATTAAACTGGCGAAACCGCTGGGAGGATTCACCACTGATGAGCAGTTCCTTCCAATAATTTTCATTGCAGTATAAACAGTAGAAAGTTTGATTTATTATAAGCATTCAGTATTATAATATAAATATTTAAAGGATGGCGTTATTCAGAATGGTCAGAACAAGGTGGCTATGAAGAATCAGCGGATGAGATAAAACTGGAGCGTCGATGGAGAAATCTCTGACCTAACAACCCTTCCTTCAGGACATTACGGGAGAGAGCAAAAATAGAGGGCGTCAGAATGTAGGCTAATTATTGACGTGTGGTGGGAAAATTGTGTAAATTTGACAATTGGACGCGCGATGACATGTCTCCCAATCTATTTAGATGATTGGAAGGGCACGCGTGTACAGTAGTGGTGTTCTGTAGAACCTTGGCTGACCTGACCTCTAGACTGACAACCAATTTGTCTACCTCCGTGTCTACATTCAGATTTTATCTGATCTATCTACAATTGGAGATGCCATTTTTTATTTAACTTGACGATTTATAAATAATTCAATGACGCGATTTTTTTAGATGGTGAGAGAGAGGTGTGGGAAACAAATGAAATAAATTGCTTATTGAAACTTTTTCTTTAAAGAGTGATTGAAACTGGCGCAAATTTTTATACATTTGCTCACTGCGATGAAAATATATTGAGAGGGCTGCATCATTATCGTAGAAAGGCCAGTAGGAAATTGTTTTATTTTGTAAAAAAAAAAAGGAAAAAAACTCCGCTATTAATTATTACTCACAGGTGGCACGCTAAATACCTATATCAAATTTAAAAATGAAGATTATCAAAATATTAATATTTCTAGAATAGAATTTTCGAGTGTTTTTTTTTTCACTTATAAAAGCAAAGGTCGCTTCTCCCGTCAAAATAGACGTCAAAACTAGACGCCATCTACAGTATTGACCGTAGCCGTAAACTAGCGACCTCTTGTCGTTGACAAAGCCTTAACACCAGCTTTGGTAAACTTTACTTTTATAAATCAATATCCTCCCGGATAAAAATCCCATCAAAGTAGTTTTATTACTACCCGCACCATTCTTTGACAATATGTAGCATCATGTGGAAATCTTAAAGTCTTCATGAGACATTTCCAGTTTTTATTGTGCAAGTTGATATATTAGTTAATAACATATTGTTACGTCGTACCCAGATACTACTCGTGTTCTTTGTCCACTCAGGATGCCACAAAGATACATATGTGAGTTCAAAGGGATGCAACTAAAGTTAGCGCTTTATTATGTCTCACTAAACAGAAGGAATAAAGCAGTGAGACTTGCCTTCAGCCTCCCTGTCAGAAGAATCCTTGGCGCCGTGGATGTCACTCTTGGGAAACGTACCACTCCACACTATACACGTCCAGCCTTGCTACATCGGCTTGTAGGCAGCTCCGATGTCAGTCTCTCCTGGCACCGTCTTACAGGATCATCCACACGCCCGGAGGCAAGTCGCCACGTCTTCTTCTTGCCGCAGATGACCAGACTCTGTTCTCCTCCACACAGGAATGCTGTTTTTGTCGCTTGTCCCCTGATTGATGGCCATCCCCCGTAGCTGGTGTCCACTCATCTTCCCCCAACTTTACTCTTGAATCTTGGCTTTGTCATCCACTTTACAATATATTTGACAATTAACAATTTAAAAATGTTTATTGATTCTTATAATCGATTGTTACAAAGGTGGAAAAAATATATAATAAAATAGTAAATAAAGGGTAGATAAAATGTAGGGAAATATATATAGTTGTGTATGTGTACAAATTTCTTCAGCAAGGAGGCTTCCCCACCTTGAGTCATCCTCCAGACAAGGTCTTCGTGAACACTCCTCAGTTCCACACCGAGGAAGTACCTATAGATGTGTGTCTTGGCAGACGTCAGGATGACCAGGGCGTCAATTGGGGATTGGTTGTTGAAGGAATGGTTTGAACCGTCGATTCTCGACGTTTTTCTAGATCAATATCTTCCCGGCAAAATTTCCATCACTATAGTATTATCGTCAGAAGACTCTGGGAGTTGACAGTTACTCTATCCAATCCGAGCTCAATATCCTGACAAACTTTCATCCAAATACGTCGAACATTATGGGAACATCTGCGGAACGTACAACACACAAACATAGAAAGTGATATTTACTCAGAGTTGATATAGTTTTACAAATAGCAATTAGAAGTCAAGAAAACACATTGTGAATATGTGTATTATATTTCCTATATATTTTTCTCTCTATATCGTTAAATATAAATAAATTGATTGAGTCCATTGTTTATCTACTCTCTCCCATAACTTACGGGAATTTGTGTATAAAAAAGCGTGCAGGTGAATACCTCTATAAACTATGTATAATATTATATTTGAAAAAAACTATATTTATATATTTCCTATATATATTTGTATTTTCCAATTTATTTATCCCTCCTTTCTATATTTTCTGTATCTCTCATGAAAATTTATATGAGATTAAAGATCCTAATTAAGTTTGTATTAAGTTTATTGCTATTTGCATTCATAGACAAAACATAAAGAAGTAGAAAGTAATTGATGTCGCCGGTTGTCTGTTTTTTATTGAGGGAGACAGAATCAATTTTGTTCTCACTTGGTTATTTCGTGTGTCTTCAATAAAGGTCACTGTAATATCTTTCAGAGTTATTGTCTGAATCCCGATATACATGGTAAAAGGTACAACTTCCTTAAGTTTGGTACATGAATGTATATTGGTTATCTAGTGTGTCTTCAATAAAGGCCACTGTAATATATTTCAGAGTTATTGTCTGAATCCCGATATACATGGTAAAAGGTACAACTTCCTTAAGTTTTGTACATGAGTGTATATCGACAAACTATCTTCAAAGTTTCAAAACATATTCCACATCACCTGAAGCGCGATAGCTATCAATGTTATAGATATAGCCCTCAGGGGTCCATTTTCCCCCATCAGAATAAACAATGAATGCTTTTTTTCCAGTGTTATCCTACAACAATAGGTTTGTGTCTACGCATGCCGCCAGTACCTATTAGAAGTGTTGGGTAAAAAAAACTATCTATGTCAGGGAAGTTTCCTCCAAATATGGCAGACAGGTCCGTAGCCTTCCTTCCTCCTGTGTGGGCAGTCATAGTACGGGGATAGATGGCGTTGACCATCATGTAGCTGACAGTTGTATAATCAGAAGATGTTTCATATATTCTTCTTCTTCTTTCTTATCTCCGCTCAATCATATTACGGTATCAAGCTTGTAAAGCTTGAGAATTGATAATCATCATGACTGGGTGAAGTAGAATGCGTCTGCCTTTGTCATTAAGACTGGGAGCACTACTCAGTGGCAGGCCGGCCGTCTTACCTCCAAAAGAAATGGCCGCCTCTGACATGAGGAACAGACGCCATGTGTAGCTGCTCCTAACATGGAATACAAACGCTGCTCATCCTGTATCCCTGGATTAGGAGCCCTTACAGGGTACTATCAGCCGGGCCAGCTAAGCCCAGGTTTTTTAGTGAGCTTGTTACTGCTCCCCCTCCTCCTTTTTCATCCGGGCTTGGACCCGGCAAAGGCGGAGTTTCATATATTAATAAAAAGCAATAACGCCCCATCTATATACAGCAAATGAAAACATTAAGACGCGAATGTTTCTTTCACACATCAATCAAACTTCTACTGTCCTTACTCCGATGAAAAATTATTGAGAGGGCTTGGCTCACCAGTAGTGAACCCTCCCAGCGGGTTCGCCAATTTAATCTACCAGACCGCTTCTTTAGAGCTCTAATACTGTATTGGATCATTCTGCCTATATATGCTACACTGAAGGGTAATATCTTAGAAATGTTTGCGGAAGACCATTGATCGATGCAAATATCTATATGTAATTCTACTGTCATAAAAGCTTATGTCCATAGTTTGCTTAAATACCGTTTCTAAGATTTTACCCTTCATTACAGCATATATAAGCAGAATGATCCAATACAGTATTAGAGCTCTAAAAAGCGCGGTCTGGTAGATTAAATTGGCGAAACCGCTGGTAGGGTTCACCACTAAAGAGACAAGCCCTCACAATATTTTTTTTATCCCAGTAAGGAGAGTAGAAGTTTGATTTATTTGTAAAAGAAACATTCGTGTCCTAATGTTTTCATTTGCTGTATATCTCATATATACATATTAAAAACAAAAAGGCATATCCTGACTACGATCACATGAGAATATATAGAAATTGCTACTTGTACAAGGACTATAAATATCTGAAAGAATTCGTCATACAAACAAAGAAACGTATTGATAACATTTTGTTTTATATCAAAATTTTATAGAAAAGTCATACTTTTTCATCAGAATTTTAAAAATATCATTTGTTTGTTGGTTATTCAGTAAACTAAATTTTAAAAAAATGGTTGATATAGACATATCATTTTCATAAGATGTCTGATTTCTTGTCATAGATCACACAATATCCTTCCAGAAAAATTCCTGCCAATATGTCGGCTATTGAATTGACTTAACCACACACACACACACATTTTGACAGCTAATCTACTCTTAGGAAATTCAAAAATTTCATGAAACCTTTTAGTATTTAAAGAAATCAAAGTCCGCGTTGTTTTAAAACATTTAATAAAAAGGAATGGTTCCCTCTTTTATCCTCTAATTAGCATCTTCCTAAAAACCTTTTAACAGTTTATATACAATTATCACAACAATTTCAATAATCAGAACAGAACATTTTAAAGGAATGAAGATAAATCCAGACATGACTAGATCCTACAGGAACTGCAATAACTGTCACAACACCCAACTCACTCCGGACCATATATACTCGGCCATCCTTTCAGCCCTCTATATGGCAGACATCAATCCAGAAGAGAACATTCATACGACACTTCAGTTGGCCGGTATTGTGATCAGAGTGCATGGACCGATCTGATCTGCTCCATGGACAGGACACCACCACCACCTCAGTTGGTCGGTATTGTGATCAGAGTGCATGGATCGATCTGATCTGCCCCATGGACAAGACACCACCACCACGCCACTACCATATACAATTATCTTATATTTTAGATTACATAAGGCAATAAAACGAGACACCTATATATAAGAAATGAAAGCATTATAGCACGAATATGTTTTTACACATACGTATTTTATAAAGGCAAATGTTATATGCTGCAACAATTAAGACAAACAGACAAGATTCGCTCTGCAGAGCTTAGTTTCTAAGTACTTTAAAGCTAGAAAGAAAAAATCATATAATTATACCCACTGTTAAACGGAATAGTTAGGTATAATAGTTAATATACCGTGTTATAGGTCAAAGAATATATATCTAAAGCAAAAGTGATTCATCTCTAAAACAGTCTGCCAAGACGTGCCTCTATAAGTATCAACATAGAACTGAGAGATCCTGTCCTTGTCTGAAGGAGGACAAGATGGAGGAGCCTCCCTTCCTGTTAACAGCTTTTTATATTTTATCTCCAAATTGTAAATTATCATTATTTTTGTATCAATTGACTAAGAGTGTCAATAAAATATTTGTGAAGCAAAAGTTTATTCAACTATTTAGTTTGAATAAAATAATGATTATTAGTGCTAAACGTTTGTAAGTAAATTATTATTCTTATTTTCACCGTTGATCTGTAGATGGTGGAAAATGGCATTTCAAATTTCTATTATTGTTATATGTCTAATTCCGGATGTTTAAAACCGAATCGGGATTGGATCACCACATGTTTTTCTGTCTAAAGTTAATGAGTGAATGGGAACTTCTTTTGCATAAAATTGGATCAAATAATCTTGTTCTGGAGGCTCTGTTGGCTAGAACAACAAAGAATAAATGCAATGCATTGGCCCTGTACAAGTTTTACAGGGCTGTGCAAGAAACTGAGAAAAGAGAGCCGTATGTAAATAGATATGTAAATGAACGATCACCTGTAAATAACTGACTCATATTTTCTAAGAAATTATGCAACTGGGTGATTCCTGTATAGTGCATAGGTCCTCAATAGAAGGCTCTACTGTCCTTTTATTATATTTAATTTAAAATCTTACATTTTCAACATTATAAGAACAATTTAAAAAGTTATATAAATAAAAATAATTATAATGTGCAACTATACAAACATGAGGTAATAAGACCAAATCCATGGATCCATGGATTACCTTGTGTGTTTATAATCTATAATCCAAATTGTGCCTTAGCAACTATACAAAGTATTAGCGCATCTTATAATTGCTCTCTCTTAAATAAGAGCAAGAGTTCAAAAAGAAGAGATAAATTAAGATGATTACAAAGATAATGAATATTCCACGGGTAAAAAATAAACATTTAGATTATGAGGAAGTAAACAAGATAGATTGTATTCAAGATTATGTACGAAGTAAATTTATTCATACAGGACCAAAGCTACAAAACAAAAAGAGAATTTGCAAAAAAAAAAAAAACTTATTACCAAGCGGTCAAAGATCAAAATATTAACGACTAGACACCTTTTAAACCCGATGTCAAATTTTGCATATTGTCAAGAAGCTCCATCCAGATGGGACACCTGTCAATCATCCCTGGACCCCGGGGGGGACCACAGGTGTGAGGGGTTCTCGGAAGCTGATCTGTAAATAAGGAAAACGGGACAGTGGCTGACGCCGCTCATTAGGATTATCTTTAACTTGGGGTAAGTTGTACACTCTCTCTCTCTCCCTATAAATACCCCTTATAATAAATTAATTATTCCCAAATTTGCCCTTGCTTTATTTATCTCCGCGACAATATAGTAATTAGAAATAGTAGCTTGAAATATGTACAGTCAACAATTTCGCCTTAAAATATACAGCCTGCAGAATCTATTAAACTTGATGTATTGGTCTTTATTGTAAGCAACTTGTTTTGTGTTAGTCAGGTAAAGTTGGTTTTCTTCCCTTAGATCAGAAGTTAATGGACAGTTTATCAGAAGGTGTTCAGAGGTTTGTTTTTCATTTCCACAAGTGCATGCAGGTGAACCAATTTTGCCAATTCTAAACAAATATGTGTTGAAGTCACCATGTCCAGTAAAAAATTGAACGCTATAGAAGTTGGGTTGAACATAGGAATTCTTGAAGTATCAAAGAATCCCTTGAAATTATCATTGGCACCTCCATAGTATTCCTCAAATTTCTGGTTTATAAAATTAGATATAATTTTTCTTTTAGTTGGATCTGATTTTTGTATCCAATATTTATTTTTAGTATATTTGTCTCAATAAAATCCGTGAGCTTTGGTGTTCTAGCAACAATATGAGTACAGTTTGAAGATGTTGAATTATAAACCTGTGTACTGTGCTTCAAAATTTTGTACTGCAGAGAGTTTAATTTATATTTGACTTTTTTGGGTATAAAGTTGTACCAGATCGTGGAACCATAAGTTAGTTAACTTTGAAACAATGTCTTATAGAGTTCTATTCTTCTTTTACTGTCCAGTCCCCATGCTTTCCCGGTTAACCCAATTAGGTATCCACTAGCTATATCAGTCTTAGTAATAATCTCATCAATATGAGGCACAAAATCCAATTTGTTTCTATTTCTATGATTTTTAAAAGTTATTCCCATAATCTTCAGTTTTCCACCCGATTGGCAGTGATAGTGTTCGGAATTTTTGCAGCTATTTTGCTATTAAACAAGTATAAGATTTTAGTTTTCTCTTCAGAGATACGCTCAACTTATTGTTCCCACACCAGTCTAATATTCTCCCCATGACCTTTCCTGTTGTACTCCAAAGTTCTGTCAAGTTGTTTCCCCAACATATCACAGTTATATTATCCGCATAAGCAATGATATCACTGTTTGATTCTGAATAGTTATCCAATAAATCGTTTAGAATAATATTCCATATTGTAGGGGATATAGGCCCACCCTGTGGGCATTCCTTGCTTAATTTTTTATGGGTTTCATTTGATGAATATCTAAAAATCTCACTCTTCTATCATTAAAGAAAGACTGTAGTAGTTTTATTATTGAAGCTTGAACGTTGTCCTCGTCTAGTCTTTTTAGCACCATCGGTCACCATGCATTGTCGAACGCTCCACTTATATCAACTGCGATTATAGCTGTATATTCTTTGTTTTTATGTTCTAGAGCTATTATAACAATTTCATTTAATGCAGATGTTTTAATGCTTGGTATTTAAGATTTAGAATACATTTATAATTTAAATATTTTTATTCAATTAAGATTATAATTACACAAGCATAACATTTAAATATATATATCCTGCCTAACAATTCTCTATACTATACTAACTATATAACATTAAGCGATCTATTTACAGTTTGTTTTGGTCACTGGTCCAATATTTTTATTTTCATAGACCAAATTATAAGATTAATTCACAGATGAAAAATATGCAAAATAACTAAACAAATATATACATCAATTTAATATTTATTTAAAACAAATGAACAACTATATACATCAATTCCCCCTTCTTAGGCTTGGCCCCCCTTATTTATTTATTTACTCTCCATATCTCTGCGGACATCTGCGCTCCCTCTGAGGATACCTGGGGGTTGTAACACTTTTCTCCTCCGAGATTGGAGTTGGCACACGTTCAGCATCATTCATATTAGTGGGATGTGATTTACCAGGCAACATTTTTCTAATGTAATTTTGATGAACCTTTTTTATACTGTCACCTTGTTTTATTAAATAAACATTCCTCCCTAGTATTTTAATTATCTTTCCTGTATACCAAGAGGGATGCCCATTAGTAATCCACCTAAACTTCACAGTCTCATCCACTTTAAATTTACTGTTAACATATTGACTATTGAATTTGGAGGCTTTTACTTCTTCTTTTGATAACACCGAAAGTCTTGATCTGATCTTTCTTCCAAGAAACAGTTCCGCAGGTGATGTCCCTTTCCTAATATTTACATCGGTCCTTATAAAGAACAAAGCCCTGGACAGAGCCAAATTTAGTTCCACCTGCTCATTTTCATATAATTGCTTTTTTAGCAATTTCTTTACCTCTCTTACAGAGACTTCTGCCTGTCCATTCGATTGTGGGTGATATGGGGGAGATGTCACATGGGATATGCCATTCTTAGACAAAAAATCACCAAAGTCACTACTAAAGAAAGGAGGACCGTTATCAGAAACCACTACTTGTGGAAATCCGTAGCGAGCAATACAATTTCTCATAAAATTTATACAAAAATATGCACTGGTAGATGGTACTTCAGAAACTTCAACCCATGAAGAAAATGAATCTACTGCTAGTAAAAACAGTTTGTTTTTGAAATTGAAATAGTCCATGTGAACCCTCCTCCATGGTCCTGCATATTTAGACCAACTCTCATCAAGATGGCATTTGATACCTTTAATAGGGTCAGATTTGCATTCAAAAATGGACTCATAATCATTTAAAAGTGAATCTATACTAAAATAGTACAATTTATGCAAATAATTGAATGAGATATTGAAAAGATTAAGGAAATCTCTTCCTAAGAGAAATTTAGAACAATTTAAATTAGTTATTAGTATTTCAATGGTTCTAGAAACATTTCTTAATTTTATATCAAATTTAGCCTTGCACAAAATAGGTATTTTAGAGCCACTATAGCCGGTCAAGACTGTATTACATTTATTTAATTTAACATTTTTGAAATATTTAAAGTACTCATATTTAGTTAATGTAGTAATGGCTGCTCCAGTATCAATTTCAGCCAACAATTTTATATTATTTACATATACTGTTTCAGTCAAAGGAGGATGTAAATTTATATTATTCAATGATAAATTATTTTGAGATCCCGAAGGATTATTATCATTAGCATGCTTTTTAAATTTATTAAAAGTATTTTTGGGATTTCTGGGCAATTTACGGGCAGAACTGTCTTTTTTATAACATATTGTAGAAATATGCCCTACCCTACCACAAACTCTACAATTAGCTGATTCAAAAAAACAATTATAGTGTAGATGGTTGTTCTTACCACAGTGTTTGCAGGGATTATTGATGGCATGAAGATGCTGTGGGGACCGATGGGCATCTTCGGATCTCTTGATGTTGTGTAGGTCATTATCTGCAGACTCCGCAGACAGAGCGATGTCTAATGCTCCCTCAAAAGTTAATCCTTCTTCCTGTAGTAGCTTCTTTTGGGTTGGTGTGTCAATGATGCCCGCTACAAATCTGTCTCTTAGGGATTCTTGCAGAAAATCTCCAAAGTTACACCTTTGAGCCTGTTCTTTTAGGCGTATTATATATTTCGAAATTGCCTCGCCTGATTTTTGATCCATTTTCTGGAATACAAATCTTTCATATATTATATTGGTCTTAGGATTGAAATGTTTCAATAAGATCTTGCATAATTCATCAAAGGGAACTTGATCAACTTCCTCCGGAAAAACCAAATTTCGCAAGATACCAAAATATTTAGGTCCGATGCTTGATATCAGAAATGGCGTTTTAAAGTCTTCCTTAGTTTTAGAAATTAGCATGAATTGCTTCAAGCGATAAATATAATTCTCAACATTCTCTAGATTTTCGTCAAATCTTTCAAACATACCTGAAGACATTTTTAAAGTATAATTTCTTTTCACTATTTAAATTATTTTTTCTTTACAAAATTTGCTTTTCCTCGTCGCCAGTTGTTTTAATGCTTGGTATTTAAGATTTAGAATACATTTATAATTTAAATATTTTTATTCAATTAAGATTATAATTACACAAGCATAACATTTAAATATATATATATATCCTGCCTAACAATTCTCTATACTATACTAACTATATAACATTAAGCGATCTATTTACAGTTTGTTTTGGTCACTGGTCCAATATTTTTATTTTCATAGACCAAATTATAAGATTAATTCACAGATGAAAAATATGCAAAATAACTAAACAAATATATACATCAATTTAATATTTATTTAAAACAAATGAACAACTATATACATCAGCAGAGATGATAGATCTTGATCTTCTAAATCCATGTTGACGATTGTTAAGCAGATTCGAGTCTTCATAAAATTTTATTAATTTGTTGTTAATTATTTTTTCAAATATTTTGGAAATGTTTGAGTTGAGACAAATGGGTCTGTAGCTTTTATAACTTTTCATGTCTGTTTTACCTGGTTTGGGAATAATTATTACCTCAGAATTTTTCCATTCATTCGGATAATAATTTAAATCTAAGCATTTTTGAAAAAGTTTCACCAGTATTGGAACTATTAGTTGTTTAGTATGTTTTGTCATATTGTTAGAAATATTATCAATTCCAGGCGTTTTATTTGAGTTTAGCTCATCAATTATTCTATTTACTTCATTGGGCGTTATTATTATATTTTCTTTATTATGAAATCCTAGAGTATAGTTCCTTGTGTTTTTGTGGAAGGTTGTGTCTTCATAATCTCTATCGTCGGGGAAAAGGTTGTTCAAAAGTTCCACTGTCTTCTGGAATCGTTCTTCATCTTTATTCACTTCTAAAATTTCCAAGAATCCCTTTCGGTTAGAACCGCTTTTAATATTTTTGTATACTCTGTATCAATTTCAATATGGGTTTTTTGATTTGATGTCCTCTAAGAAAAACCTCCAAGACATTCTTTTAGCCTTATTTATTTCCCTTACGTATTTGTTTCTTGCACTTTTATACTGTTGTTCAATAAGGATAGAGGGATTTTTTGCCCGATAATATGAGCTACGGAGGTATTTACAATAGCTCTCAAGACGTGTCAAGTCCGCGTTCCACCATCTGTTTATGTTGGTTTTTTTTGTTTGTTTTCTCTTAGTTCAAGAGTATTATATGCTGCTCCAATGAGCATGTTCGAAAGTTCTTTTACCGCGCTATCGACGTCTTTCCTTGTATTTGCTGTATCTAAAAGGTTTTCAATATTATTTTGATCTATTTTATTGAAATTCTGGCCAAAATTTAACCAGTTCGCCTTTTCTTCACTGAATTTCCATGTAGAATAATTAGTAGCTGTGGTGAAATTATCAGTTGTATGTACTTCATAGATTATTGCTACATGATCAGAGATCTGCGATGTTTGTTCTGTGTGCCAGTCTCTGATAGCTGCTATTGCTTGTTTGTTAGTCAGCGTAAGATCAATCACACTAGCATTTCGACATGTAGTGGATTTATTATTATGTATGATTAAGTTCGTTTCGTCAATGATGGGGATCAATCTATGCCCATTTAAATTTTTTGTGGAATCATACCATAATGGCGATCTGGCGTTAAAGTCACCACTTATAATTAGGGGAGTGTTTATAAATGTTTCAGTTAGTGCTCTGAAGAATGTTTCGTGCTCCTTTCTCATAGAATTGAGGTGAATATAAATGTTTGATATAGCAATCTTCTTATTTTCTGTTTGTATAGTAATGGTTGTGGCGAAGGAGTTAGTAAATTATTTTATTAGCTTAATTTGTAACGCAATGTTTCTAACAATTATTGCTGTATTTATATTTGGACTGTTCTCCTGATGATATATTATATTGTTTCCTGGAAAAATTATTTCTTCTTTAATTTTATAAGGCTCCTGAATCAGAATTAAGTCTGTGTTTATAATTTTTTTGGATGAACATAGTTCCCTTATGCAGGTATTGCTTTTCCTAGCATTTTGTTGAATAATTTTATTTCTATCAGTAGCTGTGTTTCTTACATTCATATGCATTCAAATGGTGTTTAATTCTTGTTCTCCTCTTCTTGAATTGTTGAATAGTCGGTACGCTGCATCGTGTTTTTTATCTCTCTTTCGTAGATCGGGCAAGCTTTGGTATCGGAAAGCGCTAGCCTGAATGCTACCCTGAAAGCGCTAGCCTGAATGCCACCCTGAAAGCTAGCCAGTAAGCTAGCCTATAAGCTAGATTGAAAACTAGCCTGAATGATATCCTAGAAGCTACTCTGAAAGCTAGCTTGAAAAGTAGCTAAACATAATTAAATAAACGTTTCGCTTTAAAATTCTTGGTCATTGATATTTTGATCTTAGACCGCTTGAATGACTAATATTTATTTCGAAAAAAAAACATTATGCTAAACATTAAAGGTTCTATAACGGCTGTATATAAAGCTTAATTTTAAAATTAGGAAGGTTTTGGAGCAATGCACGAAGTAAGAGCACTGGAAAGGGAGGGGGGGTGCCATTGCCCCGTTAGTCAGCCACATTTCAGAGTTCCCTGTAGGCCTTCACGTAGCGGCTCGGGGCTCACAACATCGTACTAGAGGGCAGTCCCTTACTTGTGCTGTTTTCCCGCCCGCCACGTAGAGGATGACTTCTGGGCAGGATTATGAGCGCAGTAAACAGCACCATAAATAAATATAAATACCTTGACATTTATATGTAGATAAAGAGAAATACAATCCTAGGCCGTATATGTAAATAAATTTGTAAGACCGACTAGCAAAAATGTCAATTACCGAGCAGAAAGGAGGCCATTATGATGGAATCAATCGTGGTTCAGACGATGGTATCGTATGATGGCGTGCCTCGGTCGTTTGACCTCCCATTTGATCTTTGGACAGATAAGGTCGTAGTGGTCACAGGGGCAGTTGACAGCTTACTGTCACATTAACAACTGAAACTGCTCCAAATAACCTCATTCTAACACCTCTGAGAATTACCAACCGGTAAACTATTTTGGTACCATTAATAGCATCCTCCCACAATTATATTCTAACCTAAAACCCAATACTACCACTTCACCAACTTAGACGCTATTTTGCCAAATTCGACCGATTTCATGACTCCTCTCATAGGATGTTATGAAATCGAAGCCGTCCCTATACTGATGAGGGCCATAGCCCGAAACTATGGTACACAAGTTAGTTCTTGTCCGAATTTTCAAAAACTTGTGTTTTGGCTCATTCTTCATCATCATATTTCCGTTCTGTACTGGATCGATGAACCCAAATGCAATGTTTAAATACTTTTTTAACGGGAAAGGTTCCTCTTCTGGTACATGAATATCATCCTCCTGCAACATATATATACAACATAAAGTTGGGGGAAGACGAAATTCATATACTTAAAGAGGTACCTCTCCCTTTAATTGTGTATCAGAATGATGCAACATTATGTTTATCACTCTAGTTAGTAATTTACTAGTGGTGATACAGCCACAACACCAGTTTTGGAAATTCAGATAAGAGCCAACCCCTGTATACCATGGTATAGCCCTCATCAGTACAGTAACGGCTTCGATTTCATAACATTAACGAACGGAGAAATACGTCCAGGATAGCCTAGTGGACATGGCACCTGCCCGGTAAGCAGAAGGTTGTGGGTTCGATTCCCGCTCCTGGACACTTTTATTTTTCCGTTCGCCATTACTCTTCATATTTTTCACCCTTCCATACGTCATCCCTTCATATATAGACCATCACTCTTCATGTATTCAACCTTTTCATACGTCATCCAAAAGTTAGAAATATAAATATTTCTCTTTGAAATTAAAAATGATTTTTCATAAATAAAAAAGAAACTTATGCGGTAAAAACTGTTTGTATAGCTTTATAATTAAGAGAGGAGTTAAGAAATCGGTCGAATATACATCTATTTCTTCAGACCTTATAATGCAATGGTTAAAATTGAAAAGGTAGAAGGCATTTTAACCAATGCATCATAACACCTATAGAAAGAGCGTTTAATTATTGGATGAATATATTTTTAAGAGTAGCGCTAACAATTGGTAAAGATTTTAACTGATTTATTCTACTATGATAACAATGATACTTATAGATATTTAGTTTCCTTCCTTTTTTAAACTCAAAATATGTTCTTTTTGATGTCGTGTCTAATGAAGAGCCTCAGATGTCTCCATACATCTTTATCACAGCAGCAGCAATTTCCACTATCTTGGATATGTAAAGCTGCTGCTCTGGGTCCATGTCAATTTTCTGCAAGGCTGCGGCCATTGCTGGGCATGAGAATATGTGGGTAGGTGTTAGTTCCACACCAGGACAGTTGTTGCATGTCCTGTAGGTTCTTGTGCCATCTGGATGTATTGTCATTTATTTATAGTGTTTTGTCCTGAGTCTTGTCATAGTTTTTGTGATTATTCTCACACAAAGTTCATTTCGCATATTTGATCTTTTCTTATTTTTTGTTTAATTATCGAACTCAAAAGATATTTAACATAAAAGCCGGATATTTCGACCTCCCTTGAAGACAAAAACCCATGCAACAAACCACCGCGGGCATCAATACTTAATACCAATCTCTTTCTTTAAACCAATAATTTCACAATCTGAAAATATAGTAGAAAAGTGAAATTGTACTGGGAGCAGTTTGACTAATTAAGAAAAAAGTATCTCCTTATAGTGCAACTAAAAGTTGCTGATGGCTTGCGCCATCTTTCGGAATAAATAACAACAAATCGTTAATTTTTTAATTATTCCAGAATTGCCAAATACCGATTCTTGATTAATCAAGAAAAGCTGACCACGTACGCGATTCGGGCTGTTGGCCCTCATCAGCGTGGTGCAAGCTGTATCTCAACGAATTTGTCTTAATTTCACAACCGTTTTCAAAAATCATGTGTTTAAATTAAAGGTAAATTCCAGAACTTATAATATTGAGTAAGGTGACAGTGAGTGGCCGAAGTGTCGAAAAATAAATAACTCAATAAAGATTAATATTAAAATTAAAAAAGGCATATCCTGACCAGGAGCACATGTGCTTTTCAGAAGACAGAGCGCCATCTGGTGGAACAGACATCAACTATTCATTGATTTAACCTGTTCCCTGATATTTGGCCAACCCAATTTCTTGATTACTCAAGAAAAGCCATCCAAGAACGCGTTTCGCGCTTGTTGGCGCTCGTCAGCTTGGAGTAGGCTGTACCACTGCGACCAAAAAGATTTTTGGTCCCAGTGGCTTCCTGAAAAGTGGCGCTCTGCCTTCTGAAAATCACATGTGCTCCTGGTCAGGATATGCCTTTTTAAATTTTAATATCAACACCTGACGTTTTTATTTTTTATTTTCTATTGTTTTATCATGTGTTAAGCGTATTTACGCAAGTTTGGCCTTAAATACCCATTTCTTGGTTTTTCAGGAAGCCACTGGGACCAAAAAAAAAATATTTTTGGTCGCAGTGGTACAGCTTACTCCACGCTGATAAGCGCCAACAGCGCAAAACGCGTTCGTGGATGGCTTTTCTTGATTTATCAAGAAATTGGGTTGGCCAAATATCAGGGAACAGATTAAAGCAATGAATAGTTGATTTCTGTCCCACCAGATGGCGCTCTGCCTTCTGAAAAGCACATGTGCTTCTGGTCAGGATATGCCTTTTTTAATTTTAATATCAACACCTGACCTTTTTATTATTTTTTTTTTGAATTTTTTTTTTTCAAAGGTTAATACAGTCGAACTTGGATAATTCGAACCCCAAGGGACCATGAAAAAATTCGAATTATCCAAAAATTCGAATTAAAAACGTAAATTTAATTTATAGGAAATTCTAGGGACCAAGATAAATATTCGAATTAAAGAGGTTTTCGAATTAAAGAAGTTCGAATTATCCAAGTTCTACTGTATATGAATATTATTTTTCAAGCAGACTCCCTCCCAAATATCAAATAATTTTATGATAATATTACAGATAAGAATGTTTAAATCTTTCATTCCTCGACTTACAACAACAAACAACAAAAAGCTTTATTAAGACCTTTCAGTCTTATACATATTCTCCAAGCAGAAATGTAGGATACATGCAGGAAAAAAATAATAGTATCTTAATGGTAATATGATATCTATACAGGAAAAATTATATAAAGACAATCAAGCCAATAGATTAGTCTGGGTAAATTGGAGAAAAATAAATTTATTATACATGGATTTACTGCGGATTCACCGCAAATAAATACATGCCCCTTTTGATGTCTACAAAGTCAAGTTTCCAGACAGCTTACGTCAATCCTATAATGGGAGCTTACTTTTTTCACCAAAATACAAATTTTAAAAAAGCTTACATACAGTACGCATTGTGTAAATTTAGCCTCAGCAAATGGTTGCTAGGGAAAACAAAATTATCTTTCAAAAGAAGGTAAAAAAATCAATTTACGATTTCCTTTGTTTTCCACTTCAATTAGAGAAGTAGGCCAAATGTGCTGAGCTAAAGTAAAGAACCCATAAAAAAGGGAGTAGAGAGACAATGATATTCCTGGTAGACTATGGCACGGTGATTGGCTCATTTGTAAATAGCCTTAGGCTAGAGTATCATAAGTACAGGTCGTCCTTCCATTCTCTAGACCTGATCAGCCCGCGATCTACGTTTTCTTGGTAGATCACGAAATACATGGAGTCGCTGGAGACCCGCTGGTGATTCTCTACCAAACTCTGCAGCGACATATTCATTGAACATAAGTTTTATGTATGTATAAATATGATTATCATTTTAAAATAGTTCAGACTGAACAGACAGAATTTTACATGTATTAACAAGATCTCATTAAAATTATTTTAATTGCCTAGACCTGATCAAGGCTGCCTATCTAACACGAGAATATTAATGGAAATTTTGCCGGGAGGAAATTGTTGTTGTTGTCGTTTCTAATGAAGAGCCTCAAATGTCTCCATACATCTCTATCACAGCAGTCACATATTTCTCTATCTTAGGTGTATGTTCTGAGTCCATGTTAATTTTCTTCAAGGCTGCGGCCATTGCTGGGCCTGGGAATATGTGGGTAGGTGTTAGTTCCACACCAGGACAATTGTTACTTGTCCTGTAGGTTATTGTGCCTTCTGGATGTATTGTTATCCCTTTGTGAGGATATGGATCTATAAAAAGAATGTTCACCTCTCCCGTCAAAATTTCCATCAATATGTCCATCAAAATAATTGCCCTAGGCGCACACAGTGCAGCTTTGCAGTGTAGTGGCTTTGTCTTCGACCTGGGTCCGCTAGTTTAAGAAGGCGGTGACTAGATGGCGCTTAGTTTAAAGGCTTATTTTGGCGGGAGAAGTTTCCTTTCTTTTTAAAGGTCAATGGCTTCCCGGAAAATATTCCATCCAATCTACATAGTTATTGTCAATAACGACAAATCGTCATGTCTTTGTACCTTAAATCAGTCTGGTCTATACGATGAAAGGATTAGTATCTCTTCCTCAAGTATTTCCTTGGATTTTGCCTCAAGACCAGAAGGACATTAGGCCAAGGCGAAGAAAACGAAAAACTATTTCTAGAGTCACGTAGAATTTCTGAGAATTTTATTGGGGAAGGACATCGGCATGTGGCCATGAGACCATGTGGCCCACACTCAGTAGAGGAAGACACTGAAGGAGGGAGATATGGAGAGACCATGTGGCTCACCCTCAGTAGAGGAAAACACTGAAGGAAGGAGATATGGAGAGACCATGTGGCTCACCCTCAGTAGAGGAAGACACTGAAGGAGGGATATATGGAGAGACCATGTGGCTCACCCTCAGTAGAGGAAGACACTGAAGGAGGGATATATGGAGAGACCATGTGGCTCACCCTCAGGAGAGGAAGACACTGAAGGAGGGATATATGGAGAGACCATGTGGCTCACCCTCAGGAGAGGAAGACACTGAAGGAGGGATATATGGAGAGACCATGTCGCCTACCCTCAGTAGAGGAAGGTGCTGAAGGAGGGATATATGGAGAGACCATGTCGCCTACCCTCAGTAGAGGAAGGTACTGAAGGAGGGAGATATGGAGAGACCATGTGGCCCACCCTCAGTAGAGGAAGGCGCTGAAGGAGGGAGATATGGAGAGACCATGTGGCCCACCCTCAGTAGAGGAAGGCACTGAAGGAGAGAGATATAGAGAGACCATGTGGCCCACCCTCAGTAAAGGAGGGTACTGAAGGAGGGAGATATGGAGAGACCATGTGGCCCACCCTCAGTAGAGGAAGGCGCTGAAGGAGGGAGATATGGAGAGACCATGTGGCCCACCCTCAGTAGAGGAAGGCACTGAAGGAGAGAGATATAGAGAGACCATGTGGCCCACCCTCAGTAAAGGAAGGTACTGAAGGAGGGAGATATGGAGAGACCATGTGGCCCACCCTCAGTAGAGGAAGGCGCTGAAGGAGGGAGATATGGAGAGACCATGTGGCCCACCCTCAGTAGAGGAAGGCACTGAAGGAGAGAGATATAGAGAGACCATGTGGCCCACCCTCAGTAAAGGAGGGTACTGAAGGAGGGAGATATGGAGAGACCATGTGGCCCACCCTCAGTAGAGGAAGGCGCTGAAGGAGGGAGATATGGAGAGACCATGTGGCCCACCCTCAGTAGAGGAAGGCACTGAAGGAGAGAGATATAGAGAGACCATGTGGCCCACCCTCAGTAAAGGAGGGTACTGAAGGAGGGAGATATGGAGAGACCATGTGGCCCACCCTCAGTAGAGGAAGGCACTGAAGGAGGGAGATATGGAGAGACCATGTGGCCCACCCTCAGTAGAGGAAGGCACTGAAGGAGGGAGATATGGAGAGACCATGTGGCCCACCCTCAGTAGAGGAAGGCGCTGAAGGAGGGAGATATGGAGAGACCATGTGGCCCACCCTCAGTAGAGGAAGGCACTGAAGGTAGGAGATATGGAGAGACCATGTTGCCACCCTAAGACATTATAATAAGAGGAGGTCAAAATAAAATAGGAATATCCTGATCGCTAAATTGAGCATTTTAAATTACAAAGCGCCATTTATCTTAGTTAATACCAATTAAACATTGATTTAGGTTATTTCCACGATATTGGTCACCTTAATGAAGCGAGAAAAGTCAACTACCTACCACTCTTCTCTCTGTTCGGGCTTTCTCGCCCTCGAAAGCATGGTGTAGATTGTACCTCAAAGACCAAGAAAGACTGTCTTATCCAACTTCTTCATGACGCTCTTTCATTTAAAGTGTCTTTTTGAGATAGATCAGTACCTAGATTAGTTCTTTGTTACTTCTTGACTTTTCTCTTTACTTTTTCCTTCTTTTTTTCTGTTTCTTTTCGCATGTTCAAGAAAACTCTTGTATGTAAATATTTTTCGTCTACGAATAAGGATTTAAATAAATAAGTTTAGTTTTGATTTGTCGTAATTTGTTATACATGAGTCGTCTTCTTTCTCATCTTTATCACCACAATGAAGTTCTTATGCTAATTATTATTACGATAATTGTTAACCAATATTTACGTAATTAGCTGACCGCATAAAAGGTACCTGTTGGCCAATATATTCCTAGGATGTACCCCTATGGAATCCTAATGAAAGCGCTCCAGCCTATGGGGCCAGGGGAGTAGAACTATGGTGTTATTGGACCGGAAAATTCAATCCCTTTCATTTCCTCATCTTCGACCGACTTTTTAAAGAAGATAATTGTGGCTAAAAAAATGGTATTTGTTTTATACTGTTTCTCTCTCTATCATTTCGTAAACTTGTTAAACCATAGATATTCTTGTACAAATCATAGATGAATTTCTATTTGAGTTTTTTCATAAGAAGAATAAAGATGCAATGTTTGGTATATTAAGCCACCTATTGATGTTACCGAGTATAATATATTTGTATTTTGAAACATGATAAGAATGAATGTTTTTTTAGAGGAGAGTTTTACATCATTGATGCTCCAAGAATTGAGAGCTTTCATTGTGGTAGTCCGAGAATTAGCGAACTTTCATTTGTATATTCAAAGAATTAACTATCTTCTATGGGGTATTCCAAGAATTAACTGATTTTCTTTCGTATTCCAAAAAATTAACTATTTTTCATTGGTATTCCAAGAATTAAATTTCTTCCATTGGTATTCCAAGAATTGAATTTCTTCTATTTGTATTCCAAGAACCAACTTTCTTCCATTGGTATATATTCTAAGAAATAACTATCTTACTTTGGTATGTATATTCCAAGAATTAAGTTTCTTTCATTGATATATATATTCAGAATTACCTATATCACTTTGGTATATTCTAAGAAATAACTTTCTTCCATTATGTGATATTCCAAGAAATAACTATCTTACTTTGATATATCAAGATTTAGTCCCCGCTAGGTGGCCAACCGAAGAGGCAGCAGGTAACTACAGCTCCCGTTAAGTATTTCATTTTTCTTGATATTTTTTAGTTTTTGCCCTTCTGCTGAGTTACTCTAGTTCTTGTACAGGGAAAGAGGAAACTTCTCTTTTATTTCTCGGAAGAAAAGAGTGTAGAAAGGGAAAAATGAATATAGGCCTAATATATACATGTATCTTGTTTTTATGCATCACTCATCATGTAAATGAGCGCGTTGGCTGGTTGCTGGGTTATGCAAATTATGATTTTATCGATGAAAATGATGCAAATTACGAAAAGATGACTGCTTTAGATCAAGTGAAAAACCTTGGGCTCTCTATACGTTTTTGTTATAGTAAATCAAATTTGAGAATTATAATACTAGCATTGTTATTGATCTCGGGTATCGAGAGTAACACAGGCTCTAAAGTTACAAACAAACAACTCTAGGAACGCCTATGGAGAAAGACCTAAAAGAACTGATTGCAAAACTTTCTTCTAAAATGGATGATTGGGGCTCAAAACTCGAATCTAGGCTATCTGCGATTGAACTGGGGATGCAAAAATTTGACACCCGTGTACAGCAGATTGAATCTTCTCTGGAATTAACTGCAAGGGCCGTTGAAGTGAATGTCAAAAAGATTAGAGAACTTGAGAGTCGAGTTAGTTTTATGGAGATGAAAAACAGAGAGAAAAACTTGATTTTTTACGGTATGGAAGGTAACGGAAGTGAAAATTCTGATGAATCCCGCGCCAAAATAAAAAGTTTGATAAAGGACAAGATGCAGATCTCGGATGAGATCGTTATTTCCAGGTGCAGGAGGTTATCCAAAAAGGATAAAGCCCCAGTGTTGGTAAAGGTTCCAGAACACAGCGAGAGAATAAAGATATTTAAAAATTCATTTAAATTAAGGGATTTGAAGATCTTCGTAAGCAAGGACTACTCTCCTAGTACTAGAGAACAACGCCGACTGTTGATACCTAAATGGAAAGAATTATTAAACAAAGAAATCACATCAAAACTTTGGGATAATAAACTGATTGTCAATGGAACAGTTTATCAGGTTGTCAATGGTAAAA
>CP092871.1:69106071-69135790 GCA_030710605.1 Cordylochernes scorpioides | reverse complement strand
ACAGAGAGAAGAGTGGTAGGTAGTTGACTTTTCTCGCTTCATTAAGGTGACCAATATCGTGGAAATAACCTAAATCAATGTTTAATTGGTATTAACTAAGATAAATGGCGCTTTGTAATTTAAAATTCTCAATTTAGCGATCAGGATATTCCTATTTTATTTTGACCTCCTCTTATTATAATGTCTTAGGGTGGCAACATGGTCTCTCCATATCTCCCTCCTTCAATGCCTTCTTCTACTGAGGGTGGTCCACATGATCTCTCCATATCTCCCTCCTTCAATACCTTCCTCTACTGAGAGTGGGCTACATGGTCTCTCCATATTTCCCTTCTTCAATACCTTCTTCTACTGAGAGTGGGCTACATGGTTCTCCATATTTCCCTTCTTCAGCGCCTTCCTCTACTGAGGGTGGACCACATGGTCTCTCCATATCTCCCTCCTTCAATACCTTCCTCTACTGAGAGTGGGCTACATGGTCTCTCCATATTTCCCTTCTTCAGCGCCTTCCTCTACTGAGGGTGGACCACATGGTCTCTCCATATCTCCCTCCTTCAATACCTTCCTCTACTGAGAGTGGGCTACATGATCTCTCCATATTTCCCTTCTTCAGCGCCTTCCTCTACTGAGGGTGGACCACATGGTCTCTCCACATCTCCCTCCTTCAGTGCCTTCCTCTACTGAGGGTGGGCTACATGGTCTCTCCATATTTCCCTTCTTCAGCGCCTTCCTCTACTGAGGGTGGACCACATGATCTCTCCATATCTACCTTCTTCAGCGCCTTCCTCTACTGAGGGTGGGCCACATGGTCTCTCCACATCTCCCTCCTTCAGTGTCTTCTTCTACCGAGGGTGGGCCACATGGTCTCTCCATATCTTCCTCCTTCAGTGCCTTCCTCTACTGAGGGTGGGCCACATGGTCTCTCCATATCTCCCTCCTTCAGCGCCTTCCTCTACTGAGGGTGGGCCACATGGTCTCTCCATATCTACCTTCTTCAGCGCCTTCCTCTACTGAGGGTGGGCCACATGGTCTCTCCACATCTCCCTCCTTCAGTGTCTTCTTCTACTGAGGATGGGCCACATGGTCTCTCCATATCTCCCTCCTTCAATGTCTTCCTCTACTGAGGGTGAGCCACATGGTCTCTCCATATCTCCCTCCTTCAGTGTCTTCCTCTACTGAGGATGGGCCACATGGTCTCTCCATATCTCCCTCCTTCAGTGTCTTCCTCTACTGAGGGTGAGCCACATGGTCTCTCCATATCTCCCTCCTTCAGTGCCTTCCTCTACTGAGGGTAGGCCACATGGTCTCTCCATATCTCTCTCCTTCAGTGTCTTCCTCTACTGAGGATGGGCCACATGGTCTCTCCATATCTCCCTCCTTCAGTGCCTTCCTCTACTGAGGGTAGGCCACATGGTCTCTCCATATCTCTCTCCTTCAGTGTCTTCCTCTACTGAGGGTGAGCCACATGGTCTCTCCATATCTCCCTCCTTCAGTGCCTTCCTCTACTGAGGGTAGGCCACATGGTCTCTCCATATCTCCCTCCTTCAATGTCTTCCTCTACTGAGGGTGAGCCACATGGTCTCTCCATATCTCCCTCCTTCAGTGCCTTCCTCTACTGAGGGTGAGCCACATGGTCTCTCCACATCTCCCTCCTTCAGTGTCTTCTTCTACTGAGGATGGGCCACATGGTCTCTCCATATCTCCCTCCTTCAATGTCTTCCTCTACTGAGGGTGAGCCACATGGTCTCTCCATATCTCCCTCCTTCAGTGTCTTCCTCTACTGAGGATGGGCCACATGGTCTCTCCATATCTCCCTCCTTCAGTGTCTTCCTCTACTGAGGGTGAGCCACATGGTCTCTCCATATCTCCCTCCTTCAGTGCCTTCCTCTACTGAGGGTAGGCCACATGGTCTCTCCATATCTCTCTCCTTCAGTGTCTTCCTCTACTGAGGATGGGCCACATGGTCTCTCCATATCTCCCTCCTTCAGTGCCTTCCTCTACTGAGGGTAGGCCACATGGTCTCTCCATATCTCTCTCCTTCAGTGTCTTCCTCTACTGAGGGTGAGCCACATGGTCTCTCCATATCTCCCTCCTTCAGTGCCTTCCTCTACTGAGGGTAGGCCACATGGTCTCTCCATATCTCCCTCCTTCAATGTCTTCCTCTACTGAGGGTGAGCCACATGGTCTCTCCATATCTCCCTCCTTCAGTGCCTTCCTCTACTGAGGGTAGGCCACATGGTCTCTCCATATCTTCTTCCTTCAGTGTTTTCCTCTACTGAGGGTGGGCCACATGGTCTCATGGCCACATGCCGATGTCCTTCCCCAATAAAATTCTCAGCAATTCTACGTGACTCTAGAAATAGTTTTTCGTTTTCTTCGCCTTGGCCTAATGTCCTTCTGGTCTTGAGGCAAGATCCAAGGAAACACTTGAGGAAGAGATACAAATCCTTTCATCGTATAGACCAGACTGATTTAAGGTACAAAGACATGACGATTTGTCGTTATTGACAATAAATATGTAGATTGGATGGAATATTTTCCGGGAAGCCATTGACCTTTAAAAAGAAAGGACACTTCTCCCGCCAAAATAAGCCTTTAAACTAAGCGCCATCTAGTTACCGCCTTCTTAAACTAGCGGACCCAGGTCGGAGACAAAGCCACTACACTGCAAAGCCGCACTGTGTGCGCCTAGGGCAATTATTTTGATGGACATATTGATGGAAATTTTGACGGGAGAGGTGAACATTCTTTTTATAGATCCATATCCTCACAAAGGGAAAACAATACATCCAGATGGCACAATAACCTACAGGACAAGTAACAATTGTCCTGGTGTGGAACTAACACCTACCCACATATTCTCATGCCTAGCAATGGCCGCAGCCTTGCAGAAAATTGACATGGACCCAGAACATACACCTTAGAGAAATATGTGACTGCTGTGATAGAGATGTATGGAGACATTTGAGGCTCTTCATTAGAAACGACAACAACAACAATTTCCTCCCAGCAAAATTTCCATTAATATTCTCGTGTTAGATAGGCAGCCTTGATCAGGTCTAGGCAATTAAAATAATTTTATTGAGATCTTGTCAATACATGTAAAATTCTGTCTGTTCAGTCTGAACTATTTTAAGATGATAATCATATTTATACATACATAAAACTTATGTGTGTTCAATGAATATGTCGCTGCAGAGTTTGGTGGAGAATCACCAGCGGGTCTCCAGTGACTCCATGTATTTCGTGATCTACCAAGAAAACGTAGATCGCGGGCTGATCAGGTCTAGAGAATGGAAGGACGACCTGTACTTATGATACTCTAGCCTAAGGCTATTTACAAATGAGCCAATCACCGTGCCATAGTCTACCAGGAATATCATTGTCTCTCTACTCCCTTTTTTATGGGTTCTTTACTTTAGCTCAGCACATTTGGCCTACTTCTCTAATTGAAGTGGAAAACAAAGGAAATCGTAAATTGATTTTTTTACCTTCTTTTGAAAGATAATTTTGTTTTCCCTAGCAACCATTTGCTGAGGCTAAATTTACACAATGCGTACTGTATGTAAGCTTTTTTAAAATTTGTATTTTGGTGAAAAAAGTAAGCTCCCATTATAGGATTGACGTAAGCTGTCTGGAAACTTGACTTTGTAGACATCAAAAGGGGCATGTATTTATTTGCGGTGAATCCGCAGTAAATCCATGTATAATAAATTTATTTTTCTCCAATTTACCCAGACTAATCTATTGGCTTGATTGTCTTTATATAATTTTTCCTGTATAGATATCATATTACCATTAAGATACTATTATTTTTTTCCAGCATGTATCCTACATTTCTGCTTGGAGAATCTGTATAAGACTGAAAGGTCTTAATAAAGCTTTTATTGTTTTGTTGTTGTAAGTCAAGGAATGAAAGATTTAAACATTCTTATCTGTGAAATTATCATAAAATTATTTGATATTTGGGAGGGAGTCTGCTTGAAAATAATATTCATATATTAACCTTTGAAAAAAAAAATAGAAAAAAAAATAATAAAAAGGTCAGGTGTTGATATTAAAATTAAAAAAGGCATATCTTGACCAGGAGCACATGTGCTTTTCAGAAGGCAGAGCGCCATCTGGTGGGACAGAAATCAACTATTCGTTTAACCTGTTCCCTGATATTTGGCTACTCCAATTTTTTGATAAATCAAGAAAAGCCATCCACGAACGCGTTTCGCGCTGTTGGCGCTCGTCAGCGTGGAGTAGGCTGTACCACTGCGACCAAAAATATTTTTTTTTTGGTCCCAGTGGCTTCCTAAAAAACCAAGAAATGGGTATTTAAGGCCAAACTTGCGTAAATACGCTTAACACATGAAAAAACAATAGAAAAAAGTCAGGTGTTGATATTAAAATTAAAAAAGGCATATCCTGAGCAGGAGCACATATGCTTTTCAGAAGGTAGAGCGCCACTTTTCAGGAAGCCACTGGGACCAAAAATATTTTTGGTCGCAGTGGTACAGCCTACTCCACGCTGACGAGCGTCAACAGCGCGAAACGCGTTCTTGGATGGCTTTTCTTGAGTAATCAAGAAATTGGGTTGGCCAAATATCAGGGAACAGGTTAAATCAATGAATAGTTGATTTCTGTTCCACCAGATGGCGCTCTGTCTTCTGAAAAGCACATGTG
This sequence comes from Cordylochernes scorpioides, assembly GCA_030710605.1. Classification (NCBI taxonomy): domain Eukaryota; kingdom Metazoa; phylum Arthropoda; class Arachnida; order Pseudoscorpiones; family Chernetidae; genus Cordylochernes; species Cordylochernes scorpioides. The sequence goes on along the minus strand of CP092871.1, from coordinate 69,131,122 downwards.
CTCCTGGTCAGGATATGCCTTTTTAAATTTTAATATTAATCTTTATTGGAACGCTTCACGATTTTGCGTGTCATCCTTGCGCAGGGGCCATGCTAATCTTCTCTGTATCGTTCCAATTTTAGTATATGTACCGCCGAACAAGAGTATTAATCTTTATTGAGTTATTTATTTTTCGACACTTCGGCCACTCACTGTCACCTTCCTCAATATTATAAGTTCTGGAATTTACCTTTAATTTAAACACATGATTTTTGAAAACGGTTGTGAAATTAAGACAAATTCGTTGAGATACAGCTTGCACCACGCTGATGAGGGCCAACAGCCCGAATCGCGTACGTGGTCAGCTTTTCTTGATTAATCAAGAATGGGTATTTGGCAATTCAACAACAAAAACCTTTATTAAGACACTATTGTCTTACAAGGGGATTCCCCATAACGGTTATATATGTACATGAGTGAGGAGGAAAAGCAATTTAGAGGGGAGGGGGAGCAATCAGCCGTTGTCTATGGAGTTGAGCACTTCTTCTCTCATTTTATCAATCGCCTTGAAATATTTAAAATATTTATGAACAAATGTTTTATCCAGCAGGAGAGTAGTGAAGATTTTATATACATGTTGTACATTGTAGTGGGTTGGCCCCGAAATTTCGCGAATTTCCAGTCTCTTTTCATGTAGGAATGAGCAATGGAATAGATAGTGGACCAAATTGTCTTAGATGCCAACATTGCAGAAGTAGCAATTTAAAGAGTCGCTGTTCCAAAACCCCGTGATATCCTCGCGGAAGAGTAGCCATAGAATCCTTTGACGGGCTATAAATCGTTTAATTTTCAAAGGGAGGTTTGGTGGTATTTGGCAATTCTGGAATAATTAAAAATTAACGATTTGTTGTTATTTATTCCGAAAGATGGCGCAAGCCATCAGCAACTTTTAGTGGCACTATAAGGAGATACTTTTTTCTTAATTAGTCAAACTGCTCCCAGTACAATTTCACTTTTCTACTATATTTTCAGGTTGTGAAATTATTGGTTTAAAGAAAGAGATTGGTATTAAGTATTGATGCCCGCGGTGGTTTGTTGCATGGGTTGTTGGGGGTTGCGATTCGACTTATGCTGTGATTTCTTTTTGTCTTCAAGGGAGGTCGAAATATCCGGCTTTTATGTTAAATATATTTTGAGTTCGATAAAATTAAACAAAAAATAATAAAAGATCAAATATGCGAAATGAACTTTGAGAGAATAATTACAAAAACTATGACAAGACTCAGGACAAAACACTATAAATAAATGACAATACATCCAGATGGCACAAGAACCTACAGGACATGCAACAACTGTCCTGGTGTGGAACTAACACCTACCCACATATTCTCATGCCTAGCAATGGCCGCAGCCTTGCAGAAAATTGACATGGACCCAGAGCAGCAGCTTTACATATCCAAGATAGTGGAAATTGCTGCTGCTGTGATAAAGATGTATGGAGACATCTGAGGCTCTTCATTGGACACGACATCAAAAAGAACATATTTTGAGTTTAAAAAAGGAAGGAAACTAAATATCTATAAGTATCATTGTTATCATAGTAGAATAAATCAGTTAAAATATTTACCAATTGTTAGCGCTACTCTTAAAAATATATTCATCCAATAATTAAACGCTCTTTCTATAGGCGTTATGATGCATTGTTTTTTTTTTTTTTGCTTATCCCTAGTACACGTGGTACAGGCCATGATAATCATGGTAGGTAGTTAGCGACTGCTTTTTACTGTAAGCGCACCACATGTCTACACATGTGAAAAGCAGTTCGACTTTGCACTTACAAATGTGCCAGAGCCCCGTTTGGTTACTTGCACTCGCTGGTGGGGTTGGACTTTTGAAAGAATCGGGGGCCATTGGAGCATTTTTTTTTAAACAGAAAAAAGTGTCCAATGCGGGAATCGAACCCGGGTCCTAGTGGTCGAAAACCAAACGGTTTAACCAGCCTTCCACCGACCCAATGATGCATTGGTTAAAATGCCTTCTACCTTTTCAATTTTAGCCATTGCATTATAAGGTCTGAATAAATAGATGTATATTCGACCGATTTCATAATTCCTCTCTTAGAATGTTATGAAATCGAAGCCGTTACTGTACTGATGAGGGCTATACCATGGTATACAGGGGTTGGCTCTTATATCTGAATTTTCCAAAACTGGTGTTGTGGCTGTATCACCACTAGTAAATTACTAACTAGAGTGATAAACATAATGTTGCATCATTCTGATACACAATTAAAGGGAAAGGTACCTCTTTAAGTATATGAATTTCGTCTTCCCCCAACTTTATGTTGTATATATACGTTGCAGGAGGATGATATTCATGTACCAGAAGAGGAACCTTTCCCGTTAAAAAAGTATTTAAACATTGCATTTGGGTTCATCGATCCAGTACAGAACGGAAATATGATGATGAAGAATGAGCCAAAACACAAGTTTTTGAAAATTCGGACAAGAACTAACTTGTGTACCATAGTTTCGGGCTATGGCCCTCATCAGTATAGAGACGGCTTCGATTTCATAACATCCTATGAGAGGAGTTATGAAATCGGTCGAATTTGGCAAAATAGCGTCTAAGTTGGTGAAGTGGCAGTATTGGGTTTTAGGTCAGAATATAATTGTGGGAGGATGCTATTAATGGTACCAAAATGGTATACCGGTTGGTAATTCTCAGAGGTGTTAGAATGAGGTTATTTGGAGCAGTTTCAGTTGTTAATGTGACAGTAAGCTGTCAACTGCCCCTGTGACCACTACGACCTTATCTTTCCAAAGATCAAATGGGAGGTCAAACGACCGAGGCACGCCATCATACGATACCATCGTCTGAACCACGATTGATTCCATCATAATGGCCTCCTTTCTGCTCGGTAATTGACATTTTTGCTAATCGGTCTTACGAATTTATTTACATATACGGCCTAGGATTGTATTTCTCTTTATCTACATATAAATGTCAAGGTATTTATTTTTATTTATGGTACTTTTTACTGCTCTTACTCCTGCCCAGAAGTCATCCTCTACGTGGCGGGCGGGAAAAGCAGCACAAGTAAGGGACTGCCCTGTAGTACGGTGTTGTGAGCCCCGAGCCGCTACGTGAAGGCCTACAGGGAACTCTGAAATGTGGCGCTGACTAACGGGGCAATGGCATCCCCCCCCCCCCCCCCCCTTTCCAGTGCTCTTACTTCGTGCATTGCTCCAAAACCTTCCTAATTTTAAAATTAAGCTTTATAGACAGCCGTTATAGAACCTTTAATGTTTAGCATAATGTTTTTTTTTTTTCGAAATAAATATTAGTCATTCAAGCGGTCTAAGATCAAAATATCAATGACCAAGACATTTTAAAGCGAAACGTTTATTTAATTATGTTCAGCTACTTTTCAGTCTAGCATTCAGACTAGTTTTCAAGCTAGCTTTTAGGCTAGCATTCTGGCTAGCTTTCAGGGTGGCATTCAGGCTAGCTTTCAGGGTGGCATTCAGGCTAGCTTTCAGGGTAGCATTCAGGCTAGCTTTCAGGGTAGCTTTCAGGCTAGCTTTCAGGGTAGCATTCAGGCTAGCTTTCAGGGTATCTTTCATGCTAGCATTCAGGCTAGCTTTCAGGGTATCTTTCATGCTAGCATTCAGGCTAGCGCTTTCAGGGTAGCATTCAGGCTAGCGCTTTCCGATAACCAAGCTTGCCCGATCTACGAAAGAGAAATAAAAAAACACGATGCAGCGTACCGACTATCCAACAATTCAAGAAGAGGAGAACAAGAATTAAACACCATTTGAATGCATTTGAATGTAAGAAACACAGCTACTGATAGAATTAAAATTATTCAACAAAATGCTAGGAAAAGCAATACCTGCATAAGTGAACTATGTTCATCCAAAAAATTTATAAACACAGACTTAATTATGATTCAGGAGCCTTATAAATAAAATAAGAAATAATTTATCCAGGAAACAATATAATATATCATCAGGAGAACAGTCCAAATATAAATACAGCAATAATTGTTAGAAACAACGCGTTAAAAATTAAACTAATAAAAGAAATCACTAACTCCTTCGCCACAACCATTACTATACAAACAGAAAATAAGAAGATCGCTATATCAAACATTTATATTCACCCCAATTCTATGAGAAAGGAGCACGAAACATTCTTCAGAGCACTAACTGAAACATTTATAAACACGCCCCTAATTATAAGTGGTGACTTTAACGCCAGATCGCCATTATGGTATGATTCCACAAAAATTTTCAACGGGCATAGATTGATCCCCATCATTGACGAAACGAACTTAATCATACATAATAATGAATCCACTACATGTCGAAATGCTAGTGTGATTGATCCTACGCTGACTAACAAACAAGCAATAGCAGCTATCAGAGACTGGCACACAAAACAAATATCGCAGATCTCTGATCATGTAGCAATTATCTATGAAGTACATACAACTGATAATTTCACCACAGCTACTAATTATTCCACATGGAAATTCAGTGAAGAAAAGGCGAACTGGTCAAATTTTGGCCATAATTTCAATAAAATATATCAAAATAATATTGAAAACCTTTTAGAAACAACAAATACAAGGAAAGACGTCGATAGCGCGGTAAAAGAACTTTCGAACACGCTCATTGAAGCAACATATAATACTCTTAAACTAAGAAAAAACAATCCAATAAAAAACAACATAAACAGATGGTGGAACGCGGACTTGACATGCCTTGAGAGCTATTGTAAATACCACCGTAACTCCTATTATCGGGCAAAAAATCCCTCTATCCTTATTGAACAACAGTATAAAAGTGCAAGAAACAAATACGTCAGGTAAATAAATAAGGCTAAAAGAATGTCTTGGAGGTTTTTCTTAGAGGACATCAAATAAAAAAAACCCATATGGAAATTTATATAGGGTATACAAAAATATTAAAAACGGTTCTAACCGAAAGGGATTTTTGGAAATTTTAGAAGTGAATAAAGATGAAGAACGATTCCAGAAGACAATGGAACTTTAGAACAACCTTTTCCCCGATGATAGAGATAATGAAGACACAACCTTCCACACAAAAACACAAGGAACTATACTCTAGGATTTCATAATAAAGAAAATATAACAATAACGCCCAATGAAGTAAATAGAATAATTGATGAGCTGAACTCAAATAAAACGCCTGGAATTGATAATATTTCTAACAATATGATAAAACATACCAAACAACTAATAGTTCCAATACTGGTGAAACCTTTTCAAAAATGCTTAGATTTAAATTATTATCCGAATGAATGGAAAAAATCTGAGGTAGTAATTATTCCCAAACCAGGTAAAACAGACATGAAAAGTTATAAAAGCTACAGACCCATTTGTCTCAACTCAAACATTTCCAAAATATTTGAAAAAAATAATTAACAACAAACTAATAAAATTTTATGAAGACTCGAATCTGCTTAACAATCGTCAACATGGATTTAGAAGATCAAGATCTACCATCTCTGCATTAAATGAAATTGCCAAAATAGCTCTAGAACATAAAAACAAAGAATATACAGCTATAATCGCAGTTGATATAAGTGGAGCGTTCGACAATGCATGGTGGCCGATGGTGCTAAAAAGACTAGATGATGACAACGTTCAAGATTCAATAATAAAACTACTACAGTCTTTCTTTAATAATAGAAGAGTGAGAATTTTAGATATTCATCAAATGAAACCCATAAAAAATTAAGCAAGAGATGTCCCCACAGGGTGGACCTATATCCCCTACAATATGAAATATTATTCTAAACGATTTTTATTGGATAACTATTCAGAATATCAAACAGTAATATCATTGCTTATGCGGATGATATAACTGTGATATGTTGGGGAAACAACTTGACAGAACTTTGGAGTACAACAGGAAAGGTCACGGGGAGAATATTCGACTGGTGTGGGAACAATAAGTTGACCGTATCTGAAGAGAAAACGAAAATCTTATACTTGTTTAATAGCAAAATAGCTGCAAAAATTCGGAACACTATCACTGCCAATCGGGTGGAAAAACTGAAGATTGTGGGAATAACTTTTAAAAATCATAGAAATAAAAACAAATTGGATTTTGTGCCTCATATTGATGTGATTATTACTAAGACAAATAGAGCTAGTGGATACCTAATTGGATTAACCGGGAAAGCATGGGGACTGGATAATAAAAGAAGAATAATACTTTATAAGACACTGTTTCGAAGTTCACTAACTTATGGTTCCACGATCTGGTACAACGTTATACCCAAAAAAGTCAAAGATAAATTAAACTCTCTGCAGTACAAAATTTTGAAGCACAGTACACAGGTTTATAATTCAACAACTTCAAACTGTACTCATATTGTTGCTAGAACACCAAAGCTCACGGATTTTATTGAGACAAATATACTAAAAATAAATATTGGATACAAAAAATCAGATCCAACTAAAAGAAAAATTATATCTAATTTTATAAACCAGAAATTTGAGGAACACTATGGAGGTGCCAATGATAATTTCAAGGGATTCTTTGATACTTCAAGAATTCTTAACTATGTTCAACCCAACTTCTATAACGTTCAATATTTTACTGGACATGGTGACTTCAACACATATTCGTTTAGAATTAGCAAAATTGGTTCACCTGCATGCACTTGTGAAAGCGAAAAACAAACCCCTGAACACCTTCTGATAAACTGTCCATTAACATCTGATCTAAGGGAAGAAAACCAACTTTACCTGACTAACACAAAACAAGTTGCTTACAATAAAGACCAATACATCAAGTTTAATAGATTCTGCAGGTTGTATATTTTAAGGATAAAGTGTTGACTGTACATATTTCAAGCTACTATTTCTAATTACTATATGCAAAATTTGACATCGAACGTGTGATTTTCATGCTTCCCAATGTTCAATTGTGTAATTGTATATAATTTCAGATATACACGCAATTATCCTAATTGTGGATATGGCGTGTCTCTCCCAACTGTTAAATAAATAATAAATGCTAGCTTTCAGGCTAGCTTTCAGGGTAGCATTCAGGCTAGCTTTCAGGGTAGCATTTAGGCTAGCGCTTTCAGGGTAGCTTTCAGGCTAACTTTCAGGGTAACTTTCAGGATATCATTCAGGGTAGCTTCCAAGGGCTAGCTTTCAGACTAACTTTCAGGGTAACTTTGAGGTTAGCCTTCAGGGTAGCCAAAGATAATTAAATAAATAAACGATTGGGTTTAAAAGGTGTCTAGTCGTTAATATTTTTATCTTTGACCGCTTGGTAATACGTTTTTTTTTTTTTTGCAAATTGTCTTTTTGTTTTGTAGCTTTGGTCCTGTATGAATAAACTTCCTTCGTACCTTGAATATAATCTATCTTTTTTACTTCCTCATAATCTAAAGGTTTATTTTTTACCCGTGGAATATTCATTATCTTTGTAATCATCTTAATTTATCTCTTATTTTTGACTTCTTGCTCTTATTTAAGAGAGAGCAATTATAAGATGCGCTAAAACTTTGTATAGTTGCTAAGGCACAATTTGGATTATAGATTATAAACACAAGGTAATCCATGGATCCATGGATTTGGTCTTATTACCTTATGTTTGTATAGTTGCACATTATAATTATTTTTATTTATATAACTTTAAATTTAAAATACAATATAACGCGGCTGATGATTGTAAAACGAAAATTGCAATTATACCGCGAATGTTTCTTTTAAACAAAAAACGAAATTTATTTTAAAGAGAAATAACGACTATTTCTAACTTTAAGGATGAAGTATGAAAGGGTGAAAATATGAAGAGTAATGGCGAACGGAGAAATAAAAGTATCCAGGGGCGGGAATCGAACCCACGACCTTCCGCTTACCGGGCAGATGCCATGTCCACTAGGCTACCCTGGACATGGCATCTGCCCGGTAAGCGGAAGGTCGTGGGTTCGATTCCCGCCCCTGGACACTTTTATTTTTGCGTTCGCCATTACTCTTCATATTTTCACCCTTTCATACTTCATCCTTAAAGTTAGAAATAGTCGTTATTTCTCTTTAAAATAAATTTCGATTTTTGTTTAAAAGAAACATTCGCGGTATAATTGCAATTTTCGTTTTATAACTTTAAATTGTTCTTATAATGTTGAAAATGTAAGCTTTTAAATTAAATATAATAAAAGGACAGTAGAGCCTTCTATTGAGGACCTATGCACTATACAGGATTCACCCAGTTGCATAATTTCTTAGAAAAGATGAGTTAGTTATTTACAGGTGATCGTTCATTTACATATCTATTTACATACGGCTCTCTGTTCTCAGTTTCTTTTCTTGCACAGCCCTGTAAAACTTGTACAGGGCCAATGCATTGCATTTATTCTTTGTTGTTCTAGCCAACAGAGCCTCCAGAACAAGATTATTTGATCCAATTTTATGCAAAAGAAGTTCCCTTTCACTCATTAACTTTAGACAGAAAAACATGTGGTGATCCAATCCCGAGTCGGTTTTAAACATCAGGAATTATACATAATAATAATAATAAAAATTTGAAATGCCATTTTCTACCATCTACAGATCAACGGTGAAAATAAGAATTATAATTTACTTACAAACGTTTAGCACTTATATATATATAATAATCTTTATTTTATTCACATATATTTTCGATTCGATAATTAATCAACCATTCTTTATACAATTGAGTTATTTCTATGAGTTAATTAATTTACCTCCATAGACTGAGACTGATTCTAGCATTAATCCTGCCCCACCAGTGACTTGATAGAGTCACAAATGGAGCTCTAGTTCCGTGTAAGTAAAAGGTTAAATTGATTTCTACATAGGTAAATATGTTATTTACACCTCTTCACCCAGTGTAATTATCATGGAAAGATACTGTTAGTACTTTCATAAGATAAAGATAACTTTATGAGTCACCTTATACATATTTGTTTAGAATCCCGCAATCCATATCCATGTATCTAACCCGTTTGATTTAATTTCAACAAAAGACTATATATATAAATTTAATTAATTTTGCAGTTATTTTGAATTTTATAAAAAAACTACTAAATTCTATTGTAACGCTTCTATTTAGAAATTACCTCTGTTTAGCATAGTTTTAATTGAATAATTCTCTAATATCTTGCATATCTAAAATATTCCTTAAAACTTTCTTCAATCTGTAAATTGTTTTCCTCGAATACACACAATACTTTACAATTGATTTCATTTAACTATATTTGCATTTATATTGTAGCGAGTAATTAGTTTTATCATTTTTATGTAAATATTTTAATTTATTTTTAATGCCTGATTTTTGCATAGGTGTTTGTTGTATTTTTTATTCCTATATATACTTTGGCGTGTATTCATTAATTCATTCATATTTTTCGGTTGTTCTTCTTTTGACCTCGGTTTGGTTGGTTAATAAAATAACGTTCTTCGTTTGCGGATCACCGACTCTACCTTTCTGCTACGCTACAACTGGTGGAGAAGCTGGATCGTCAAGACCGATATCCCTTCAGACATAAAAGAAGGACTGAAACTGTTAAACAAGAAGATAGTGTAGAGCTCAGGGAGATGACCGTGAAAATAGAGGAAGCTACCCAGGTGGGCAATTATTTTCTTCAGCACCTACCAAGGAATCCTTCCATGTTCTCCGGGGAGGATGGTGAAGATCCCCTTACCTGGTTAAGAGGTTACAAACGTGTGGCAAAGCATAATCATTGGGACGAAACCCTATGTCTTGCCAATTTCTACTTCTACCTGAATGGAACTGCCCTCAAATGGTTTGAGAATAATGAGGAGACCATCCGGAATTGGGAAGAGTTTACTACTCAATTAGAGAGTGTATGTGGGAAAAGTGAGAGTCTGCGGCTGCTTGCCGAGAAAAAACTTAAAATCCGGGCTCAGTTAAAGGGTGAAATCACCGAGTTCTATATGCAAGACGTCCTACGACTCTGCAAAGAGGTGGATCTCCAAATGAGCGAGGAGGATAAAATCTCCCACCTCATGAAAGGAATAGTGGAAGAACTTTATCAGGCGCTTCTTCCAAGAGACATAAACAATACGGATCAATTTGTGTCTGAGTGCCGCCGCATTGAAGCGCTTCATCGTCGGCGTGTGACCCCCGCCAAGTACGAACGCTTGCCCAATGTAGCATCCCTTGATGTCTGCAATGATAATACAAATTTGTCATCCATGATTAGACAAATTGTCCGCGAGGAGGTGCAACGGGCCTTGGCCGCTCCTCGAGAAGAACCAAGAATCGCCACCATTGAAGATATGGTGAGGGAAGAAATTGATAAAACCCTCGCTCCAATATCAAATCCTTCCAGAGGCTCCCCTCAATATCAAACTTATACGCCGTCACCAATCGCTAGTAGAGAGACGGCCGCACCCCAGACTCCCCGTCCCAGAGCTCGGTACCCGAAACAGGGAGAAAGACTGGACACAAATGAATGGCGGACCACTGAGGGAAGACCAATTTGCTTCCATTGCGGACGCCCTGGCCATGTCGCCCGTTACTGCCGTGACAGAAGGAGACAGAATGACGAAAGAGAAAACGGATATTCCCAAGGGAGGCAAGAACCAATGTTCTTCTATGGATCCCGTCCCAAATTCCCGGCGCTCAATGACGACGAGCCAATGGATAATTTTAGACGTTACCGAAGCCCTTCCCCATACCCTGGCCGAAACGGACAACATTCGTCGCCTATTAGAGGGTCCAGTCGGTCACCTCGCCGTTCCCGCCAGGAAAACTAGAGGTTGCGACCTATTTTGGAGGTGGGGCCGCAAAATTTGGAAACCCTCCCTCATCGACTACAGTGGATATGAAAGGAAATTATATAAATATTAAAATAGAAGTAAATATAACCAGTGCTCTTGTTGATTCTGGGGCTTCTTATTCTGTCGTGTCCGAGAGGTTCAGACTCAAATTAAAGAAAATAATGTTTGCCGAAACTGACGTGAGCTTAAGAGTGGCCAACGGTAAAATTATAAAACCGAAAGGACGCTGCTCTTTAAAATTGGACTTAAATGGTCTGCAGGAAAATTTCGAATTTATTGTTCTGGAGGACTGTAGTCACGATGTGATCCTCGGATGGGACTTTTTGAAGTTATCCAGGGCGGTAATTGATTCTGCAGAAGATAAACTTTTTTAGAGGAATTCCTAGTCGAGGACACACCCAAGAACAACTCACCTCTCTACGCGAAACGGGAATACAGAATAGAGCCCGCATCTTGTCAGCTGATAGAGGTATTAAGCAGAGACATCTCAGATAATGCAACTGTGGTGGCAGAAAGTCAAAAAGGTCTGTCGCTGGAAAGAGAACTAATGGCTCCCTCCTCTATCATCTCGCTTACCAGTAACAGGGGAAAACTGTGGGTGGCAAATTGGAGCCCATATCCGAAGATAATTCCCCAGGGGATGCACGTGGCCGATGGTGTCGTCATCGAGGATAGCCAGCTATGTGTACTTGCTGAGGGCAACCACGTGGGAACAGATATAGGCCATTCCGAGGATTCAAAAATTGCGGAAATTTTAAATATAGATGATTCACTTGACGATTTTCAAAAATAAAAATTAAGAAATTTATTGAGAAACTATAGAGATATTTTTGAGTTCAGAAAAAAAAAGAAGCGTCCAAGACCGATAATGTTAAGCATCGAATTAGCACTGGAGACCACCTTCCCACCAAACAACGACCGTACCGTGTAGCACCAGCGGAACGTCAAATTATTCAAGAGGAGGTAAATAAAATGGAAGAAATGGGTATTATTCAGCCCTCTGCGAGCCCATGGGCCTCACCGGTCGTTTTGGTCAGGAAAAAAGATGGCAGCTGGAGATTCTGCGTCGATTACCGCCGCCTTAATAAGATAACAAAAAAGGATGTTTACCCGCTCCCAAGGATCGACGACACTTTGGACTGTTTACAGGGAGCACGATTTTATTCCTCTATGGATCTCCAATCTGGATACTGGCAGATCGACGTGGAGGAATCGGACCGTGAGAAGACTGCATTCATAACCCCAGATGGATTATATGAGTTCAAGGTGATGCCATTTGGGTTATGTAACGCCCCAGCTACATTCGAACGAATGATGGACGGCCTCTTGAAGGGTCTTAGGTGGACAATCTGTCTCTGTTACCTTGATGACATAGTCGTTTTTTCTGATGATTTTTAGGAACATCTGAGACGCCTTCAGCTGGTATTAGGCTGTTTGAGGAAGGCTGGCTTGTGCCTCAATCCGGGGAAATGCAGGTTTGGTGCGAAAACTATAACAGTTCTTGGACATAAGGTGAGTGGAGATGGAATATGTCTCGATCCAGAAAAAATTAGAGCAGTCCGTGACTTCCCCAGACCAAAGTCGCTAAAAGAAGTTAGAAGTTTCCTAGGGCTATCTTCCTACTACCGCCGTTTTATACCCAATTATGCCCATATAGCCCAACCATTAAACGCTCTTTTAAAGAAAGATTCAGTGTTTAGTTGGAACATAGAAGAGCGGCACGCATTTGAAGCTCTCAAGTCAGCCCTAATTTCTGAGCCTGTCTTGGGACATTTTGATCAACTATGGAATAGGAGCAGTTTTAGCGCAAATTCAAAAGGGAAAGGAAAGAGCTATTGCCTATGCATCGAGAACGCTCAATAAGGCGGAAAGAAATTATTCGACGACTGAGAGAGAATGTCTTGCTGTTATTTGGGCCATTGGCAAATTCCGGCCGTATGTTTTTGGACGTCAATTCACTATCGTAACTAACCATCACTCCTTGTGCTGGCTGACCAACCTCAAGGACCCATGTGGGAGGTTAGCAAGATGGGCTCTTCGGCTGCAGGAGTTTGATGTTACTGTTGTGCACAAGAGCGGAAGAAAACATCAGGACGCTGACTGTTTATCAAGAAGTCCCCTAAATTGTAGTGAAGATATAGAAGAAGATATTCCTTGCATAGTTGCCTTACAGAATTTTGGACGGGAACAAATGAAAGACCCGGACCTCACGAAGATAGCCGACAAAATCCAACAGGAAACATCTAACAAGTCCATTATAAAAATAAACGATACTCTCCATAAAAAAAATTACGATCCAATGGGAAGGGAATGGCTTCTGGTGGTCCCCCGCCACTTGAGGCCTGGAATACTGAGAAACTTACATGATTCTCCCACTTCAGGACATCTTGGATTTACTAAGACATATGATCGAATAAGAAAAAAATTATACTGGCCCGGAATGTATAGGAATGTTAGGAAGTATGTGGCTCACTGTCCAGATTGTCAGCGACGCAAACGCCAGCCCCAACTCCCTCCAGGACTTTTGCAGCCGATACCTGTGCCTATAGCCGCCTTCGAAAAAGTGGGAATGGATCTCCTTGGAAGGTTTCCAACATCTATGTGTGGGAACCGCTGGATCATTGTCTGTACGGATTACCTCACCAAGTTTGCGATCACGAAAGCTCTACTGACAAGTGAATCAGTGGAAGTAGCGAAATTCTTCATTAAAGATGTAATTCTGAAGCACGGTGCGCCGAGGGAAGTTATCACAGATCGAGGACGAAATTTTACATCTTCAATGATTCGTGATCTGAACAAACACTGCAGAATAACTCATCGGACAACAACCGCCTACCACCCTCAGACCAATGGACTCACTGAAAGGTTGAATAAGACAATAGCAGACATGCTGTCCATGTATGTGGACGTCAACCAGAAAGATTGGGATGAGATTCTCCCATTCGTGACGTTCGCATACAACACGGCGAAGCAAGAGTCCACGGGGTTTAGTCCATTCTACCTTGTGCACGGGCGTGAGGCGGAGACCCCACTAGACTTGCTATTCCCCAAATTTCCTTCAGAGGATGAAGATGACTTCATCCAGACGCTAGGATCAAGGGCCGAAGAAGCGCGACAGCTGGCACGCATTCACACTATGAGGTCCCAGGGAGGAAATAAACTCCGTTACGACGCCCATCACAGAAACATAATCTATCAGCCCGGAGATCTCGTTTGGATCTATATCCCTGTGCGCAAGGTGGGTTTGTCTGAAAAACTAATGCGACGTTATTTCGGCCCGTATAGGGTGACAAGAAAAATATCCGATGTGACATATGAAGTGGAGACATTCGGAGACCAGCATGGTCGTCGTAAAACAAAAGACATAGTTCACATCTGCAGGATGAAGCCCTATTTAGATCCAGAGAAGCGGGAGGACCACCTGGAGGAGGACATGGAAGACAACTTATCAAGTCCTCAAAAGGAAAAAGTTCCAGCGGAAGGGAGGCAACCACCCTTGGCCCAGGAGGAGGTCCCCAGACCAAGAGACCTGGATATCCCTGGCCCTATTACGCGGTCGCGAGCTCGTAGACTGGAGGCGCAGGTCTCCTGCTGAACATCGGGTCGATGTCCTTTGAGAGGGGGGCTATGTAGCGAGTAATTAGTTTTATCATTTTTATGTAAATATTTTAATTTATTTTTAATGCCTGATTTTTGCATAGGTGTTTGTTGTATTTTTATTCCTATATATACTTTGGCGTGTATTCATTAATTCATTCATATTTTTCGGTTGTTCTTATTTTGACCTCGGTTTGTTTGGTTAATAAAATAACGTTCTTCGTTTGCGGATCACCGACTCTACCTTTCTGCTACGCTACAATATTATTTGTACATATTTCAATTGTGTTGATATATTTTTTCATCTAAATAAATTGCATACTAATTATTGTACATATTTCAAATATCTTTCTTTCTATGTTTAGTTTACCTTTAAAGTACAAGTGTTCGTAAGGGGACATAGCGCTCTAAGTCAATATAAAAATCTGAAATTAGAATTAACAAAAATAATTTTGAATCAATATTGTAGCGCTATAAAATAGTTACCAGGAGAGGTAAGTAGAAATAAACTTTATTTACAACGAACGGTCTTCCTCTAGAATTGAAGATACATTTATATAATGCGATAAATAAAATATAGAAAAAGCCTTGATCTAAAATATAAGATAATTGTATCTTGTTTGAAGTGTGTGTGTGTAGGAGGATGCTAATTATAGGATAAAAGAGAGAACCCTCCCTTTTATTAAATGTTTGGAAACAATGCGGACTTTGATTTATTTAAATTCACAAAGGTTTCACGAAATCTCTCCAGAATTCTCAAAAGTGGAGTTTAGTTGTAAAAATGGTTAAAACTATTTTATAGCCGAAATATTGGTAGGAATATTTCTCGAACGATATTGTGTGTGATCTCTAATAAGAAATCGGACATCTTAGGAAAAAGATATGTCCCCATCAACCAATTTTTAAAATTTAGTTTACTAAATAACCAGGCAGCTATTGTTCGTCAAAATATTCTGATGAAAAAGTATGACTTTTCTATAAAATGTTGATATAAAAACAAAATGTTAGCAATACGTTTCTTTATTTGTATGACGAACTATTTCAGATATTTCTAGTTATTTAACCAGTAGCATTTCTATATATGCTCAAGTGCGCGTGGTCAGGATATGCCCTTTTGTTTTCAATATTTATAGATGAGATATACAGCAAATGAAGACATTAGGACGCGAATGTTTCTTTCATACATCAATCAAACTTCTACTGTCCTAACTGAGATCAAATATATTGAGAAGGCTTAGCTCATCAGAGGTGAACCCTCCCAGCGGTTTCTCCTATTTAATGTACCAGACCGTTTCTTTAGAACTTTAATATTATATTGGATAGTTTCTGCCTTTATATGCTATAGTGAAGGGTGGAATCTCTGAAATGGTATTTAATCAAACTATAGACATAAGCTTTTAGGACGGTTGAATTACATATAAATATTTGCATCGATCAATGGTCTTCCGCAAACATTTCTAAGATTCTACCCTTCAGTGTAGCATATATAAGCAGAATGATCCAATACAGTATTAGAGCTCTAAAGAAGCGGTCTGGTCGATTAAATTGGCGAACCCGCTGGGAGGGTTCACTACTGATGAGCCAAGCCCTCTCAATATTTTTTCATCGGAGTAAGGACGGTAGAAGTTTGATTGATGTGTAAAAGAAACATTCGCGTCTTAATATCTTCATTTGCTGTATATAGATGACGCGTTATTGCTTTGTATTAATATATGAAACTCCACCTTTGCCGGTCCCAAGCCCGGATGAAAAAGGAGGAGGGGGGAGCAGTAACAAGCTCACTAAAAAACCTGGGCTCAGCTGGCCCGGCTGATAGTACCCTGTAAGGGCTCCTAATCCAGGGATACAGGATGAGCAGCGTTTGTACTCCATGTTGGGAGCAGCTGCACATGGCGTCTGTTCCTCATGTCAGAGGCGGCCATTTTTTTGGAGCTAAGTCGGCCTGCCACTGAGTAGTGCTCCCAGTCTTAATGACAAAGGCAGGCACATTCTACTTCACCCCGTCATGATGGTTGTCAAGCTTTACAAGCTTGATACCGTAATATGATTGAGCGGAGAAAAGAAAGAAGAAGAAGAATATATGAAACATCTTCTGATTGTACAACTGTCAGCTACATGATGGTCAACGCCATCTATCCCCGTACTATGACAGCCCACACAGGAGGAAGGAAGGCTACGGACCTGTCTGCCATATTTGGAGGAAACTTCCCTGACATAGATAGTTTTTTTTACCCAACACTTCTAATAGGTACTGGCGGCATGCGTAGACACAAACCTATTGTTGTAGGATAACACTGGAAAAAAGCATTCATTGTTTATTCTGATGGGGGGAAATGGACCCCTGAGGGCTATATCTATAACATTGATAGCTATCGCGCTTCAGGTGATGTGGAATATGTTTTGAAACTTTGAAGATAGTTTGTCGATATACACTCATGTACAAAACTTAAGGAAGTTGTAACTTTTACCATGTATATCGGGATTCAGACAATAACTCTGAAATATATTACAGTGGCCTTTATTTAAGACATAATAGATAACCAATATACACTCATGTACCAAACTTAAGGAAGTTGTACCTTTTACCATGTATATCGGGATTCAGACAATAACTTTGAAAGATATTACAGTGACCTTTATTGAAGACACAAAATAACCAATATACACTCATGAATAAAACTTAAGGAAGTTGTACCTTTTAGCATGTATATTGGGATTCAGACAATAACTCTGAAAGATATTACAGTAACCTTTATTGAAGACACACGAAATAACCAATATACACTCATGGACAAAACTTAAGGAAGTTGTACCTTTTACCATGTATATCGGGATTCAGACAATAACTTTGAAAGATATTACAGTGACCTTTATTGAAGACACAAAATAACCAATATACACTCATGAATAAAACTTAAGGAAGTTGTACCTTTTAGCATGTATATTGGGATTCAGACAATAACTCTGAAAGATATTACAGAAACCTTTATTGAAGACACACGAAATAACCAAGTGAGAACAAAATTGATTCTGTCTCCCTCAATAAAAAACAGACAACCGGCGACATCAATTACTTTCTGAGATAAGAGGATGCCAGCGGGCGACGCTGGCACGGGACGCCGGGAATTCTGCGAGCTGGCCAGCCGGCCTGCGCGCGCACCGGGGGCTGCGCGCGCACTTTTCGAACACCGCCTGATCTCACCGGCTGTTTACCGCGCGTCGCTACAACCTGTGGCGGTTCCTTCTATTATATAATACTCTAGGCGCTGGTGGAGTAAAAACTGTACTCCACCTGCCTCTTATAATTGTATGTAATTTTTGGACACTTATTAAAATATAAATTATTAATTTATAGTTCTCACTGCAGCTCGAACCTTTACCCTAACGCGGTAGAACATGGCGCAGTCGACATTCGGTTAATTATAGCCGTTTTTTAAGTGACAGCTCAGTGACAATTAGTAATCAAGATGCCCTCAAGAAGGAATCGCCGACCATCCCAAACCCCTCCAGAGAACCCTGCCTCTCCGACCAGCACCGACATCCTCAGGTCCATAGCCGCACTGTTGCAGCAGATGGCTACTCGGAATCCGACACCGACAGTCCCATTAGGAGCTCCTCCTCACCACGCCACAAAATCATCCAGCTTCCTAAACTGGCTTCCCCGGAGGAGTTAACGATGTCTTTTTTCCGCGATTGGAAACAACGTTGGAACGACTACGTGGACGCCCAACAAGTAGCCACCTTCCCGCTATCCACACAGCAAGTGACTTTGCGTGCCGCCCTCCATTCCGAATGGACCATCCTTTGGCAATCAGGCCGCCTTCATATTTCCACCACCACCACCCTCGATGAAGACGTGAATGCTCTCGAGGCCTACCTACGCAAGAAGCGAAACCCCCTCCTTGATCGGCAAGATTTTCATCGTAGGGACCAACAAACCGGAGAATCGGTGGATCGCTACTTCGCAGCCCTTAAAGCTCTTGATGACTCGTGTGCACATGAGCTGGATTTTAAGTGCAGCACATGCGGCGACCCGTGTATTACAATATGCACAAAAAGAGCTTGTGGGAAAACGTTTGCCCTTGCTGGTTATCAACAGCAACTCCGTATCCGTGACAGGTTAATATGTGGCCTGTTTGATAAAGACCTCCAACGAAAAGTACTGGCGGAGCAGTACAACTCCGACCTCTCCCTGGACCGAGTCCTCTCAATTTGCATCGCACATGAG
The DNA here is from genome assembly GCA_030710605.1 of Cordylochernes scorpioides. Lineage (NCBI taxonomy): Eukaryota > Metazoa > Arthropoda > Arachnida > Pseudoscorpiones > Chernetidae > Cordylochernes > Cordylochernes scorpioides. The sequence continues at coordinate 69,112,499 of CP092871.1, read as the reverse complement.
AGTGCTACCGCCGTGGGCGCGACTCTTTCACCCTCCCCAACCACCTCCCCCGAAGCCTTCATTGCAACCAGACGTGCACCATCAACCTACAAGCATCAACAAGCCAGCTCGTCTGAAACCTCACCTAAGGCCAACCGTTTCTTTCAGAAACCCTATGATCCTAACGACCCCTGCTCCGGATGTGGGGCTAACCCAAGACACCGCCGTGACCAGTGCCCAGCAAAAGACATAGAGTGTAACAAATGCGGCATCACCGGGCATTACGGAAGGGTTTGCCGACAACTGAAACGGAAACCCACAACCAAACCTAATATCCCGCCACCCGCAACCAGAAACAATCAGTCCCAACCAGGACCCTCAAACACAGTTGTTGCAGCTGGAGTACGCAACGAACTCATAACCATTCCGACCGATATCAACCATAAGTTACACCAAATCCGTTGGCTGGCGGACCCGGGGTCAGATCTGGATCTAATCCCAGAATCAGAATTCCTGTTACTGGATGAGCAGACCCGATCAGCACTCAACCCGAAGAACGTCCCTTGCGTAGGAGCCAACGGCATCAGCTTAAGTCCTTGTGGATCGTTCGTCGCGGCACTGCATCTCAACGGGAAAACATACAGTACTACCGTTGGAGTCTGCAAGCACCTGAACGCCCCTCTCTTGAGCAAGAGCGGATGCAAAGCCTTAGGACTTCTGCCGGATAACTGGCCCCATTCAATGATCGTCAATGCCATAACCAACGGACAAGTTCTAACGTTCCCGCCGACCCCGGTGAGAGCCAATGAGATCGATAAGCAGTCTATCCTTACCCATTATGCTAGAGCGTTCGACGACACAGTGTTAAAACCCATGCAAGGACCCCCGAGGGCTATCGAACTATGTAAAGATGCCGTTCCTTGCAAACGCTACCGGGCATACAACGTTCCCTTTCACTGGAGAGACCCCGTCAAAACTCAACTCGATACCATGTTGGCGAAAGGGATAATCGAACAGGTACCCGTCGGCGAAGCCATCGATTGGTGCCATCCTATGGTAGTCGTCCCGAAAAAAGGCTCATCACAAGTCACTATACCAAATGATCTCGCCGGTGCCATCATTGGGAAAGGTGGTCAACGCATCAGGAAGATCCGGCGCGAGTCTGGTGCGGGGATCACCATAGATGAGTCTCAACCTGGTAGCAACGAACGGGTCATCACCATCTCTGGCACGCCCCAGCAGATCCAGATGGCCCAGTACCTCTTGCAGCAAAATGTAAGAGAACATTCCTTCCGGAAGCGTTACAATCACAACGCCAAGCCACTCTCACATTTGGAAGTGGGAGCAATAGTCCTTGTCCAGGATCACCGCACAAAACATTGGACCCTCCTTGCTAAGGTTCTCGAACAACTTCCACGCGGTCGCAGCTACCTCATGCGGACCGACGCCGGACGCCTTCTTCGCCGTAATCGCAGATTCTTACGACCTTTCGTGCCTCCACCGTACACCACCCCACCCAACTCAGCTCAACATCAGCAGACCTTATCCCCTCGAACCCGAGAACCGAACCCGCGTTATAGCAACTACGTTGGATCGGTCCCAAGTCCCAATCTCCAGGGGGGGCATGAGATAAGAGGATGCCAGCGGGCGACGCTGGCACGGGACGCCGGGAATTCTGCGAGCTGGCCAGCCGGCCTGCGCGCGCACCGGGGGCTGCGCGCGCACTTTTCGAACACCGCCTGATCTCACCGGCTGTTTACCGCGCGTCGCTACAAACCTGTGGCGGTTCCTTCTATTATATAATACTCTAGGCGCTGGTGGAGTAAAAACTGTACTCCACCTGCCTCTTATAATTGTATGTAATTTTTGGACACTTATTAAAATATAAATTATTAATTTATAGTTCTCACTGCAGCTCGAACCTTTACCCTAACGCGGTAGAACACTTTCTACTTCTTTATGTTTTGTCTATGAATGCAAATAACAATCAACTTAATACAAACTTAATTAAGATCTTTAGTCTCATATACATTTTCATGAGAGATACAGAAAATACAGAAAAGAGGGATAAATAAATTTGAAAATACAAAGATATATATAGGAAATATATAAATATAGGTTTTTTAAATATAATATTATACATAGTTTATAGAGAGAGAGAGGTATTCACCTGCACGCTTTTTTATACAAAAATTCCCGTAAGTTATGGGAGAGAGTAGATAAACAATGGACTCAATCAATTTATTTATATTTAACGATATAAGGAAATATAATACACATATTCACAATCTGTTTTCTTGACTTCTAATTGCTATTTGTAAAACTATATCAACTCTGAGTAAATATCACTTTCTATGTTTGTGTGTTGTACGTTCCGCAGATGTTCCCACAATGTTCGACGTATTTGGATGAAAATTTGTCAGGATATTGAGCTCGGATTGGATAGAGTAACTGTCAACTCCCAGAGTCTTCTGTCGATAATACTATAGTGATGGAAATTTTGCCGGGAAGATATTGATCTAGAAAAACGTCGAGAATCGACGGTTCAAACCATTCCTTCAACAACCAATCCCCAATTGACGCCCTGGTCATCCTGACGTCTGCCAAGACACACATCTATAGGTACTTCCTCGGTGTGGAACTGAGGAGTGTTCACGAAGACCTTGTCTGGAGGATGACTCAAGGTGGGGAAGCCTCCTTGCTGAAGAAATTTGTACACATACACAACTATATATATTTCCCTACATTTTATCTACCCTTTATTTACTATTTTATTATATATTTTTTCCACCTTTGTAACAATCGATTATAAGAATCAATAAACATTTTTAAATTGTTAATTGTCAAATATATTGTAAAGTGGATGACAAAGCCAAGATTCCAGAGTAAAGTTGGGGGAAGATGAGTGGACACCAGCTACGGGGGATGGCCATCAATCAGGGGACAAGCGACAAAAACAGCATTCCTGTGTGGAGGAGAACAGAGTCTGGTCATCTGCGGCAAGAAGAAGACGTGGCGACTTGCCTCCGGGCGTGTGGATGATCCTGTAAGACGGTGCCAGGAGAGACTGACATCGGAGCTGCCTACAAGCCGATGTTGCAAGGCTGGACGTGTATAGTGTGGAGTGGTACGTTTCCCAAGAGTGACATCCACGGCGCCAAGGATTATTCTGACAGGGAGGCTGAAGGCAAGTCTCACTGCTTTATTCCTTCTGTTTAGTGAGACATAATAAAGCGCTAACTTTAGTTGCATCCCTTTGAACTCACGTGTGTATCTTTGTGGCATCCTGAGTGGACAAAGAACACGAGTAGTATCTGGGTACGACGTAACAATATGTTATTAACTAATATATCAAATTACACAATAAAAACTGGAAATGTCTCTTGAAGACTTTAAGATTGTCACATGATGCTACATATTGTCAAAGAATGGTGCGGGTAGTAATAAAACTACTTTGATGGGATTTTTATCCGGTAGGATATTAATTTATAAAAGTAAAGTTTACCAAAGCTGGTGTTAAGGCTTTGTCACCGACAAGAGGTCGCTAGTTTACGGCTACGATCAATACTGTAGATGGCGTCTAGTTTTGACGTCTATTTTGACGGGAGAAGCGACCTTTGCTTTTATAAGTGAAAAATAAAACTAGAAAATTCTATTCTCGAAATATTAATATTTTGATAATCTTCATTTTTAAATTTGATATAGGTATCTAGCGTGCCATCTGTGAGTAATAATTAAAACTATTTATTGCGGAGCTTTTTCCTTTTTTTTTTTACAAAATAAAACAATTTCCTACTGGCTTTTCTACGATGATGATGCAGCCCTCTCAATATATTTTCATCGCAGTGAGCAAATGTATAAAAATTTGCGCCAGTTTCAATCACTCTTTAAAGAAAAAGTTTCAATAAGCAATTTATTTCATTTGTTTCCCACACCTCTCTCTCACCATCTAAAAAAATCGCGTCATTGAATTATTTATAAATCGTCAAGTTAAATAAAAAATGGCATCTCCAATTGTAGATAGATCAGATAAAATCTGAATGTAGACACGGAGGTAGACAAATTGGTTGTCAGTCTAGAGGTCAGGTCAGCCAAGGTTCTACAGAACACCACTACTGTACACGCGTGCCCTTCCAATCATCTAAATAGATTGGGAGACATGTCATCGCGCGTCCAATTGTCAAATTTACACAATTTTCCCACCACACGTCAATAATTAGCCTACATTCTGACGCCCTCTATTTTTGCTCTCTCCCGTAATGTCCTGAAGGAAGGGTTGTTAGGTCAGAGATTTCTCCATCGACGCTCCAGTTTTATCTCATCCGCTGATTCTTCATAGCCACCTTGTTCTGACCATTCTGAATAACGCCATCCTTTAAATATTTATATTATAATACTGAATGCTTATAATAAATCAAACTTTCTACTGTTTATACTGCAATGAAAATTATTGGAAGGAACTGCTCATCAGTGGTGAATCCTCCCAGCGGTTTCGCCAGTTTTAATCTACCAGACTAGTGTGCCGGGTTGTTCTGTCGGGAGGCTCATCCTACGACACAGAGCCCTCCTCCAAAAGGTTCGAGAGGTTTCTGAAAAGATCTGAATGGACATTTAAGACTAAAAGATCTGAATGGACATTTAAGAAAAAAAGATATGAATGGGCATTAACACTAAAAGATCTGAATGGACATTAAAGACTAAAAGATCTGAATGGACATTTAAGACTGAAAGATCTGAATGAACATTCAAGACTAAAAGATCTGAATGAACATTCAAGACTAAAAGATCTGAATGAACATTCAAGACTAAAATATCTGAATGGACATTTAAGACTAAAATATCTGAATGGACATTTAAGACTAAAAGATCTGAATGAACATTCAAGACTAAAAGATCTGAATGGACATTTAAGACTAAAAGAACTGAATGGACATTTAAGACTAAAAAATCTGAATGGACATTTAAGACTAAAAGATCTGAATGGACATTTAAGTCTAAAATATCTGAATGGACATTCAAGACTAAAAGATCTGAATGGGCATTTAAGAATAAGATATCACAATGAATGGGAATTTAATACTAAAAGTCCCATAATGTTTGTGAACCAAACCTTAGCTTCATTTTAAATTACAATATAGGTATCACAAGCCAACTATACTACATCAAAGAGTTGGTGGACGAGTGGGTAACATCCTCGATTCCCGACCGTCGTGAATCGGGATCGAATCTCGCATTGGACACTTTGTTTTAATATGTGAATAACCTTAACATAATATTCATTGTAGAAAATATCATAAACTAGGTTTCTCTTTTTGTGTGAGCGGTACCTAGTAAAGTTATTTTGGAACAAGAACAAGAACTATACTACACCGTGGTAATCCGTCAATTACCAGAAACACCCACAACATCATCTCGGTGTTACAAATAGGGCAATTTGGAGTGTACCCAGGCGTTCCAGTTAAGAAGAAAAATGAGGCGTTTATGACAAGCGTGCTACCGCGGTATAATGTACGTAAAGGTAGCTAATGATGCCCCAGTGTGACCCACGGGGCGTGACCCCTGGGTGGGGGGTTATCTATCCCTCCAGTCAGGATTGCCCCACAAAACACAGTGGCCACCAGAAATGTAGGACGGGTGGAGTAATGATCAACTAGGAATCACTGCTCTACAAGAATCTAAAAGTTCTTCTTTATCTAAAGGACAGTCAATGAGAATCTCAATATGGTTTTGAGGAAGATTCCCCGTCGATACATTACAGAGTCAAATTTGAAAATGCATACAGAGTATAAACTTCCCTAAAATGAACAAACGGAACCATTCTTTTATTACAAACATAAAATAAACTTAATATGATTGAAATGTTCACTTTTTTCTTCAGTCCGATGAACGTATTGGATATATACTGCGAATATAACGATGATGATATAGGAATACGAAATACAGTAGAACCTCCCTGTAAAGGAAGCTTAGTTTCAGAGCTAAAGTGTCCTTTAGGGAGAGAGGTATCCTCTTACAGGAGAGTTTCTATATAGTAAAAAATGGTAATTTAGCAAATGAAAACTATCCTTTATAGAGAGTGTCCTTTATTAATCAACCAGGCGCGATATTGAAATATTTGCGCCTAATACAGAGGAATCAAAACAACAAACAAATTAGAACATAGAATTAACTGGCATGTTTAGATATTCAACAAAATATCCCATGAGCGACCACTATTGAACGACTACTTACTTGAGTGACTAGTTTTGTAAAATCGCACAAAAAAGACCTAACCTGTGATTTAAACCAACTTTCTCTCTACAACAACCTCCAGGAGAGACCATGTTTTTAGAGCGATCTATCCAACAAGGTGGTGTTGTCAATAAGGTATATTTGAATTGTGTCAGAATGGCCACAATACCAACATTGTACTTTGACTTTGGGAATAACGTAATCAAATATACAAGGTA
>CP092871.1:69021510-69105971 GCA_030710605.1 Cordylochernes scorpioides | reverse complement strand
AACATAATAAGAGTTATTATTATTAATAAATAAATTGCTCTGTGTGTGTGATAATTTTTACAAGGACTTCGAATTTCAGGGAGCAGTCAAAATAACTATAGGGATTTATTAAATATTTGTCGAATAGCCGTCTCTAAGCCGCTCTCTAACAGCTTGAAGTGAATTGCATCACTTTCAAATGCTTTACCACGTAAATAACTCTTTACTATTCCAAACATATAGATGCCTGAAGGTGCCAAGTCAGGGCTGTACGCAGGTTGAGGTATCTTTATAAGTAAAGTAGAGAAATAGTGAACAGAGATTGAAACAATTTGGTGGTGGCGTCTTATCCATCTGATTTTGTTGCTCCATGGAAAGGTAGGGTGCCATTGCCCCGTTAGTCAGCCACATTTCAGAGTTCCCTGTTCACGGTTACGGTAGCGGCTCGGGGCTCACGACACCGTACTACAGTGCAATCCCTTAATTGAGCTGCTTCTCCCGCCCGCCACGTAGAGGAGGGGATAGACCTCTGGGCAGGATTGAAACAATTTATATTTTACAAAAGTATCATATTTGATAATATTATAATATCAAGATTAATTTGTTTAAAACTTTAGAATGAATAACGAAAGTATTTACATAAGACTATGCCGACTCTCTCTGACACAAAGTACATTCGCCATATCCCAAGAAATTCTGTCCCTCTCTAGACCAGCTACTATTACAATTAAGGTCAATCCTGGAGACGACAATAGTCCACCAATGTAACAACACCAGACTTGACCATTTAGTAGAAACAAAATTATGGGAAGTGAAAGATTGGTCAATGTATTGGATGAGAAAGAAGTCACAGTATGATTATCAGGGGTGAAGATTGGCTTCCGCTAGAGTTCGACCCTTGGGGCTTTTTCGGGTGTTAGTCGGATGAGATAACCTCAGAAACCTTCAATTGGGCAGTTTGAGATGATTTCATAACCCCTCTTCTCTCTTCCCCCGTTGTCGGGGGAATTCGGGCATGGCCTAGACGATGACGCCCTGGCCATCCTGGTGTCTGCCAAGACACGCATCTATAAGTACTTCCTCGGCGTGGAACTGAAGAGTGTTCAATAAGACCTTGTCTGGAGGAGAACTCTCTCAAGGTGGAGAAACCTTCCTTGCTGAAGAAATTTGTACACATACACAACTGTATATGATGCACTAGCGCGCCATCTGTTATCAAAATAAAAAAAAAACTATTTTAAAGGCGTAATATTTTTTTTTATATTAAACAATTTCTACTGCCCTTACTGCAATGGAAAAATTAATGAGAGGGCCTGGCTCATCAGTGGTGAACCCTCTCAGCGGTTTCGCCAGTTTAATCTACCATACCGCTGTTTTATTGCATTTTTGGAACTTCCTTTTATAGTGATACTGTTGATAGACTCTTTGAACTGATGAGCCAGGCCCTCTCATTAATTTTTCCATTGCAGTAAGGGCAGTATAAATTGTTTAATATCAAAAAGAATCTTACGCCTTTAAAATAGTTTTGAATTTTGACAACTGTATATATTCCCCTACATTTTATCTACCCTTTATTTTTCCACCTTTGTAACGATTGATTAGAAGAATCAATATAATTGTTTAAATTGTCTTCCCTCGTTGTATGTTACGAAAACGTAACCACTTCTATACTGAGGCAGTGTTCTTTTTGTTTATCCGAGGTACACGTAGGACAAGCCACCATGGTTAGCCCCTGCATCTACTGTGTACCAGATGTCTACACATATAGAAATCACTTATATTTTTACACTTACAAGTGGTATGAAATTTCGAAACTATTATAGACGCGTAGGATTCTTTTAAAAATAAAACAATTTCTACTACCATAAAAAGAATCATACGTGTCTATAATAGTTTCGAATTTTCATAGCAGATGGCGCGCTTATGCATCATAATATACTTACAAGTTTTGAAAATAGAGAAATCCATAAATAAATATTTAATTAAAAAGGCATATATTGAATCAAAATATCATTTATTTTTGCCAATATTTCAGTTGGCTGAACGCCAACCTTTATCAAGGTATTATAACATATTTATGTGTGTCAATACTACTATGCCAAAGCCCCATTTTAGTTGATTGTGCTTATTAATGATGTTAGAACTTTGATAGAATCGGGGACTAGTGAAGCAATATTATCTTCAGGGAAAAGTGCCCAAAACGGGATTCAATAACCGATAGTAGCTGATGGAAATCGACGGCTTATGCCATTTGTCCACCCACCATTGAGTCAGTGTGACAGCAGTCAGTCTAGCATCAGTCTATGAGGGACAGTGGAGTTGTCACGAAGTTGTCCAGGCTATGTCTGGTAAGCTCCAGTAGAAGACAAGATAGCTAGTAGCTGTAGAAATAGGCCGAGCGTACTCACGGCGGATGACATGTCCAGAGATCCTGGGATTGTATAATCGACAGCCACAAGAGAAACATGAATCTGAGCGCCATCTGTCTTTACATATAGAAACTATTTACAGCGCAAACGTTGGTAGGTGGAAGGATGGTCTAAACCGATCGCTACGACCCAGGTTCTGCTCCCGCATTGGGCTTTTTTATATATAAAAAAAATATATATATATATACTCCAATGGCCCCCGATTATTGCAAAAGTCCAACCTCACCAGCGAGTGCAAGTAACCAAACCGTGCTCTGGCATATTTGTAAGTGCAAATTCGAACTGCTCTTAAACACGTGTAGACACGTGGTGCACATACAGTGAAAGCAGTCGTCTACTTCTACCCACCATGATTATCATGGCCTGTACCACGTGTACTAGGGATAAGCAAAAAAATAATAATAAAAAATAGCGCGAACGTTTCTTTCGAAATTGAACAAATTTCTACTGCCATTACTGTAATGATAAATAGTTTAGAATTTTTAATAGGGATGACACCTAGTAATGCATCAGATTTTAATTATGCCTAACAGGCCTTTATGAATTGTTTTGGAAGATAGAAGTGTGCTCGAATCAAATATTAATATTTACACTCATGGACAAAACTTAAGGAAGTTGTACCTTTTAGCATGTATATCGGTATTCAGACAATAACTCTGAAAGATATTACAGTGACCTTTATTGAAGACACACGAGATAACCAATATACACTCATGGACAAAACTTAAGTTAGTTGTACCTTTTAGCATGTATATCGGGATTCAGACAATAACTCTGAAATATATTACAGTGACCTTTATTGAAAACACACGAGATAACCAAGTGTGAACAAAATTACTTCTGTCTCTTTAAAAAAATAGTCGACCGGCGACATTAAAGACTTTAAACTTCCTTAGGTTTTATTCATGGGTGCATAGCAGTTTTCTACTGTCCTTACTGCAATAGAAAATAATATTGGGAGGGCTTGGCTCATCAGTGGCGAACCCCCTCAGCGGGTTTACCAGTTTAATCTTCCCTACTGTGCAAATTTTGTATTGGGCTCGTTCGCCTAACTATACGGTACTGTATGGAACGCTTCACGATTTTGCGTGTCATCCTTGCGCAGGGGCCATGCTAATCTTCTCTGTATTGTTCCAATTTTAGTATATGTACCGCCGAACAAGCGTGTACGCTTGTTCGGCGGTACATATACTAAAATTGGAACGATACAGAGAAGATTAGCATGGCCCCTGCGCAAGGATGACACGCAAAATCGTGAAGCGTTACTATACGGTACTGTAGAGAAATCTTTTCTATGGTATTTAAGCCAACATTTGACGTAACTTTGGAAACTGTAAAACGAAAATTAAAATTATACCGCGAATGTTTCTTTTTTATAAATCGAAATTTATTTTCAAAGAGAAATAGCGACATTTCTATCTTTGAGGATGAGGTATGGAAAGGTGAAACATGAAGAGTAATAGGAGAACGGAAAAATAAAAAGTGTCCAGGGGCGGGAATCGAACCCACACCCTTCTGCTTACCGGGCAGGTGCCTTGTCCACTCGGCTACCCTGGACGTATTTTTCCGTTCATAACTTATATTTAAAGTAACATTTAAAATACAATATAACGCGGCTGATAATTGTAAAACGAAAATTAAAATTATACCGCGAATGTTTCTTTTTTATAAATCGAAATTTATTTTCAAAGAGAAATAGCGACATTTCTATCTTTGAGGATGAGGTATGGAAAGGTGAAACATGAAGAGTAATGGAGAACGGAAAAATAAAAAGTGTCCAGGGGCGGGAATCGAACCCACACCCTTCTGCTTACCGGGCAGGTGCCTTGTCCACTCGGCTACCCTGGACGTATTTTTCCGTTCATAACTTATATTTAAAGTAACATTTAAAATACAATATAACGCGGCTGATAATTGTAAAACGAAAATTAAAATTATACCGCGAATGTTTCTTTTTTATAAATCGAAATTTATATTATAATTCTCCATTACTCTTCATGTTTCACCTTTCCATACCTCATCCTCAAAGATAGAAATGTCGCTATTTCTCTTTGAAAATAAATTTCGATTTATAAAAAAGAAACATTCGCGGTATAATTTTAATTTTCGTTTTACAATTATCAGCCGCGTTATATTGTATTTGGAAACTGTACAAATAGATATACACTCATGTACAAAACTTAAGGAAGTTTCATCTTTTGATATTGCTGGTCGTCTATTTTTTTTTAGAGAGAGAAAAAGAGGCAATTTTGTTCACACTTGGTTATCTCGTGTTTCTTCAATAAAGTTCACTATATATCAAATATCTTTCAGAGTTATTGTGCTGATATATACATGCTGAAAGGTATAACTTCCTTAAGTTTTGTCCATGAGTGTACTTCTGTACATCACTTTCTGAACAACTATCATGACCGGGAAACAAATTATTGACTGTATTGACTCATCCATTGATGAGCTCTACTCTTCCCCAGCAGACACCATCAACAAGCTCTACAAGCTTGATACCCTAATATGATTGAGTGGGGATAAGAAAGAATAATACTTTCTGAACAATCAAGCCGTTACAGTAACTATTATTTTTACACAACTTCCGCCTTCTTATCTCTAGACAGACAACCCAATATTTACAGTATCACTATATCATTTAGTTAGTTAGCCCAGGTTCCTGGGTTACACAAGTCACTAACTACCTAGGCTGTCCTTCTGTCTTCTTGGTTTTATTTACAATGTCAGTGAAAGTCCAAAACATGAGGTAACAGCAGGCAGATTTCTTTCTTGGGAGATTTTCTAGGGATACTGTACTTTGGTTGGATGATCTCTAAGAGGATGGTCAACAGGGATCTCTGGTATTGGAAGGTTTGGCATATTTACAGTAGCAGAGTTAAAGTCACGTCATCTGATTTATTTACAGAGTAAGGCACAACTGATTACTCTATTTTTAAAATCAATTTTAATTAGTTTTCATTCTCATTATATTTCCTTTTTACAGCATTAAAACATATTATTCAGTTTTTAACCCTCCCAGCGGTTTCGCCAGTTTAATCTACCATACCGCTCTATTATTGTGTTTATCTTTTATACTGAAGATCAACTCTTGAAAAGGTATGTTAAGAAAACAATAGACATAAACTTTGAGAACAGTAGAAATACAAATAAATTTATGACAGGCTTCGAGCACTGCTCTTCTGAAAACAACAAATATAATTCATTTAGACTAAAGATTTTTAAAATAATTGCACACAAAGGTTTATATACACAATATATCCTTGTTCCAAAATCACTTTATTAGGTACCGATTAAAAAGAGCAACTTAGCTTATGTTATTTACAACAATAGTAATACAGTATATGTGGAGGTTATTCACATATTAAACAAAATGTCAACTCGGGATTCAATCCCGGTTCATGGCTATCGGGAATCGAGGGTGTTACCCACTCGTCCACAGACTCTCTTTTACACAATATATCAATCGGAGAATAATTTCAATAAGTTTCTTTATTTAGATAAAAAGGTAAGCTTTCAAGTATTAGCTCATTATCAGAACAATTGTGTGCAAATACCCACCATATATCTGAAATATATTGTAGGTGTTTTTTACGAAATAATTTGTCTGATGATGAGCTAATACTTAAACGCTTGACAACTTACTAAAGAAACTTGTGTATTGTGTATGCTTCATTTAGACTTAATAATAAATTTTAACTATTTTTGACGCGTGTGTTTGTGATTCTTTTAAAAATAAAACAATTTACTGGAATGATAAAATAATGAAAATACCTGGCTCATCAATGATGAATCTTCCCAGTATATTATCATTGCAGTAAAGAGGCAGTAGAAAATTGTTTTATTTCAAAAATCATAAGCTTCAAAAGTAGGAAACATTTGTTATTACAGATGGGTTTATTATCCAACTTTATAGACAATAGTTCAGTAGCTCTGAATCTATATAACTTCCATAAAAATGATGAAAAAAAGAAATACTTAACCGAACATCCAAACATACCAAAAAATTCTGTTTGATGAGAAGGACAGAACCAACATCCAATTATTTGTTTAGGCAGATACGATAAGTTAACCCCCACACTGATAAAACGGTGTTTACCTTACAACCCTGAACACTCGGATTTTCCTGGAAAATCTCTTGAAGATTTCTTGAAAAAGCCATGGTCCACTTGTGCTATGTGAGCAGAAGAACTTAAATTGACTTGTTCCATATGTAAATACCTGTTTTCTTTCCTCTTTTCGCTCTCCACTTCTCCCATCCATATTTCCAAATTTTATTTATTTATTTTTTAAAATTCTTCTTATTTCTTTATTCTTTCTTATAATCTGTATATATTTACCATATGTATATATTCTTTCACCATTTTTATTTCCCACTTTCTCCGTTTTGTAACCCCAAGGAGAATCCTCTGTAAGACCTGTGTGTCTTAATAAATGCTTTTGTGTGTGTGTGTGTGTGTGTGTGTTATTACAGATGGTGCGCTAATGCATTATATTTAGATTTAAGATTATCTTAAATGATGAGGCATTTAAATTTCTAAATGCTTTTTTTATATATTATCTCTAGTACACGTGGTACAGGCCATGATAATTATATGGTGGGTAGAAGTAGGCGACTGCTTTTACTGTAAGTGCACCACATGTCTACACATGTGAAAAGCAGTTCAACTTTTGTACTTATAAGTGAGCCAGAGCCTCGTTTGGTTACTTGCACTCGCTGGTGGGGTTAGAATTTTGCAATAATCGGGAGCCATTGGAGCATTTTTTGTTTTTTTATCAGAAAAAAAGTGCCCAATACGGGAATCGAACCCGGGTCGTAGAGGTCGAAAAACAAAGGTTTAGACCATCTTTCCACCGACCCCTTTTGTTGTTTTTGATGTGTTGTTGAATGCTCTGAATATTGTCATTTCGACTGTATGCTGTCTTTTGAGCCACTCTGTCTGAAGAAAGGACAATAGGTGCTTTCTCCAGCGGGCGAATGCTCTTAAGAACCATGGATTGACTTTGCCCGGACAATCGAATGGCCGCCGCACAGGAAGGGCGACACTTGGATTGAAAAAAAAGCGACCCATAGCAACAATAGCAATTGTTGAATGAACCTCAGAGCTGACCTTTACATGACTTTTGATCTCTTTAAGCTCTATACATAGTTTTCTAATGTAAAATATGATGAAAGTGAAGAAAAATTGGATTATATATTATCGTGAGTTGCTTGGGATTACAATTTTTCTGTTTAGTTTTTCCAGTTTTTGTGATAGAAAATTTTGTCCAAAATTTGTTCAGTTACCTGGAACTCTTTGTCGCTGATTATTAGGTTTACTTGGTTAATTATTAATTGTAATTTTGAATGAGAACTTCGTAAATTGTTTCCACTACCATGTGGGAAAACTGTCACTATTTATATGTGAGAATTTAGTGATTTTTTCTTCGTGTATGTTGATTTTGAGTATTAGAAAAAAGATCGTTTTTGATTCGTAAATGGCAGTGGCATTTTTTGACACGATAATGAGGAAAAACAAGGTTTTTGTAAAGTGATATTTACAAATAAATAATTTAGTAACATGCTTCTTCCCAGCTTGCTGGTTTATTGAGATATATTCTGCGCTATTGAAGAGAACCAACAATCCAAATGCAAACGTTGTTTGCTTTTCTTTCTGAGAAAAGTCGTTTGACCAACTTATGGAAATAATCAAACGTTCTGTTAATATATCAATTTGATAAACAGCGATGACATCGGCAGCATTTAGTTGTAAGATCAAACTCCACCTTTGCCGGTCCCAAGCTCGGATGAAAAAGGAGGAGGGGGAGCAGTAACAAGCTTGCTAAAAAAACCTGGGTTCAGCTGGCCCAGCTGATAGTACCATGTAAGGGCTCCTAATCCAGGGATGCAGGATGAGCAGCGTTTGTACTCCATGTTAGGAGCGGCTGCATATGGCGTCTGTTCCTCATGTTAGAGGCGGGCCATTTCTTTTGCAGCTAAGTCGGCCTGCCATTGAGTAGTGTTCCCAGTCTTAATGACAAAGACATTCTACTTAACCCCGTCATGATGGTTGGAGATAAGAAAGAAGAAGAAGAAGTTGTAATATCGAGATGGCTCTTTATGTACCCATCTGATCTCTCTCTTTTGCCGTTTTCACATCTTTCTGAAACAAATAGGTGATATAGAATATGATAGATATATCCAAGTAATAGAGGAAAAGTATCCTGAAGATAGAGTGTGGGCGGCATGGAATTCTAAGCGGAGTCAGACAATAAATTATTTATCTTAAAATCAACTTTTAATTACAATTATTTAATATAAATTATCAGAAGGGGTTAAATTGTTTTATACTACATGTTGATGGTCTTTTTTCTTCTTTTCTGGTGGTCAAAAATCATTTCTATATTATAAAATGTTAGATATATGTGTTTGATATATATTATATGATTTATATTTAGAATGATATATAATTATTTTTATTATATATATTATTATGACAACAATAATGTGCTATTAATGTTAATTTATATAATTTTGATAAAGTATATTTTATGAGCATTATATATTTATAAGATGAATATTTTAATTTAATATTTGAATTAAATAGTTATTGAACAAATTAAAACTTAAAATGAAAAGTTAATATTTGGGATCCGCAGCAAGAGGTTGCCTGGCCGGCATTCATATTTCTGTGAAAAATAGACAACCTTTTGATTATTATTTTATTATTATGTATTTATTTATTTCCAATCTCATAGTCTTTGACGAGTTTAATATTTGTTTTTGACTCGTGCTTTAGATGTTATACTAAATTCGAAAAATCGCGTGGGAACGCCCTTGCAACCTCAGAACATTTTAACGCCTTGCCAAATGCTTTATTTTTATTTATTTCTCCTGACGAAGACAAAATATATTTGTCGAAACGTTGAGAAAATAAAAAACTCTAACTTGCCGAAGTGTCTATTTTTCACAAAAAGAATAAAAATACATATATAAAATCATATTTTCGAGTTATTTCCCGATGTTTCGGCGACTCATTTGCAATTTCTTCAAGGGAAAGAATTCTTGAAATCTTACTTATAATTATGTTAGTGAATTCAAGAACCCCGAGGAAGGTGACACTGAGTCACCAAGAAATGTTGAGAAGTAGATAACTCAAGAACGTAGTTTATGTATCTATATTATAGCAAAGTATTTATTATTTTATTAACAGAGTATCATTTTTATGTTTATATTTTACTACTCTCTGTAAACCTTTTTCATTGTTTATCTTTTTTATCATTCATAGTTTGTTCTTGCCCTAAAAAATTGCTGTACCATCCCAAAGTTTGTCTTTCCTAATTTTCCACGTGGCAATATTGTAGAAAAGTATTTATTATTTTATTAACAGTATATAATTTTTTTATGTTTATATTTTGCTACTCTGTAAACTTTCCTCATTGCTTATATTTTGTTTATCATCAATAGTTTGTTCTTGTCTTAAATAAGTCTGGACTTGGAAATCATACATTTTGGTTAGTAGCCCGTAAAACTATATTTCCTCTTTATCGTAAAGATAGATGCTGCCTGGCCGGCATTCATATTTATATTTAAAAAATAGACACTTGGGCCAGTTGGAGTTTTTTATTTTCTCAACGTTTCGACAAAAATCTTCGTCAGGAGAAGTAAATAAAAATAAAGCATTTGGCAAGGCGTTAAAAATTGTTCTGAGGTTTGCAAGGGCGTTCTCACGTGATTTTTCGAATTTAGTATATCTAAAGCGCGAGTCAAAAACAAATATTAAGATAAGGAAAGATTATTTTTAGAGGGATGGGTATCACGAGAATTTGGGAAAAGAACTATAAATACTTTTGAAGATATTCCGCAACAATACGCTTCATTTTTAAATTTAAAAAGTAGTTAATAAGCTAGCTAAAAATTGGACATAATAGTTAGAAATCTATATAATAATCTTTGTGATGATTATTATTATTATATTACTTTATTTATTTATTTTGACTTAATTTATTATAATTTTATTATTGTATATTTTTATTTCCAAGATCATAGTCTTCGACGAGTTTAATATTTGTTTTTGACTCGCGCTTTAGATGTTGTACTAAATTATAAAAATCACGTGAGAACGCCCTTGCAAACCTCAGAACAATTTTTAACGCCTTGCCAAATGCTTTATTTTTATTTACTTCTCCTGACGAAGACAAAAGATTTTGGTCGAAACGTTGAGAAAATAAAAAACTCCAACTGGCCGAAGTGTCTATTTTTCATATAAATATATTCTCTCTTGCCTTAAACAAATTGCTGAGTCATCCTGAAGTTTGTCTCCCCTAATTTTCCACGTGGCAATATTCTTTTCTTTCTTACCCAATTCTATGATTTGCCAGGAAGCCTCAAAGACCTGATACTCAAAGGCACAGCTTGTACCTCCAACATGTGAATGCTGTCTAGATGTTGAAACACCAGAGCATCTTTTGTTGGCTTGTCCTCTGACTAACCAAATTGTACTTGCTTACTTTGACATAATGCCAAATCATCTTTTTGTATATACTCAATCTTATGAAAACTTTGGCAAGTTAGAGCTATTTGCACACAGATTTATAAATAGCTACTAATTCATCGTGTAAATAATTAAAGACATATATATGTAAATAATTATAATATAGCGCAATAGTCTGATAGACTTCGTGATTCTGTATTAATAAAATAAAAAAATAAAGTTTGTACAACACTGATGATGGCCAACAGCCTGAAACTTGTACGTGGTTAACTTTTTCTGATCAATCAAGAAAAGGTATTTCAGCCAATTTTGAAATATTCAAAAATCAGCGATTAGTTGATATTTATTGGTTAACCTTTCCTTTTTCCGGTTCCATAATAACTTTACTAGGTACCGCTCAAAAAGGGCAACCTAGTTTATGATATTTACAACAATGAATGAAGGTTATTCACATATTAAAACAAAGTGTACAATACGGGATTCGATCCTGGTACATGACTGTCGGGAATCAAGGGTTTTAACCACTCGTCCACCGACTTCTCTCCTTTCCTCTTTCAATTTTTATTCATTACAAGATTTTAAAAATATATAGAAAAATAAATATCAATTATATATATAAGAATAAAAGTAGCGTTATAATTTTTTTTAATTATAATTTTCAGTGATAGATGGCGCTGATTTAAAAATGATATTTCAAATCTGATGTTGTTTGGGGTTGACTCATCAATAGAAATATGTGTGTCATGCAGAAAGATAATTGCTTATTATTTTTAAATTTCAAAATCACTCTAACAAAATATATTTGGTTTAACACTTTTTACTTTTTCAATTAAATATATACAATCTTTAGAAACTAAATTAAACTATTTATATTTTATGAATGTAATGTTTTGTTGTTGAAAAGATAGAGAATTGAAGGTGCAATCGTAAAAATAGGAAAGATGAAATTTACTATCAAGTAGTTTTCATTTTTAATTACTTGAAGAAAAATCAAATATTTTCACAGTTATATAGAATTTACAAAATTAATCTTATATTGGTGAATTTAAAAATAAGTAACAATGTTTAAAGTGGTATATCCTAAAACTATTGTAAAAAAAAAACAGTCAATGAGTAATAATAAAATATATGTTTCAAAAAAAAATAATATTTGTATTTTATATATATATATATATATATATTAAACAAAATTATATAAAATAGATTAAAATTTTCAATACAATATAAAAATCGTACTATCTCCTTTAGAAGAGAGCGCTCAGGGATTGATTATTCTGTGAGATATATATTTAAAATCGGTTCCTTTTTAATATTCCCAAACGACAATAATAAAAATACCTGATAAAATATTTCTAAACGAAAATATTCTCAAGCTAAAGTATTTATGGATTTTTAATAAATTCGGAAAAACGCCCAAAAGTTTTAAAATTGATTTTTATTATCTTTCTAAACAAAGCAAATAAAATTGTATAATAGGTTTGAAGAATATATATAATCTGTGTGTGTATATATAAATTCAATTCTTATAAATATATAGTTAAGATAGTTTATATATACATGTACAAATAAAATGGTAAAGGAAGTTTCTTCAATTCAATTAATTTCCAAACACCATTGTTATTAAAGAGCCGCTAATTGTGTGTGAAGATGAAAAATGGTAAAGGAATTTTGAAAGAATTGTGTATTCAGGAAATTGGCCATTTTTCTTGTGATGTTGTAAAGTAGAGAGATTGTCTGCAGTTTGGATGTTAATAGAATATATGTTGTAGCGAAATATATTATTATTTTATGAACAGATTGTTAATTTTTATATTTCGATTTTCCTATTCTGTAAACTTGCCTCATTGCCTCTCTGATATTTTATATATTTTAGTGTGTTTTTGACTTAATTGATGTGTCATCCTCAAGTTGGGGTCACTTACGTCATCTATGTGACATTTTGGTGAAGATGTTGGGTAGTTTAGGGAAGACAAACTTAAGATCGTCGAATAGTCTTTGACTAGTAGGTGTGTAGTACAATGTTTTGATCTTCAGTCAAACTCATAGTTTGTCTGAAGACCAAAGTTTTCTGTATTTTAAATTATCATTAATGGGGGTGTTCATTTCTGCCGATCCAATGCCCACACTTTTCTCTAACTGCTGATACGTAATTCTTTGAACGTCTCTAAGTAACAATCTTAACAGCTCAATTTTTTCTTGGGTCACTTCTATTAGTGGTTGACCTGAACGACGTTCATCTTCAAGGTTGGTTTTTCCTAATTTAAATTCATTAAACCATTTAAAGACTGTTCTAATAGAAGGAGCTTTATCTCCTAAAGCTTTCATCAATCTTTCACGGAATTCTTTAAGGTTAAATTACTTTTATAATCATAAAATATCATGGCGCGTAAACTTTCTCTAGTAAACTCCATTGTGTCTGATGCAATGTTTAGAAATAACCACTGCCGCTGTAAACAAAGTCGCGCCCTCTATAAGTCATTGCTGTTACTACTTTATGAAAATGTTTATGTTAGGTAAAAAAAGCATGTAGATTTTAATGGTATAATTTATTTTTTAATTATATAATATTGATTTCAAAAACTTTTGGAGTGACCCTTGTAAATAATAAAACATATATATATGAGGGCCAACAGCCCGAAACGCGTCCGTGGTTAGCTTTACTTGATTAATCAAGAATGGGTATTTGGCCAATTCTGGAATAATTAAAAATCAACGAGAATAGTTGATATTTATTCCGAAAGATGGCGCAAGTCATCAGCAACTTTCAGTTGCACGATAAGGAGATGCCTTTTTCATAAAAAACTTATATAGTTTAGCGTACTATCGCAATTTTCTTGTGCGGAAGACTACTTACTATCAAACCTTCCTTTAAAAATTAAGCGATTTATAGCCCGTCAAAGGATTCTATGGCTATTTTCCCCCGAGGATATCACGGGATTTTGGAACACCGACCCTTTAAATTGCTACTTCTGCAATGTTGGCATCCAAGACAATTTGGCCCATTATATATTCCATTGCCCATTTATACAGGAAAAGAGACTGGAAATTCACGAAATTTCGGGACTAACTCACTATAATGAACAACATGTATATAAATTTTTACTTACTATACTCCTTTGTTTGTAAATATTTAACATTTTTGAAGGCGATTGATAAAATGAGGGAAAAAGTGCTCAACTCCACAGACATAGGCTGATTGCTCCCCCTCCCCTCTAAATTGATTTTCCTCCTCACTCATGTACATATATAACCTTTATGGGGAATCCCCTTGTAAGACAATAATGTCTTAATACAGGTTTTAGTTGTTGTAATTTTCTGGTGATATATTATGAAACTAGGAAAAACCAGGTAGATACAAACCATTAAAACAGCTGCTAACCTTGGTTCATACAGAGAACTTTATATAAAAGAGACAGATATATTATATTGAATTATTATATTTGATTGAAGACTGTCTTTGACATGTTGAGATTTCTAAACAAATCAAATTAAAATAATCTGTGAAATCAATGTTTTTTTTTTACCAACTATTTGTTTATTTAAAACAGAAGATGTAGTGACTTAGAATATGAAAGCTAATAACTTTTCGCATTTTTATTTATTCAGTTTAACCTCTCTCTCTCTCTCTCTTTTTGTGGAAACATAGTACAAAAGTGATATTTATGGCCTTAACTACCCGTTTCATGATTTTCAGGATGCCTTAATGACCAATTTTTTGGTCGTTAAGGTACAGCTTGCACCACGCTGATGAGGGCCAACAGCCCGAAACGCGTCCGTTATTAGCTTTTTCTTGATTGATCAAGAATGGGTATTTGGCCAATTCTGGAATAATTAAAAATCAACGAGAATAGTTGATATTTATTCCGATAGATGGCGCAAGCCATCAGCAACTTTCAGTTGCATAATAAGGAGATGCCTCTCTCTCTTTGTATTTGAATAATAAATTTGTGTAAATTTATAATGATTCATTTATGTAAAATGAAATTACCTTACAAGATGGCGGACGAGAATAAATGAATTGATATCTTTGTTTAAGAATTAGGTAAAAATAAGAAATAAAAATTCACCTTTCTATTTTAGTGTAGTTGCGAATGATATTCGAAATAACTTAATGAAATGGTGGCTTCTATTGAACACAACTGGGTGATATTTCTGTAAAGAATCGACACTTCGGCCAGTTAGAGTTTTATTTTCTCAGCGTTTCAACAAAAATACTTTGTCTTCGTCAGGAGAAATAAATACTCTTTGGTAGATTGTGAGGATTCCATTAGATCCCGTGTGGATCTCATGGAATAAAGTCCGCCCTAGACTGACGAGGGCCATTAGCCCGAAACCATGGTCTCTAGGTGGACGCTTATCAGTTTGCCAAAGTTGGTGTTGTGGCTTTGTCACCGACCCGATGCCGCTAGTTGCGGCGACGGTCAATAGATGGCGTCAGATTCTGACGTTTATTTTGACGGGAGAGGCGACCATTGCTTCCATGGATTAATTTCCTCCCGGCAATTTTTCCATCTACAAATAAAGCATTTGGCAAGGCGTTAAAAATTTGTTCTGAGGTTGCAAGGGTGTTTTCACGCGATTTTTCGAATTTAGTACAACATCTAAAGCACGAGTCAAAAACAAATATTAAACTTGTCAAAGACTATGATAAATGGAAACAAATATATAATAATAATATATATATAAAATTATTATCAAAATAAATAAAGTAATATAATGATAATAATCACAAATATTACATGTTAGTTTATAAATTTCTACCTATTATGTACAATTTATATCTAGTTTTTAACAACTTTTTGAATTTAAAAATGAAGCTAATTGTTGCGGAATATCTTCAAATATATTTATAGTTCTTGTCCCCATTTCTCTAGATACCCATCCCTCTAAAAATAATATTTATTTTATAATTCTATATTCCTTTGAAATATCTCAATATGATTCCAATCCAATTCCAATCTATGTCGCATATATAATGCATGTTCCCCAATTTTGTTGGGTGAATGAACGCATTTATTAACCCTCTAAGACTTTATATTCCGACTTTAGATAACCCTCTACCCTTGATCCATCCATGTATGAAACTGTATAGATGTCTGATAATTATATATAATACATTGTTGTTTATTCCTTTTTCACTCGTACTAATCTAAATTTCTGTCAATGCTACTAATTATTGTTCTTTAAGAAAAGGAACTGCTTGTTCTCGCTTGCTTGTATATAAGTTTATACCAAGCCCTTTTTTCTTCTTTCACACTATTTGATACATTGTAAATAACATTGCTGATTATCTTTACTATTACTGTTATTCTTGTTTATACCCTCTTCTACTAGGAGAATCTTTATAAAACCAAAATGTCTTAATTAAAATTTTTGTTGTATTTTATGTATTTTAGTGTTATTTCTTTATAAAAATTCATAAAATATTTTGGGTGAATTATATAAGCACTGCTTATGCGCTAGCTAAATTCATTATATTCGAAACACACACGACACAGACTTCCTAAAAATCTTTACACTTCATTTTGTAACACATCATAAGAAAAATGCCAATTTACGAATCAAATTCTTTCAAAATTCCTTCCTAATATTTCATTTTTTCACAAAATTACAGGATCTTTAATAACAAAGGTGTCTAAAAAGTAATCGATTAGGAAGAAAATGGTTTTACGTAAGATTCTCCAGAAGTTTGTGGGGAGGTTGAATTATCGATCATACTGTATGGTGGCTGGAGATGTATTTCCTGCAGGACAGCGGTCTGACCTCATTCTGACCCCCACACCTCTCCCCCAGGGGCTGGTGGGAATTAAGAGATATTAAATCCCTTAAAGTAACTTACCGATCTTTACAATAACTTCCCTATTCCCCCTTTCTTATCCTTTTTCTTCTTCTGAACAGTGACGAATCGTTGAGGTATTTTATTATGTATTAGCATATTTATCTTGTGTATCTACACTATTTTGCATAGTTATTAATTATACTTTTAGAATATTTAAATACCGTTGTCAGTTTTAGAGTGACAGTTCAGTAGTACGTTGAGTCAGTCTTGTACCTTATCTTGTGTTGGCAATAAAAGCCATATTTGCCCATGCAGTCGTGTTGGTGATTGGAGAGACACGACGAAGACACCGCAAAGCGGCGACGAATTCGGGATTATCTGGGAAGTTGATCGGTTACAAGGGAAGATAGCGTCCATGGGAGCATCTCCTAAATACAAGACTAACTTAATGTATTGCTCTACTGCCAGTCAGGATAACCCAGGCTCCTGACGCGTAAAAAAGAACGCCAACTGCCCGGATGCCACTCTAAAACTCACAATGCTATTTATATTTTCTAAAGCATAATTAATAACTACACAAATAGTGACTATACAAGAGATAAATATGCTGATCCACAACATATTTCATTTTAACTCTTTTCGAAAGTTCACTCTGTATTTAACATCGAGAGTTTTGGTAGAGGAATGATGTAGGCTGTCCATTTTCCATGGTCCCCGATACTTACAGAATTCCCCAATCATCACCAGGGAGTATATGTAGACAACCGCGGTTCTAACATCTTGCAAGTGTATACGTTCAACTGATTCCTACATGTGTAGACAACATCTGGTATACTTACAGTATAATACAATCGCTATCTACCTTGATTATTTGTCAGCATTTCCCAAAATGGCGTTGTGACACCTATCACTCAACATGTATTTGAGTAAAAACACTATTTTGATATATTTATAAAATAAGAAGTGTTTTCGGTTATAAATATCACCCTCCCATCTACTTATATAATTGCCTTATTCTGTCTGTCTGAAGTTCACTGTCTGAGGTTCACGGATAGAATGCGCGCCCATTGGCTGCCGGCGAACACGTGACCTCCCTGCCCCCCTCTAGACAACCCTGTTATCAGCTGTGTGATACATACACCTGTCTATAGCGGCCATTCTAGACAACCCTGTTATCAGCAGTGTGCTACATCCACCTGTCTATACAGACCACCCTGTCTATAGCGGTCACTTTAGGCAACCCTGTTATCATCAGTGTGTTACATTCACCTGTCTATACAGACCACCCTGTCTATAGCGGTCACTTTAGGCAACCCTGTTATCAGCAGTGATACATCCACCTGTCTATACATACCATCCTGTCTATAGCGGCCACTCTAGACAACCCTGTTTTCAGCTGTGTGATACATCCACCTGTCTGTACAGGCCACCCTGTATACAGCGTCCACTCTAGACAACCCTGTTATCAGCTGTGTGATACATACACCTGTCTATAGAGGCCATTCTAGACAACCCTGTTATCAGCAGTGTGTTACATCCACCTGTCTATACAGACCACCCTGTCTATAGCGGCCACTCTAGACACCCCTGTTATCAGCAGTGTGTTACATCCACCTGTCTATACAGACCACTCTGTCTATAGCGGCCACTCTAGACAACCCTGTTATCAGCTGTGTGATACATACACCTGTCTATACAGACCACCCTGTCTATAGCGACCACTCTAGACAACCCTGTTATCAGCTGTGTGATACATCCACCTGTCTATACAGACCACCCTGTATATAGCGGCCATTCTAGATAACCCTGTTATCAGCTGTGTGATACATACACCTGTCTATAGCGGCCACTCTAGACAACCCTGTTATCAGCTGTGTGATACATCCACCTGTCTATACAGACCACCCTGTCTATAGCGGTCACTTTAGGCAACCCTGTTATCATCAGTGTGTTACATTCACCTGTCTATACAGACCACCCTGTCTATAGCGGTCACTTTAGGCAACCCTGTTATCAGCAGTGTGATACATACACCTGTCTATACAGACCACCCTGTCTATAGCGACCACTCTAGACAACCCTGTTATCAGCAGTGTGTTACATCCACCTGTCTATACAGACAACTCTGTCTATAGCGGCCACTCTAGACAACCCTGTTATCAGCTGTGTGATACATACACCTGTCTATACAGACCACCCTGTCTATAGCGACCACTCTAGACAACCCTGTTATCAGCTGTGTGATACATCCACCTGTCTATACAGACCACCCTGTATATAGCGGCCATTCTAGATAACCCTGTTATCAGCTGTGTGATACATACACCTGTCTATAGCGGCTACTCTAGACAACCCTGTTATCAGCTGTGTGATACATCCACCTGTTTATACAGACCACCCTGTCTATAGCGGTCACTTTAGGCAACCCTGTTATCATCAGTGTGTTACATTCACCTGTCTATACAGACCACCCTGTCTATAGCGGTCACTTTAGGCAACCCTGTTATCAGCAGTGTGATACATACACCTGTCTATACAGACCACCCTGTCTATAGCGACCACTCTAGACAACCCTGTTATCAGCTGTGTGATACATCCACCTGTCTATACAGACCACCCTGTCTATAGCGGCCACTCTAGGCAACCCTAGGAAGCAAGATGTATACAAGGTGTAGACAAGATGAAGATCTACTTATATAATTGCCTTATTCTGTCTGTGTGAAGTTCACTGTGTGAAATTCACGGATAGATTTTGGTCAGAATGGATAAAATAAAAAAAGTGTCAAGGGATGGGAATCGAACCCACGACCTTCCGCTTACCGGGCAGTCTACTTATATAATTGCCTTATATTGTCTGTGTGAAGTTCACGGATAGATTTTGGTCAGAATGGATAAAATAAAAAAAGTGTCAAGGGATGGGAATCGAACCCACGACCTTCCGCTTACCGGGCAGATGCCATGACCACTAGGCTATAGGCTCATTATTTCTTTATACCGTTATTATACCGTTATATTATATATAGTTAAAACATTTTAAAAACACACAGTTTGGAACGGGACGTTTCACAAGAGTGACATCCATGGTGCCAATTTATAATTGTAACGAATAGTATTTGAATTAAAACGTTTTTAAAATATATTCGCACTCGGGTAAAACCCGGGCGTTGCCCGGGCCATTCGTCTAGTAAATATATAAATATAGACTCTATTGAGAATGAGTATAAGAGATTGTCTAACGTAATTTGGATAATAATACATTTATGTAATAAACTTAAGGAAGTGGAATAAGAATTAAGATTACATATCAACCATCAACCTTAAACAGACCTTCCAAATAAACAGAAGGAAGTCGACACAGTTGGCCAGATGGAAATCTGGTCACCTGCGCCCTCTAGACTTTAAAGAGGGAGCCAAAGGCTTCCCCATGTGCACTAGGTGCAAAACCGAAGAGGCCACTCCCCAATATATACTAAATTGTATTGGAAAGGACAAAGGATCCCTGTACAGAGAATCAAGAAGAGTTCTTGAACTTCTTTATGAGCACGACATCCAAGATCTTCTCTAATTTAGACTAATAAAAGGATAAGGAAAAAAAAACATATCAACCAGCTTTTTTATTACTTTTCCGATGTTTCAGTGACTCGCTATCATTCTCCTTAGGTGAATGAGTATTTTTTTATTCCTAAATTCAAGGTAATCATTCCCCTGAGGAAACCTACAGCGAGTTAAATAAACAAATTGGTTAATGTAACTATATCAATTGATTTAAATCTCTTAGACATTAATTAAATAATTTAAAAGGTTTCTGGGGATGAGTTTCTTTTTATTTTATTAAAGCAGTCTCAAGCTTTCAGGAATCTCTGCTCTTCTTCAGGAGAACAAATATAAAAGAATAAAACGCCGCCTATTACAGCCATATATTTTTACGAACAAACTTCCAACCAACAAATGATCTTCAAAGTAATAACAATAATATAACTTTATTTTTCAAAAAGGTCATAAGTTTTTCTCTAAAAAGTATAACGAATGGTCAGTCTATTTATATAATTTTATTTACAACTTCAATAAATAATAACTGTAAAAGTAAGCAAAGATATTTACATTTGTTATCTTGACTCCTGGTCAGTGCTATGGCCCTCGCAGATATGGTCCCCTGATGTCCTGTAGCTCTCCAGCAGTCTTTCTATGGCCTCTCCTGGTGGTTCCTCGATAAAATGTCCCCTGTCCTTGATCCATTCTTGTCTGTCAGGTCTCCTGTCATCTGCTCTAGGTCGTTCTCCTGGATCTCTTCTATGGTCGTTGTATCCCTGTGCTCCATGTCCGGTGTTCCACCTTCCTCGTCTTCACACGCCAGCTCCCTACATCGTTCCAACAATCTATCCATGGCTTCCATTTCTTTATTTCTCTTTAACTTATCGTGAGGTTCATTCTTCTTTTCTTTTGAGATAATTTTCATAGTCTTTTTTAGTACCAAGGATTGAATATATGCGAAGTCCCTTTTTTATGTTTATTTCCTTTCTATATTGTTTATTATATTTGGTTACTATTCCATTCTACAAAGATACATCCCCCTAATTATTAGAACGGCAACCGATCAGTCCTTGCAGCTGGATTATGTAAGAATAAGAAAATCAGTACTCTACTCTCACTATAAATACTTTCATTCATCACCTACAATGGAATGCTATCTGAATGACAATATCCCCCTAACCTTAAAGAGAATCATTGTACAAGTAAGAAGCCTTTTTGTAGTACAGAGAATTAATCATGTTTCACTATTGAAAACTAAGACCATAAAATGCACCTTATGCAACGGTGAATTTAGTCTCGATTTTCCACACTACATGTTCTACTGTACGGCAATGGAAGAAGAAAGAGAAATTCTTCGTCAAGAGACCGGCTATAATAGCAATTCGCCTTATGTTTTAATGGCAAAAGTCGTAAAATCCAGACCCTTTGCATTCGCTTTTTATAAATACTGGAAATCAGCTCAATCAAAATATTTAGCACAGACACCGGATCCAACTCGATAATTGGTCGAGGCCAATACCCAATACTTGTATATAACTACGATGCTAATTTGTTATTTATTTATTCTGTTCTATAGGGAGAATCCTGTATGGCACGTGTGCCCAATAAAGGCTATTGTTGTTGTTGTTGTTGTTGGTTACTATTCCATCCCATTTTAAGACTATCGGCACTACTTTTACGGGTATTTTTTTCGGTTTGAGCCATTTCCCTCGTCAGTAGCTGGTATTAATAATAATAATAATTAATGTAGAAGAAGGAATACTGTTATGCTTGATCGGTTTTCATAGCTTATTTTCCCATCCTAATAGTTTAATGGGGATGTATACACAAAGACTATATTAAGACAATTGGCCTTAAGCATGAATTCCCTGAGTAGACCTAATGAGATAAAAACATATTTATAAAATGAGAAGTAAGAACAAACACAACCTCTCTGAGGTATATTTTAGATACAGGCTATTAGCGAAAATGAACAAAAAAAAAGCTACGCTTCAAATTCTTATAAACTTCATTCAGCAGCTGAGAAATTATTTTATTAAGACGAAAAATCTTAGTGCATGTATCATATGCAAATTCCAGTGTTTTTTTTCCATTATTTTGTATCTTATTTCTTTTCCTCGGATTTATCCTTTCAAATATGTTTATGAGCCCAATTGTCATAATAATAATGTTTAAATTTCATTATCTCAATATTGATTGAGATTAGCTTTTGCTTTTTTACTTTCATTTGCAGAGAATCCGTGGTAAATCCATGTATAATAAATTTCTTTTCCTCCAATTTCCCAGACTAATCTATTAGCTTGATTGTCTTTATATAATTTTTCCTGTATATAAATATCATATTACCATTAAGATAATATTACTTTTTTCCTGCATGTACCCTAGATTTTTGCTTGGAGAATCTGTATAAGACTAAAATGTCTTAATAAAGCATTGTTGTTGTTTTTTGTATTAGCAAAAATGACCATTTGGTTTGCAAATATTCATCAAACCAATGCAAACAGTAAACACACAATACGATGCATTACCATGTGCTCGAGTAACACCAGTTTAGACAAATTCCTTCAAAGGTCAATAACCTGTATACCATGGTTTCGGGCTATGGATTCCTCATGAATACGTTGTTAGAAAAATAGGAATACATTGTGTTTGCTAATAGAGTTGGTTATTAAAGAAAACTGTACAAATGTAACAGCCTTACACAAGTAAAGTAAAAGTCATGGTAAACGGATTGCGGATTTCGACAATTTAGAAAGAGGGGATCATATATCGCCGCAACTCTTTTTTTATTAACGCGATTAAAGGAAGCTTTCGGGCAAGCCCTTCTTCAGCTAACTATATTGTACACTATAGTTAGCTGAAGAAGGGCTTTCCCGAAAGCTTCCTTTAATCGTGTTAATAAAAAAGAGTTGCGGCGATATATGATCCCCTCTTTCTAAAGTAAAAGTCCTTCGTATTTTTTTTAAGCTTTTGATAATTTGAATATTCCTCATCAAAATGTGTTTATCGAGGTATTGAAAGGTCAATAATGTGCTAGCGCTATATTAATGACAGAGGAAGATCTTGTTGACCGCGCTAGCAACAGATTAAGACAACTAGAGAGAGGAATCATTTCTTTCAAACATTCTCTTTCCAGAGAGAGAGAGAGAGATTGATATTGAAACTGATTTATTAAAATGTCCATATAAAATTATATTAGGTTAAATACATAATAAATATAAATATGAATAAATATGATTATATAATGATAAATATATGATTAAATAGCTATAAATAATTGAGAAATATAAATATATATAAAATATATACAGTCTTCATTGGTAGCGCCCACCGCGGGAAAGATTCCGCCACCGATGGACTGCAAGAGTTCTCTCCCACAGAGTGGGCAGGTCTAGGTGTTGGCTGGTGTTACCCACCTCAAGACCAAGATGGTTCTTGTAGATGGTAGCCTTCGCTATACTGGTTAGCTTCATTGCCTTGGGATGGAGGCCGACAGAGAGAGAGAGAGAAGCAAAATATCCTATTTCAAAAAAGGGAAAGTAAAACGAACATAAATCCTATAATCATCAATAATTTCAAACCATTTGGAACCAACATTCAATTCCTGTTCATAAATCTTAAATCAATTTCTTTAATTTACAGGATATCTAAGGAAGATGTTGAAGAAAATGTTTGAATTTCTGTTCAGAAATATCGTAAACCAATTTCACTCTTTCACAGAATACCTAAGGAAGATGTTGAAAAATGTTTCAATTTCTGTTAAAAAATCCTAAATCAATTCCTCTTTTTTACAGAATACCTAAGGAAATTTATAATACAATATCCATCCCTGGACACTTTTATTTTTCCGTTTATCATTACTCTTCACAATTCATCCTTTCATACCTATCCTTAAGGTTAGAAATAATCGATATTTCTCCTTAAAATAAATTTTGATTTTTCGTTGAAAAGAAACTCATGCGGGATGATCTTTAAATGCCGTTTTACCTAAGGAAACGTTGGAAAAATATTTCTGTTCATATTTCTTAAATCAATTTATCTTTTTCACAGAATTTATAAGGAATATGTTAAAGATATTTTCAATTTCTGTTCATAAATCTTAAATCAATTCCACCTTTTTCACAGGATACCTAAGGAAGAGATGTTGAAAGAATGTTTCAATTTTTGTTCATAAATCTTAAATCAATTTCTCTTTTTCACAGGATAACTAAGGAAGAGATGTCGAAGAATGTTTCAATTTCTGTACATAAATATTAAATAAATTTCTCTTTTTTACAGGATTCCTAAGGAAAATGTTGAAAAATGTTTCAATTTCTGTTCATAAATCTTAAATCAATTTCTCTTTTCCACAGGATACCTAAGGAAGATGTCTAAAGAAGGTACCATATTTCCCTCTACCCAGGCATCCCCAGGATCCATTAAGCCTAAATCCTAGCTGCCAGGACTAACTAACCCCATTCAGGGAAGATCCGGAGACATAATCATCTGGCCTCCAGAATCTGGGGCAGAATGTGCCACTGCCGAAATTTCCTTCAGAACCTTTTCCCTCTGGAGTTATCACTTTTTTTGTAAATTTTATTTTCGACTTCGATGAACAAGGTTTGAACTAGATCGTTGATTGTTTTATAACTATTATTATCTCTTAGAAATGACCCTATTGGTAGCTTGGGACATTGCTTTCGAGTTGGCTGAACAAGGTTTGTTTTAGAGCGTTACGATTGTTTTAGACGTGTTATCATCCCTATAAATGGAGCTATTGATATCTTTGGGATACTTTCCTTTTTTTCAAGTTTATTATTGTCAACTTTGAAGTTTTTTTGATCTAATACTGTGTCTGAGTGTCATACATAAAATGATATCCACCCCCTTTGAAGATAAACGTTTTTCCCTTCTATAGCCCATTTATTCTATAGAGGTTATTGGCTGTACTATTCAGTCCAATATTGGTTCGCAAATTATAACATTTAAAATAATTTCGGTGATTATTTCTTTTAAAAATAGACACTTTGGTCAGTTAAAGTTTTATTTTCTCAGCGTTTCAACAATAATATTTTGTGAATTCGAAACTATTTTAGACGCATATGATTATTTTACAAATTAAGATGGCACGCTAATGTATCATAATAATCTTTTGTCTTCAGAAGAAGAAATAAATAAAAATAAATCATTTGGGAAGCGTTAGAAAGCAATTTTAACGCCTTGCCGAATTCTATGTTCTTATTTCTCCTGATGAAGATAAAAGAGTTTGTTGAAACGTTAAGAAAATAAAACTTCAACTGGCCGAAGTGTCAATTAAAGAAATATGAATGCCGGCCAGGCAACCTCTATTTTCAAGATTCCAAGATTCTCAGATTATCTCTAGCGCAGAATTAACCACAAAATACCTTTTTCCAAACCCATAACTACTATTATAGATAATAAAGTAAACGTGTCTAAGGATGAGTATATTTTATTAAACGATGATTATATCTTTTATTTAAAATTTCTAGCAAATTACAGGATTATATCCCATAACTACCATACCATTTTTTTTTATTAAGCTCCATGCCACATCGTCAAACACACACAGAAATAAGCCAAGAACATTTCTTAAATATGTCTTACATCATAACCACACTGTTTGCTATGTTAAATAGACTGGAATAATAATCCCGATATTTGCGAACACACGTTGCGAAATTTCATTCAACAACGGAATGTGAATATGTAAATATTGATTTATGTAAATTAATTCTTGTGTCAGAAAGGAGAAACATAGTGTTTTAAATATCAATTAACATAGTTCCTATATTAAAGATTCTTCCCTGGTTTTACACTTTGAATTAATCAATAAGAAATCTACGGTTTTGGTTTCTTTTTACATTTCTTTTATTTCTCGAGCTTTCTGGCTAACATGTCCTTCAATACGGAAACCCAGAAGTAATACATCTAAGGTAGAGAAGTAGTAATTCTGGGTTTCTTCGTTGAAGGACATGTTAACCCGAAAGCTCGAGGAATAAAAGAATTGTAAAAAGAAACCAAAACCCTAAATTCAACACGGAGACCTAGAAGTAATACATCTAAGGTAGAGAAGTAGTAATTCTGGGTTTCTTCGTTGAAGGACATGTTAACCCGAAAGCTCGAGGAATAAAAGAATTGTAAAAAGAAACCAAAACCCTAAATTCAACACGGAGACCTAGAAGTAATACATCTAAGGTAGAGAAGTAGTAATTCTGGGTTTCTTCGTTGAAGGACATGTTAACCCGAAAGCTCGAGGAATAAAAGAATTGTAAAAAGAAACCAAAACCGTAGCTTTCTTATTTATTTTGCCAAAATAGTTCCAATATACCTATTTATTTTTGGAAAATCAAATAGTAAACAATAATGGAAAAAATATCAATTTTCATGCATTTCGTTACTCAATTTCTAAATGTTTCTATCTACCTTCTCTTTACAAAGAGAGCAAGACAAACTTCCTGGCCAGAAACTGCTATCACAAAGGAGTATGTCCTGACAAAGAAAAGTGAAAAAATATCACTAAAGTGAAATTGTACTTGGATCAGGTGGATAAAACCTGTTTTATAGTTTTTCAAGATGCCCCAACTTTTTTGGTCGTTGAGGTACAGCTTGCATCATGCTGATGAGGGCCAACAGCTCGTAACACGTACGTGGTTAGATTTTCTCGATTAATCAAGAAAGGGTATTTGGCCAATTCTCTGGAACAATTAAAAATCAACTATTAGTTGATATTTATTCAGACAGATGGCGTAAGCCATCAGCAAATTTTAGTTGTACGATCAAGAGATGCTTTTTTTAAAAAGAAAGTTGAGCTAAGTTTCGAGAGTATGTAGTCAAAGTTTATAGATTCAAAATGGAATAAAGCCTGAAATATGTAAATATTCTGAAAGACTGAATATATATACTGTATTAATACAAGGGATTATAAAATTCTACATTGTCATATCTCTCTCTCCACAAACCTTTTATAAAGATATTTGAGAGTCCTACATAAAATTACCCCGAAAGTTTTTCTTTTAAAGTGTTAAAAAAATGAAAGCGATTATAAACATCAATACTTTTTTCATTGAAAAAATAATAATATAAGGATAAGAAAAAAAATGACTATTTGTATTTAAAAATTCTCATTTCGAAAATTTCAATCAAGAGACAACACATCAATATAAAATGCGGTTTACATTTGATGTAGCCATTTTCCATTTAAAGGTATTCGATCAGTGCTCTGTACAAAAAGGTTATACATTTCAGACAAATTTTGTGACACATTTCAATATAAATGACATTTTGAAATATTAATTCGAGCATATTATTATTCAATATATATTATATAAGATCCAATCTTATCTACCATTTGACATCTATATTCTTCAGATAAAAGACAATTTTGACAACATCCTGAAAACATAAGGAAAAAAGAACTGTTAGACACATTTGGTGACATATTCCCAATATGAATTACATTTTTAACTATTCATTTGGGAGGATTATCGTTATCTATTACAATCCAACTGGCATTTGACGTCTCAATTCTTAATCTAAAAGGTAATTCTGCCAGAAGACTGGGTGTAAGAGGCGACGTACTGGGAGGAAAACTGTCCTTTGTCCTTGATTGATGGATGTTTCTGTGACAGAAGATTACGTCTTTGTCCAGTGTATCGACCTTTAACCTGTCATTGCTACTCAGCTTTTATTGTCTTTTGGAATGGATTCGTCCCCCAGATGACGGTGTTGTCGTTAGTCGAAACTGTGGGTATACTCGAGGCAGCGGAATAGATTGGAAATGCAATTTATTATTAGTTTTCATATCCCTTAAGACCAAATCCTAGAGATATGATCATTGAAAGAGTTAAGTACAATCTTCAATTCCCTATATAGAGTTGATTTTGTCCATTACAAAACATTTCAGGGCAATGAATTCCTCAATTCTGTATTTTATGCAGGGTACATCTCAAGGAAGGTTAAAATACTATTTATTATTTGTTTTTTTATCCATTGTTCGCTCTGACCTAATCCTGGAGATGTGATCTTTCAGACAGTTGAGTACATTCTTCAGTTCCCTATATAGAGTGATTTTGACTATTTCAATTCATTTAAGGGGAATGAATTCCTCAATTTTGTAGTTAATGTATTTGAAAAGGTTTTTGCCCTTTCTTTATAGATAGATCAATGTACGTAGATGACCAGATTTCAATCTAGTTTATTGTAGGAATTCTTTTATATTTGCTTTGAGAATTTGCTTGTTTTTGGACTTTCTATTTGATACTATGAGTAGACGAAGTTGTCTCTACTTTGTTTTGATAGTTTCATTTGGTTGATTCGGAGTCTCTTTCTGGAAGTTAGATTCCAGAATCTATCGTATCATAGAGGTCCGGATGCTCCTTCCTTTGCTAATAAGTTGGCCACTTCATCCTCAGTTATTGTTATGATCCCGATATACATTCTAAAAGGCACAACTTCCTTAAGTGTTGTCCATGAGTGTATATTAGTTATCTCGTGTATCTTCAATAAAGGTCAATGTAATATCTTTCAGAGTTATTGTCTGAATCCCGATATACATGCTAATAGGTACAACTTCCTCAAGTTTTGTCCATGAGTGCATATCGGTTATCTCGTGTGTCTTCAATAAAGGTCACTGTAATATCTTTCAGGGTTATTGTCTGAATCCCGATATACATGCTAAAAGGTACAACTTCCTTAAGTTTTGTCCATAAGTGTATATTCATCATCTCCTGAGAGCACTTGGCCCTCTCTGCACTAACAGCTCCTATCACAATTCAGACAATCCAAGCTGCAGCTGTAGACCATTGGCTCAACCCGTAGGCATCGTTCAATTTCAAGAAATCAGGAGATGCTTTTATTCTTATATTAAGCGTATTTACGCAAGTTTGTCCTTAAATACCCATTTCTTGGTTTCTCAAGAAGCCTCTGGGGCCATAAATCTTTTTGGTCGCAGAGGTAAAGCCTGCTCAACGCTGACGAGCGCCAGCAGCGCAAAACGCGTTCGTGAATGGCTTTTCTTGATTTATCAATAAAATAGGTTGGCAAAATATCAGAAAAATGTTAAATCAATGTTTAGCTGATTTCTGTTCCACTAGATGGTGCTCTGCCATTTTAGAAGCACATGTGCTCCTGGTCAGTATATGCCTTTTTTATTCTTATGTTAATTGGACTATTCTATCAAAATTATATCTTACAGTGAATCCTACCAAACAGGTTTCCAAATGGTGATAAGGTGAAGTGCCATCAGATATGGTGGTCAGTTGAGAATATCTAATAAACAGTGCTGGATTAACAGGCATCAGGATCCTGGGATCAAAAGATCACCCAGGACAGAAAGTCCAAAATTCAGAACCTTCCTTTTTAAATAGAAACATAC
This sequence comes from Cordylochernes scorpioides, assembly GCA_030710605.1. Classification (NCBI taxonomy): domain Eukaryota; kingdom Metazoa; phylum Arthropoda; class Arachnida; order Pseudoscorpiones; family Chernetidae; genus Cordylochernes; species Cordylochernes scorpioides. The sequence goes on along the minus strand of CP092871.1, from coordinate 69,076,403 downwards.
AATCCTCTAGTTTTTGGAGGGTTTCTTTTTTATCATTATCTTATAACCATATCGCTTCTCGGTCCTTTTGGCTGAGATCAAAATGTTCTTGAAACCATTCCAGGGGAGAACAAGGAAGGAACCCTCTCCCCAAACACCAAACACCTTGCTGTAAAGGACAGTTTTCATTTGCAAAATTACCATTTTTACTATTCAGTAACTCCGATAAGAGTACACCTCTCCCTTAAGGAAAGGACACTTTGGCTCTGTAATTAAGTGTCCTTTACAGGGAGGTTCTACTGTGTATTTGTATTTCTATAGAAACGTTCCTGGAAATAAATAAATTAAGTCCGCAGAAGGACTTGAGCGGGCGATGTAAGTCTAACCCGTCTAAATATGGGCTGATGATGATAATTATTCTAATCTCCAGTTTAAACAGTCAACGCTAGGCCACGTAGTTTAACCAAGCCCCTCATCATCAACAGTGCGGTAGACTAGCCTGTAGCTGAACTAACAACAGCCAAAAGTGCGGTAGCCTGTGGCACGGTTAATCAAACAAAGATACACAATCCTCAATGACAATACTCTGATAGTGATGTGCAGCCATTAAAAGTAACCCTTCCAATAAACGCCCGAATCTATACTAGGATTGTCGGCACAATTGTCTGTTCTTTACATCAAGAGGTACCTGATCCAACTGCCACAGTAGATAATTCAGATTCTTTAATCAACGGCGAATGTACATTTAAGCTTCATGAAGTCCTCTTCATCTTAATAGAGTTGCTTAAATGTTAAGACATTGAGATAAAATAGAAGACGATAAAAAATACTTTAAAAAGTAAAAATTAGGAAAAATATTTTATTTTGAGGTGTTGAAAGCTTTTGAACAAAATTTGCTCTTCAACGGGCAAATCCAAAAACGAATAAAGAAAGATATTATCGGGAGTGGATACGACTATAATATAAGGTGATATAGTCTTACCACGCCTTCTAACATTTCTCTTCATTCGTTTTTGGATTTACCTGTTGAAGAGCAGATTTTGCTCGGCAGCTTACCACATCTCAAAATAAAGAAACGCTTTACCCTAATTTTTGCTTATTCGATTATTTCTTGGTAACTATCGCTTCCTTTTCACAAAAAGCGTTTTATTATTTCTTCAGAATCTATTTACATATAAAAACATACAATTATTTAGCAAATTAAAACATTATGATGCGAATGTTTCATTTAAAAAATAAAACAAACATCTTCTGTCCTTAATGAAAAAATATTGGAGGGCTTGGCTCATCAGTGGTAAACCCTCCCAGCGGTTTCGTCAATTTAATTTACCAGACCGCTTCTGTAGAACTCTAATACTGTATTGGATCATTCTGCTTATATATGCTACACTGAAGGTTGGAATCTTAGAAATTGTATTTAAGCAAACTATGGACATAAGCTTTTAGGACAGTATAAATACATATAATATTTGAATCGAGAGGTTTATGTTTGACAAGAAACATTCGCGTCTTAATGTTTTAATTTTCTATATATATAGCATAGATGGCGCGTTATTGCTTTATACAATTATTTAACCGAGCAACATTTTGTTTTCGCATATTTATAATCAGTAAATATTTACCTATACCGCCAAGAAAATCCGTAGCGCCTTCTTTTTCTAACATCGAGAAATTCTTTTGAAGCAAAATCTAGTTAAAATTCGGAATCTCCAAAATTTCCATATCTAAAATAGTAGAATGATCATTTTAAGCCATGAAATTCGGAAGGCCATCTCTATAGTTTGAATTTCAGAATTGGACAAGCTATCAAGAATCAAGAAAAGCTAACCAAGTTTCAGAGGTTATAGGCAAAATTTATCAACGGAATAGTATTTGTTGATTATAAAAATGCAAAAAAGTTTTCGCTTAATTATAGACAGTAGAACCTCCATGAAAGGACACTTGCGCTAGAGGACACCTTGCTGTAAAGGACAGTTTTCATTTGCAAAATTACCATTTTTACTATTTAGTAACTCCGATAAGAGTACACCTCTCCCTTTAGGAAAGGACACTTTGGCTCTGTAATTAGGTGTCCTTTTAAGGGAGGTTCTACTGTATATTTGTATTTCTATAGAAACGTTCCTGGAAATAAATAAATAATTTTTTTTTCGAAGGAATAATTTTCAAACACCAGTTAACCGCCATAACCTTCTAGATCTATATCAACAAATTAAAAGTCCATTAAAGGCTTACTGCAAGGGCTAAATGATGAACTACAAAAACAAACGTTAATAAGACTAATTATAAAATCAAATGTGTTTTTATGATTAATCGATTGTTTAGAAGAAAACGACTTTACTTTGAGGAAACTGGTTTCTTCCCATCTCTAATCATCTTGATAACCAAATGCGAACTTGAGCTTAAGAACATTATGGAAATTCTTTTAGGATACAGCGGATCTTCTTGATTTATTAAGAAACGGTTTTAAAACTGGAAAAATGACAAAAACAAAGATTAAACATTCTGTTCGATATTTATTCCGATATATAGGGCGTTCATTCATCAATAAATTTTTAGTTGCATAATCAGGAGATGTTTATTCATTACTGTATTTGCATATATCCCCCCCCCCCCCCCCCCCCACCAGTTAGAGAATAGAATAATATATTGTAACGTAGAAAATCAGGAAAAACAAACCTCAGAATTACACGACAATTTATTTAATGTAAAACCAACTTAGAACTAATAAAATAGCAGAGAAGCAATGAGAAGATTTTACAGTGTATCAAAATACAAATATCGAAATTAAAAATCTTTTCATAGAATAATAAATAATCTGAAAAAAAAGTACAAAAGTGAATTTGTACTTGGAACAGGTAGATAAATTAAGAAAAAAGGCATTTTCTGATCGTGCAACTGAAATTTCCAATTCTGGAATAATTAAAAATCAACGATTAGTTGATCTTTATTCCGATAGATGTCGCAAGCCATCAGCAACTTTCAGTTGCACGATCAGGAAAGGCCTTTTTTCTTAATAAATAATATTTTACAATATAATAAATATAAGGAATAGGTTCAATAAAGAAACTATTATTTAACCCATAACCTTCCCCTCAAGGAAAGAAGCAAAGGATGAAATTTCATCCTGAAAAATACGGTAAAAGTGAAAGCTCATTGTTTTACACTCCATCTTCAAAATTCTCCATTATTATTTTCATTTTCCCTATCTTCACATTTATCGAAAAATCGTATTTTGTTTTAGAAATTCAATTTTTGTATCTTTTTTTTTAGTTCTTTCCTATAGGAAGTTACCTACAAGGTTCTCCCAAAAGTTCGTAAACATATTATAGTTATGATTTATACGATATACAAGGGTACTCCAAATGTTTTTGAAATCACTTATTTTTATTAAAGCTTCAACTTTACAATTTTCAGAGTGTCTCAAAGTATTCACCCTTAGCACCTATGCAAGATTCCATCCGTGAAAACCAATTATCGAAGCACTTACACCAGTCATCTTCGGGGATGGAATTTACGGCATTGATAAAGGCTTACAGTGCTTCATCATCAGTGTCAAATTTTATCCCTTTCAACAATAACTTTTGGAAATAAAAAAGACACAAGGTGCTAGTTCTGGTGAATATGGTGAATGAGTGATTAATTGGACACCAGAATTGGCTAAATAGTTGAATGTTTTTTAAGGTTGTCCCAAAAGTTCGTAAACACTTGTAAAATATAAATCATAATATGTTTACAAACTTTTGGTACAACCTTATATGTTTATTTGTCGCTTTTTTAAATTGCGTATTCATTTTAATATGATGAAATAATTGTCTATTTCTTTAACTGAATATTAGTGTATTTTGTAAATAGGAATGTTAGCTCTAAGAAGCCATAGAACATGGCGCCAAGTCTGGGGAACATGGTGGACCGGGGAAGGTAGGGAGGGGGTGGTATTTTGCCATGATAATTAATGATAGTTCCCTGAGTCACAAGGGACTCACTCTCTCCGAAACTTTAATAGTCTAATCATCATCACCATATTCTGTGCCATGACTCATTTTTAAAAGGGTTCTTTGACAAAATATATGGCCACTTTTTGGTACTTTGTCATATGGAAATTTGGATGCCGTTTTGTTGAGGATGATTGAAAAGCTTTCATTCTGCTTTTATACTTGATTTGTTTGAACTTTGGAATAAGTACGCCTATGATCTATAAAACTAAGATACATATTAATCAATAATTATGTATATTTTGGGGAATGCGTTGAAATGTTTATTCTGTGAAATAAATGCGATATTTTTAAATACCGAAGGCCTCTCTTTTTCAAGTAAGCATTCAAGAATAAAACGCGTTCTGCCTTAGGATTGTCAAAAAAAGAGGTGGTGGGTTCTTATGAAACCGAATCTTTTGGATTAAAATATAGAATTGAGGAATGTATTTGTCCGTTTTTATCACAAATTATGAATGATCAACTTTCCAAGAACACTATTTGTTGTTTGAGAGGAAGGTTGTGGTTTATAATTTTGGGGTATTGTTCCATCTAGGGAGATGGTTGTTTGTAATGGGACGTGTTTGAGCATTAGTGCGATATTAGTTTGTAATGTTGTTTTGTGCTGCTTCATTCTCTCTCAAACGGATCTTCTAGTAGCGTCTGTAAAACTGGCCTACAGACATCGGTCTAGATAGCCCACTCAGTGCATAGATGACTGGGTAGGAACTGCAAGGAATTTTATAGACCAGATTCGTTTCCACTTTCAGTTTGTAGATAAAGTCTAATGATTGGATAGCGAAGTTGTGTTTTCAATTGTGTGGTGATTCTTTAATGTATCAATACGCCATGTAGAATATTCCGTCAATCTCTCTATACTGTATCAGGATACAACTATGTACTTGACTACTTGTCTTGGAATGTTCTCTTGTGGCGTTTGATTTGTTAGACGGTTTCTTGATGAATTATATTTTGTAATTATTATTAATCTCCAATCCTTGTGTACGATTTATTTTCGTCGCAGTAAGGACAGTAGAAGTTTGTTTTATGTTTAAAAAGAAACATCCATGCTTTAATGTTCCCATTTCTTATACATAGATGGCACATTATGGCCTTATAATTAATTATACCTAACTGGCTTTGTACTTATTGTTTACGGAAGATTATTGCTCGATGCAAATATTTATATTTAATTTAGCTGTCTTAAAAGCTTATGTCCATAGTTGCTTGAATACCATTTCTAAGATTCTACCCTTCAGTGCAGCATATAAAAAAAGAATCGTCCAATACAGTATTAGAGCTCTAATAAGCGGTCTGGTAGATTAAATTGGCGAAGCCGCTGGGAGGGTTCACCACTCATGAGTCAAGCCCTCTCAATATTTTTTCATCGCAGTAAGGACAGTAAAAGTTTGTTTTATGTTTAAAAAGAAAAATTCGTGTTTTTGATGTTTCCATTTATTATATATAGATGGCATGTTATCACCTTATAATTAATATTTAGATTTTTCATTCTTCCTATTTTGTATTGTAGAGCAATGAGAATGGATTCCTTTTGTGAGAGGTCTGCGGTTGATGATGGTGAATAGAGCCAAAGGAATTGAGATTAAGGAAAGTATCTGTGTGCGTATACTTTCGGTGAAGATTGGAATACGTGTCAGTTTGATGTGAAGAAATGGCAAGATAATATATTCGCTTTTAACTATCAATTTTGAAAAATAGTTTGTATATATACTGTAGGAGGAATTGAACATATCAGAAGAGTCAACGATGTAAAATACGTCGTCGATGTATCCTATCTAAATTAATTTGTCAAATGGCTTTGTGATTAACTACCAATATGATCTCTGTAGATATTAGCTAGAACTGATGGACTGTCCATGGGGGAAGTCTTACCTGTAGTCTAAGTTATTGAAGTAGGTGATGGAAGTAGCTGTGTGCCAGGTAGGGTTCCAGTAGTGTAAGAAAGCAGCATCTGTTTAGATAGGTAGAAGACCAATGTCAGGATGTTCTTTTCTAAGAAATTGAATGGCGATTCTCTACCAAACTCTGCAGTGGTGGCAGAGGCGCCATATTCATTGTACATAGTATCATGCATATATATAATTATGTTTTTAAAATAGACTGTGCACTTTTGCATGTATTGACAAGATGTGAATAAAATTAGTTTAATTGCCATTGTCTAAGAAATCGAATAGGATTGCTATAGTGCTTCATCTCTTTATAGGAATACAACAATTCTAGGCACTCTTTTTGTGAGTTTCTCTATGGCTTCTACTGAATATAGGTAGTACTAAATATGATAGGACTTTCTGAATACAATTGAAGATAACCATTTTGTAAAATTATAGGAATTGAGTTATTGCAAGACAGAACATACAACGTGAAAAATCTCCTGATCCCAGTATAATTTCACTTTTGTACTATTTTTCACGTATTTGGTGTTTTCTCAACCTTGCGGCCTTATATCCGTTACATTCTTTTTCAGGATGTCCAAAAGACAATTTTTGATCGTTAAAGTACAGCTTGCACCTCACCTGATGAGGTCAATCAGCCCGAAATGCGTACAGGGTTAACTTTTCTTGATTAATCAAAAAATCCTTAAATACGATTTGATGTCAAATTCTGTAGATCCTGAATCGAAAATGACCTGAATTTTTGAATATACAAGATAATTTTCTTTGAATCGCTGAACGTGAAAAATAAGTAAAAGTCTCTCTTTTAAGCCCTCTCAGTGGTTTCTCCAGTTTAACCTACCAAGTCGCATGTATTGTATTAGACTGTCGAATTATAGAATCTCTGTATAGGAAGTTTATTCTTGGTGACGAAACTATGCAAATAAGATTTTCTTGTTGCTGAAATTCTTTACAGCAAAGCACTTGACGCCTTGGCCATCCTGGCGTCTGCCAAGTCACACATCTATAGGTTCTTCCTCGGTGTGGAACTGAGGAGTGTTCAAGAAGACCTTGTCTGGAGGGGGACTCTCTCAAGTTGGGGAAGTCTTCCTTGCTGAAGAAATTTGTACACATACACAACTGTAAATATTTATCTACATTTTATCTATCCTTTATTTACTCTTTGTTATATATTATCCTTTATTTGATCTTATTTTTTATGTAACAATTAATTAGAAGAATCAATAAAATTGTTTGAATTTTCAATATACAGCAAAGTAAGGTTTCGAGCGTAACCTCCCTCAGGTCTCATAAAGAGAAGAATTCATAATGGAGTTGTAATGGGGCGCCTTTCTTAGGTTATTAACTTTACCTAGATTATTTGAATTTGACCAATATTTTGTTCCAAAAACACACGCACTATTTTTTTGCAATCATATTTACATACTGAGTACTAAACAGATATGCAAATCTCATTATAGGAAGTTGCTGATCACGATTATATATATTTATATATACACAAAAGATATATAACTCTATAAAGCGGTAAATTTATATTAAAATGGAGTAAAAAGAGATAAACATTGATACCATAATAACTAAAATTTTGTTATTTATGAATTATCAATAAAATCATCTTTGTATCATTTGTTTCTTTCTTTTACTCTAATTATCTATATATTCTGGAATAATGTGTTTTGTGTATAGTTTAACTATCTCTCTAACTATGTATATTGTAAGTTTTGCTGTCACACAGCGAGGTAAAAGTGGCACATTGTGAGGGAGCGAGTGGAGCGCCACCTCTAAGGCCGCCGTCACAAGTGGAGCGGAGTGCAGCGAGGATGTACGGTGCCGGGGCAGCGTGGCCCGTCGGCGTGGTGGTGCTATGTGCGGCCTTCTTAGTGACAAACGGTAAGTGTTATCTCTTGGGGGGCCGCAATACACTTTTTTTTAACTAAAGTATTTTACTCTGTATGATTCTAGCATAGTTTTCTGATTTTTGTTTTCTTACTTTTTGTAGTGTGCTGATTATCATTTTTGGACGGCAATATAACGGTTTTATGCGGTGTTCCTCTTTTCTGATTATAATGCGTTTTCTTTTTCTTTTTTTTTTTTGAAAGGCCGCTTTCTACTTTTTCTGAGAAAATTTTATATAATTTTACTTTATATGATTCTGATTTAGTTTTCCTACTCATTTAGTGTACCGATTATCCGCTTTAAAAGGCAGCATAACGGTATTGCGCGATGTTCCTCTTTTCTGAGTTTTATGCGTTTTCCTGTAAGGCCGCTTTCCACTTGTTAGAAAGGTTTTTGGAGAATTTTAGTTTGCGGGATTTCTGTTTAGTTTATTACTAGTATGTTGTGCTAAAATAGCAATGTATCGGTTATCTCTTCAAATTGTTTTTTTTTTTATCTTACTAACCGTGCGTTCTGCTGGAGAGCTGCAATACACTTTTTAGAGATTTCAAACTTTTTTGTTTTTCGTTCAATTTTTTAAAAACTATTTTTATAATGGCTAATTAAAGGTATCAATGCGGTGTTTTTATTTCCCCAAAGTACCTCCTCTCATGCTATACAGTCGCTATACATTTTGTAGTATGATGATTGGATCATTTAGTTCGTTTTTTAATCTTTCTTTTTATATAACTGCTAATGATGCACCGTCATCTTTTGGTATTCATTTGTGTGTGAACAAAGTGGCATCTTTCAATGTTGCATTTCATATAGAAGTGTTTTCTTCTAATGAAGCTTCATACAGATGATGGGTATTTTGTAATTTTGAGTGGAGTTCGTTGTATTTTATCTTTTTTGTTTTTCTTCATGCATAATGGCTTAGTAACACATTTCCTTTAGAAAAATAATTATATTTAGATATCATTTTAAAAATTATTTTTCAAATCTCCTTTCGGTATCGTGGACGTTTCTTTTCTGCTGATATTATCTAAAGAAGCCGACATGTAGATAGATATTTAGCAAAGAATGATTATTGTCTTTCAATTCTGAGTTTGCATTCTTAAAGGATAGTTGTCAAATGGTTGTTATAACAGATATTTATGGAGAAATAGCTTAATGAGGGTTTTGTGAAGTTTTCTGCTGATATTGTATTATCTAAAGAAGCCGACACACAGATAAATATTTAGCAAAGAATGAAAATTGTCTTTCAATTCTGAGTTTGAATTCTTAAAGGATAGTTGTCAAATGGTTGTTACAACAGATATTTAGCGAGAAAGAGTTTAACGAGTGTTTTGTGAAGTTTTCTGCTGATATTGTATTATCTAAAGAAGCCGACATGTAGATGGATATATTAGAAAATAATGCTTATTGTCTTTCCATTCTAAGTTTGCATTCTTAAAGGGTAGTTGTTGAAAGGTTGTTGCAACAGATATTTAAGGAGAAAGAGTTTAATAAGAGTTTTGTGAAGTTTCTGCTGATATTATCTAAAGAAGCCGACACGCAGATATATATTTAGCAAAAAGAATGCAAATCGTCTTTCAATTCTGAGTTTGCATTCTTAAAGGATAGTTTTTGAAAGGTTGTTACTACAGATATTTAGCGAGTAAGAGCTTAATGAAGGTTTTGTGAAGTTTTCTGCTGAACTTGCGCTTACTTTGAAGTCCGCCACACAGGGGGATTATCAGCCATATCGGCAAATGCATTCTTCTCCCATCCCCCCATCTCTCTCCTGCTGACGCTGCTCTTTCTCTTATCTCTTGGAGGGCCGCTCTTCTTTAGATGGCCATTTAGAAACACCGTCTGTATCTAATCTAACAAACACATTTACTTTCTTCTGTTGATTGAATACCTACGTAAGGTTAATTTTACAGATGGATAACGGAAAATAGTTGCTTTTTATCTCTTCTCTCATGAAAGTACATTTTCTTAACTTTTTTATTACATTCTTGGGAATGCCATTTATCTGGACAGATATATAAATCCTGGTAATGGATCATTAAATTACAAGTATCGCTTAGGTTGTCGTTAATTGTTAGAATTCTTCTTTAGTATTAAAAAATTCTCATTTAATTTTGTAATAGATCTTTCTCTTAATATCATATGTATGTCGTAAAGATAGAGGCTATCTGGTCGGCATTCATAATTCTTAACAACAAAGATATTTCGGCTTGTAAATCTTTTTATTATATCTGTTGACCGAAGTATCTTTAATTTTAAGAATCATATGTATAGTTTTAAAATATGTAAATAATAATGAGAATTTGTGTATATGTAAATATATATCCTTCATATCGATCTTTTAGTTTAGTTAATGTGATTCAAGTCGAAGGACAAGTTCGACAACTTGAGAAAATAAAAGTTATACAAGAAACTTTGCCCTGAGCTTTATTTATTTTATTTAAAAAAAATCTCTTTTTATATATCGTACTAATAAAATTTGAGGAAATATGTGGATTTCTTTTCAATTTTTCCAATTCTCTATAAAACAGTTCTAGTTCAAAATAGCTTTAATAGATGCCGTTCAAAAAAAAAGAAACCAAGATTATTATATTTACCATAATGGCCTATATAGATAAGTTTCAGGCTGTCTTCTACCGCGGTAAAACATTCGATGGTCCGTTAGAGTTAGAGGAAACGTTCGAACGTACACTACAGGAATACAGGACTTCTTCAGAACACCAAATCCTGGTGAAGATAATGCCTTCCTATGGAATTCTGAAACGGCTGATGGTATTTGTGGGACATCTGTATTCCATGAATATATAGGCTTTGGTATTAGCAATATAAATTATTAACTTTATTTTAATTGTAATATACAGAGGGTCGGTGGAAGGGTGGTCAAAACCGTTGGTTTTCAACCGCTACGACCCAGGATCGAATCCCGCATGGGACACTTTTTTCTAATTAAAAAAGAATGCTCCAATACCCCCCAATTATTGAAGTCCAACCCCACCAGCAAGTGTAAGTAACTAAACGGGGCTATGGCACATTTGTAAGTGTCAAAGTCGAACTGTTTTACACATGTGTAGACATGCGGTGTACTTACAGTAAAAGCAGTCGCCAAATTCTAACCATCATGATTATCTTGGCCTGTACTGCGTGTACTAGGGATAATAGAAAAAAAAAAATGTGAGATGTGCGCTGATTTCAAAATTGGCTTTCAACAAGTCAAAAAGAACAAAAGATAACTTTAAGAATTTCTTCCTTCCCAAGGTGCCAACCCGGATATTTGTTCTTCCCCCTCTAGCCTATTTTTGGAACTCTTTCTTTTGAGAGAAATAACGCTGGCTAATTTGCTGCACTTCGACGCCTATCTTCTTCATGGATAGTTATGCAAATAGCAGCTGGACATGGCTGACCGAACGTCGCAGAGGTCGCTGGAAATATGCAAATAAGCACAAAGAATGAACGCGATTCTTTCCTTTCTTTCCTTTCTTTTTTTTTTTTTTTTTCAAACCAAACAACATCCTATTGTTTCATACATCGATGGAAAATATTGGGAGGGGCTTGGATCATTATGGTAAACCCACATAGCGGTTTCGCCTGTTTATTCTACCAGACTATTCTAGAAGACGAAAATCTGTTTTAATTTTTAAAAATCGCGTTAGTTTCGAATCCTTCCTACAGATGGCGCTCTATAATCGCATATTAAAATAAAAGAATATAGAAAATTTAAAAATACCAGTGATTTTTTGTTAGCCATTTTTATTTACACACACAGCTTTATTAAGACCACCGGTCTTATTCAGAATCACCGCAGGAAGAAAGGAAGCATAGAGGAGCTCCTATATTCCAGGCAGCTCAGAATCCAAGTAATTTTATATTCAAGTTAGTTATGGTTTTCATGTTGATATTTCTTTAGAAATAAGACTTGGGTAATAAGAGATAAATTTATTAACTACGTGTTAAAAAATAATAGAAAAAAGAAAAAGGTCAGGTGTTGATATTAAAAACAAAGAAGGCATATCCTGACCAGGAGCATATGTACTTTTTAGATGGCAGAGCGCCATCTAGTGAAACAGGAATCAACTAAACATTGGTTTAGCCTGTTCCCTGATATTTGTCCAACCCAATTTCTTGATAAATCTAGAAAAGCCATCCACGAATGCAATTAGCGCTGTTGGCGCTCGTCAGCGTGGAACTACATGTTTCCTATTATAAAGTAATTGCCTATTTTTTCGGATTGTATTTCCCAAATGTTAGGTTTCAATCGAACAGCACGTCCAAATGTCGAAATCCAATGTGAGATGTTGAAGCAAGAGACCGAATCAATTGTTCCCAATAAAATATCTACGACCTCGAGCATTTCTTTATCTTGATTCATGAAGGTTGATCATGTGATAACCTTGACGTTGACTGAATACATCATGTAGACTAGCTCATACCTACCTTTTCTTTAATCTACCAGATTGGTTAGTTGCTTGACTGATAGAAACTGTGCATTGATTTAAAACTCTTATATACAAATTAAATATTGTAACAGGTCTCTTGAGATTAGTTTCTTTTCCTTTTATTAACGCAATCTCAAGCTTTCGGGCATTTTCACTCTTCTACAGTTGGCCTTCCAGTTGGTCTCGAGGACCACACCATCACCATCTCCTCAGCGGCGAAGTATGCGATCTGCGTATTCTTCGTAGATCACGAAATACGTGGTGTCGCCGGAGACCCACTGGTGATTCTCCACCAAACTCTGCAGTGGTGGCAGAGGCGCCATGTTCATTGTACCTAGTGTATATAATGCTTATTATCTTTTTAAATAGTGTCATCCTTGCGCAGGGGCCATGCTAATCTTCTCTGTATCGTTACAATTTTAAATAGTGCAGACTGCACTTTGCATGTATTGACAAGATGTCAATAAAATTATTTTAATTGTCTACAGGAGTACATAAAAACGAATAGGAATGGGTAGAAATTATGGATCACATATTCCCTTGGATTACTGAATTGTTATGGGTCATACTCCAAAAACCATGGTTTTCAGATAAGACGTTCTGAATTTATCAACGTTAGTGTTTTAGCTTAGCACCGACTCGAATCCATTAGATTGAGTTTTGGAGCATATTTGGGCTTAAAAAGTATTCTTTTTCCAGAAATAGTTATGCTTGTTTGATATTTTAGTATTAATACCACAAATTGCGCTTCTAATAATAATTCAATTCTATTTCACTTTGATTTGATATGGTGCTACTCACAAAGAGAAACCTAGATTATTATATTTACATATTGAAATATATATTACATATTTACATACTGTTCTTTTACTGTCCATCGCATTTTCCCTTCTGTATTCTGATAGAATTTTGTGGTTAAATGAAAGTTTCAGGATTAATTGTCATGCTTTTTCTAATTTCTGAATTTTTAGGCATTTGATTCTTTCATATTCCTTATTCTTTAACAGCTATGAGAAATTTTCCACTTTCATTTTTATTTATTATGTAGAAAAGTTAAGAAAAACGTATTCGTTTTTAAATTGTTATGAAAGAGATAGAAATCTGTGAATATTTATTATAAAATATCTAGCGCGAAATTTTATGGTGGATTTTCCATATTAAAAATAATGTTTAAAATTCACATAGTGACTCGGGCCACTCTTTATAACTGGAATCATGGAGGTCAGTGTAGCGGAACCTGTTGTGTTTCACAACTGGCACCACTGCAATACATGGCGAAGAAATCGGTGCAGACGACATCGCCGCATCTGTGATTTATTTATTTATTTAAATTAATATTTATTTATTTATAAAAACACACAAAATGTCTTTTATTTAAATTTTATTTTTATATAATAGATGATTATTTGATATATATTACATTTCTGAACATATTATACTTATTATCATTTTAAAAATACATTTTTAATGTTTGAAATCAATGAAGTTACTATTCAGCTACAAATATAGATTTTATAAACACTATTTATTATCACAAAACATTAACCAACACATAATAATAATATAAACACCATAAATTATAGATTATTAAGTATATAAATAATATTAAACTCAGAAAAAGTTATTTTATCAAAAACCCTTTTATATATAATATAAATACGAGTATAAACGTATATATATTTACGCCCTTCGTTTGTTTTTGCTCTATATTTAACTAATCAGTCTGATATATTTTAACAGGATATAAAGTTAAATCTAGAAGAAGTATTTGTCATATTTTAACCATAAAAATTTCATACTAAACAAAATTTTAGTCAGAAAATTATAATGACTATATTACTGCATATCTTTTGATGATCTGAAAAAAGGATTCTTTCAATGAATATTCACTCCAGAAAAACACAGGCGAAGCCCATTTATATATACAGTAGAACCTCCATGAGAAGACACTCGCGCTAGAGGACACCTCTCTACAAAATACAGTTTTCATTTGTAAAATTACCATTTTTACTATTTAGAAACTCTCCGGTAAGAGTACACCTCTCCCTAAAAGACACTTTGGCTCTGCAATTAGGTGTTGTACTTTACAGGGAGGTTTTACTGCATAAGCATTTTATTTTATACATATAATCTCAGGTAAAATACACTTGATTGAAACTTGTCTTGGTTATTCTGCTAAGCTTTTATATAAATTATTTAGTTTATATACATTAATAATCAACATTTGAGAATATAAATGTCCAATATATTAATATCTATAAATCACAAATATTTAAAATGTTAAAGTATTTCGTTATCTTATTCAAATAAAGTTTTTCAAAAAGTGTTCATTAAAGTTTTTAAATGTACTCTCTTATGTTTCGAATTATTCACAATTAATACAACAAAATATAACTAATTATTTTGAAAATAGAGCAATCCATAAATAAATCTTTAATTAAAAAAGGCATATATTGGATCAAAATAACATTTATTTTATCGATATATAATGATATTTTGATCTAATATATGCCTTTTTAATTAAATAACTAATTATGAAACACATTAAATAAGAGTAGATATAAAACATAAATGTAATTTAATGTAAGTGAAACTCCATATTTAATTGCCCTAGTAGACCTGAGAAGAAAACAGGTCATAAAAGAAACCAACAGGGCATACCAAAAGTCTCGTTCTAGATTCGCATCAGAAGATTTTGTCTTTTTAATCATCAAGCCATGAAAAAGAAAGCAGTCGGACAAATTACTTTTGTTCATGATGAAGGTCACCATCGTTTTTGAAATCAATGTGCCATAAGCCGTGTAGAAAATTGTAAAAAAGCAAAAGGCAAAAATCAACGAGACTACTAGAGCGTAACTATATTTTATCTTTAATTTCGTTTTGTAACAATCAAGCGTAGCCTTTAGATACGAAAATAGTCCGTTTATCTGTTATTAGAGAAAGAAACGGCGTCTTGCATTCTATATATGATTTAAATACTTTAAAATTTATTCATTTTTAAAATGATTATGACTGAAGGGTTGAAAACACACACATGAAAAACAAATTTGAGAAAGTTTTTTTTTGTTAACTGCATTTTCTACTCTCTTTTTAAAACTTGATTAACTTTTGACCTATCTTTCTAAGGAAAGCTGGGTTAAATACGGCTATATTCTGATGTCAATGCACAAATAAATCTGAAATGAGCTATTTATTTTGGAAATCAGTGAAAATTTTCAATTATATCACCTAAAAACATCTCATATTGTCCATATTTGATTATATATGATATTGGGGATAATTCTAAAGATTGGTCATGGCTTGACAATTAAATCTAATTTTTATAACGTTACATCTTTTACAATTACTATTTCTACAGACCTTATATAGCAATGATAAGAATCGTATATCGTCGTAAATCATGTCATATCCGTGATTATATTAAGTTGATAGTTTTATATAGTCTGCATTTATAAAGGGATAAAAGATAAGGGTGTTTAAGAAACTATGCACATAAGCTTCTAGTACGTTTAGAACTATATTTACATATATTGAATATTAAATGTAATAGAATCGCCTTGTTAATGCTTATACCTCGTGACTATGATTGTTTAAAATTGATCTTTGTATATTGAAGAAATAACTCCAATATTTGGGTAGATATTTTTGTATTTTCGTAGATATTTTAGCCCTTTTCATATCGATTGACCCGTTTTTGAAATAGTTTAGAATCAACAAAATTCAACGTCCTTTAAATATCAGCTTGCGATCTAGTCAAACCTGTTGGTCTGGGTATTTTAATCGTCCGTGTGGAAATTTGCACAATGGAACTACTTAATTGGCAGCTTTCTATTTTGTATAATTATTTTTTAGATAGAGCCCTTTATTTTTTAGTGTAGGGATTGTGGCTAAGCAAGAATAGTTGAGTAAAATAAATATTGTCTATTTTGCTTATATAAAATAGGTCATATTCTACATTTTATATATTACATTCATATTTTATTACATCGACATATATATTATCGATTCTATTTTCTATTATAATGTTATGATATAAACGAATTAAGCTTAAAATATGGGATATCTAAAAAATTATAGCATAAATGTATTGCAACACAAACAATCATACGATACTCTATGAAATATTACTTTTAGTGAAGGTAACTCTTTATTGAAAGAGCGCTCAATATTTTTTCTAAAATATTGATTAACTGAAAAATTAAGATAAATATCATTTTACATATTAAATTCATTTTAAAAATAGTAACGATTATCTCGAGTTTCTTCTGAAAATAAATATGGGTAGAAATCGTCTGTTAACATTTAAACGTATTTATTTTCAAAAGATTCCATTGATACATCAAAAAATAAATATAGATATTACTACCTAACTAAAATCGACCATCACAGCACCAGACGGAAGCAACGAGGCGCCAAAATTCCAGCTAGGGTTAAGGCGATGCACTAGAGTGGCCATCAAGACAATGTTTTAACGCAGAAGTGACCAACTGAGAATCAGTTTAGGCCATTCTCATTCATTCAGCCTCATCGCTTCTATTGTAACCGCGACTAACATTGGTACTGAATATAGTCGTTTGGAATGCCTTTTCTTTGTCAAAAGAACAAACAAAAAATTAAAATAATATATATTGTTTAGTTGTTATATATATATATAAACCTTTCAATTAAAATTATTAAAAATATAAGAGCTTAGAAAATATGTTTTAATGTTCATATAATATTTTACAAAAAATAATTGCAATAATGCATGTATTTTATACTGTTAAATAATAATAAGAATATATATGATACTACCTTTAATGCATTATATATGCGCATTTAATACATTTTTTATGCATTATAATTTGAAATTAATTTTATTATTTTAAAGTCAATAATAATAATTGAGAACTATGGGGCATATAGACATAAAAAGTTTATCTTGTAAAATTGCAATAATTATTAAGAGATTTGGCTGCTTAATATCTTGGTAGTTTTAAAACTAAATTAGAAAGACAAGCTAATGTATGTATATTTGTTAATTTTATATTATATTAGTGATTTAATATAAAAATTTATTAACACTATTAAGTGAATATATGGTTATATAGAAAACAAATTTAAATTTAAATAAACCCTCATATTTTTTTTTTCAACTAAGTTTTTTTTAAATGTAATACCCCGTTTTTTTTACTTTTAAATCATAAATAGATCATATTTTAAAAATGCATTGTAAATCTATAATTTCGGAAGGTAGCTAAATGCTCTGACCATAAAACTTCTTTACATTTGAAGACGACACAAAGGCGTTTCTGAGATAGCCTTTACCTAATATTGCTTAAGTAATCAAATTTAAAAATATATAATTTGGGGCAACGTTTGGACATTACCCGAAAAATCCTCTATAAAATATATTAAACCCATTTTAATACATCTATTCAAACCTTCAATTCGTATAGCAATATTCAAAAAGTATAGTTAATGGCGCAAAATATATTTACTTTTATATAATACTAGAATAGGGAATTTCATACGTTATAAAGGTGTATTTTATATTGCATAGAGTTATTTATCTTTTTTAATATATTAAATCTATAAAAATAGTTATGATATGTTTTATAAAATATAAATTCTTCTTTAGCGAAAACGATCATGCTTTCGTAAAATGCATCAAAATCCAGGCACTTTTTGTTGTTGGTATTCTTTACTCAACATGCAAAAATGTATGTTAAAGAATATTGCCATAACACTATATTTTGAAAATTCAGACGAATAAGCTAACATCTATATAATTATTAGAGAAACGAATTTACAAGAAAACACATAGATTCGAACACACAAAAAAAAAAAAAATTTCAAAAATAAAGTTAGATATATAACCTCATTATCATTTACTATTTAAAAAAAGCAGGCGACATAGTATTGTTACAAAGCTTTTATAATAAAGATGTTCCAATTATATTTTACAATGCACACACTATAAAAAAAATTCACTTATCAGCCCACAAACAAAATAAAAAAAGGCAGAGTCATTTTTCAACATGAAGAAGAGAATCAAAGCAAAAAGGAATAATACTCGAGCAATAAAACGTTTTTGAGTCGTCTGTAAAGAAAGAAGATTTCTTCAGGGATCGTTATACTAATTAACGCGCCAATCATATGTCTGAAAGGGCGTTTCTATGCCATCGGTGACCAGGCTATTCACTAGAAGGCTAAGGCGGAAGCTAGGGTAGTGTACAATAGGGTTACCGTTATAGGCCTAAGGGGTCTTTTCCACTTCCTACATCGGCTTCTCCCTTCAGGCCATGGACTTGTCCTAGTTGTAATTGCATAATCGTATTCCTCCCTGTCACTTAATGTTATCGTTTGGTTTTATTTGTTTGGTCATGAGTCAAGTTGTTTTCTTTGAATATTCATAGAATTAGTATCATTTATGGTTTGATATTAAGATTGGTTTATTCGTAGAAAAGTTGAGTCTTATAAAAAATATATATGTTGATTTGATGTTTTTAAAATATTATTTACTAATTTATCTATTTAGCATTATTTTATATTAATATATTTGATTATTTTCTGTTATTGATTTCATTTTACACACTTTTCGAAAAATACACATCAAAAGGGTTTTTTTTTTATTATTATTATTATTTTATGCATAAAATGTAATATTGAGAAAACACGACAATTTTGGAACAATTTTTTCTAATTATAAACCAAAAGAGGTTATATAACATCTAATTTGCAACACCATAAAGAAGGGCAGTAAAAACTGTCCATGTCTAAATGCCAACTTGTTTTTATAATTCAAAGGTTATGCTAAGTGGTGGGATCATATCTTGAAGGATCCTTGGTAATCAAAACATTTGCTTACGACTCCGAATGAGGTTAAGAACCATAGGTCACATTTATTCGTTTGCTATTTTTTTTAAACCAAGCGTCAATGACCTCTGACGATTTTTTTTCCTTAGTTGTAGGAATTTTTTAGCCTTAATTGGCGGCCGCCATGTGACTTCTGGGTTAATTGAAACATCGTCCGATTCCTTTCCTTCTTCCATCTGCTTTTTTCCCCGCCTTTTCGCATTCATTATCGTCTGCTCTTAAAAACATGATCAATATGTTCTTCGTATTCTTTTTTTTTTTTGCCATCTCGAAAAATGCATTAAAAAGATTTGTTAAGATGAAAATTATAAGGTTGTCATAAAATTTCATAAACACTTATCATATAAGATAAATTGTTTATGTGTTTATGAACATTTGGGATAACCTTGTATATACTATAATTATAAGTAAGAGAGAGGTACTCTGTTTTTTAATGAATTAATTTCCTCCCGGCAAAACTTGTAACTATATTTGGCCATAGATTTGGCCCAGCCACTTTGACAGCTAAACAACTCTTTGGAAGATTGTGAAGATTCCATTAGGTCCCTTATGGATCTCATGGTATAAAATCCGCCCTAGACTGACGAGGACCATTAGCCCGAAACCATGGTCTCTAGAGAGGTGGACGCTTCTTAATTTTCCAAAGCTGGTGTTGTGGCTTTGTTACATGCCCGAGTCAGCTAGTTTTCGGCGAAGGTCAATAGATGGCGTCTAATTTTGACGTGAGAGGTGCCCTGTCCTTTTATGGATTAAGTTTTCCTGACAAAACTTCTATCAATATAAGTATACATAGATACAATATATAGGCTGAAAGTTTAATAATACATTACTTTTACATATCTAAAACATTGCTTATACCATATTTACATATACTTCTCAAATTTATGCTCATTTTTTAAATATAACATTTATATATTTGATTTTAGAGATTGAGATTAATATATTTGCTATTCACAAATAAAATCGAATTTAAGAAATTCTAAATAATTTCAAATATTAAAAATAAAATACTTTTAATATATTTTTTCCAAAGTAAATTTCATCTCTCTCTATTAAAAAGCTAAATACTTTTTCGTCAAACAAATTAAACTTCAGGGATTTTCACAATATCTCAAAAGGATTTTATATTTAATGTTATATTTTCTATGTGAATTTTTTTAGCTATATAATTCTACTTTCAAATAATCTGGATATATCTATAGCATAATATCTTTCAGAATTTCAAAATAGCTAGAGTTGCAAAGTAAATAATAGGGATTTGATTTTGTTCTTATAAATAATTTAAAATATGCAATTATTATATACATATATGACTCCTCTGTCTATTTAGCATATCAAATTTTGCAAAACCAAACAAATCAAGGTTCTTTTAATCGTTAAATCTTATATTTTGACATTTTTAAAGCTTTCAAGAAATTTCTCTATTGTACAAACTCTTTAGAATCTAAAATAATTCCAAATAATCCTCCTCTTGTGAATTTTCTTATAAAATAAATAAACTCGAGAAGTCTTTTAAAGAATCCTTTATTGAAGGAATTATGGGAAGAGTTCTGCTCCAATAGGATTACGGGTTGGTCTTCAGACAACAAGAGATCCCCGCTACAACAACAACAAGGGCCAGAACTGTGACGAAGGGGCGAAATCGAAAGCTGCGACGACGGCATTGTGTCGTGGGAAGGGAGGAAGCTCTGTGGTCCGGTGTAATGACCCTTGCGACCCATTTCCCGACCTTGTCACCTGATGTCTCCGTCCTTCCACGAAATTCTAAGATTCAAAGTCCAATGTCATCTTGTAACACCTTCTGCTTTGACATCATCTCTCTGTCGTTCTTTTTTTAAAGAGTAAATTTGATTATATAAACGTTAATGGTTATTTTTGATAGATTCTGGCTCGTAATTCCATGACGGTGTCAGACCGATATCTCGGCCTTACATTGAGGTTATCAACAATCTTCCCAAAAAATGTCAATTCAAATAAGGCTTCGAGTTGAAACATCGCGTCATATTAACACAGATATCGCATTTATATACATTAATGGACAAAACTTAAGGAAGTTGTACCTTTTAGCATATACGAGGGCCATCCAATAAATAAGTTTCCCTATTTTTTTTCTGCGAACGAAACGTTGTAAAAATTAGTTAGTAGTGTAAGAAAGGGTCACTAGGATGCGTTGGAAGCGCGTGACCTTCAAAATCACGCTACTCGTACGCACAAGTTCGTAGCGCTTCAGTTTCCATGGAGTTACCATTGGTAAACGTGTCCACTTGCGAACTCCGTTCTGTAATTCGTTTTTTCACGGCGAAAAATGAAACTGCGGTCAATATTCATCACAATTTAGTGTCGGTGTATGGTGAAGGATGTATGAGCATCTAAATGGTTCTCGGAAGGACGGCAAAACGTGCATGATGACGAGCGAAGCGGCAGGCCCGTTACTGCTATGGACAATGCAGCCGTTGCTGCTGTTCGGAATGTGGTGGAAGCAGATCGCCGCGTCACCATTGACGAAATAATAATTCGACTGCCTCCTGGAATAGAAATTAGACGCTCTTCGATTGGAACAATCATGTCAGATGTTTTGAATTTTCGCAAAGTCTGCGCAAGATGGGTCCCGCGTTTGCTCTCGGAAAATCACAAGCAACAACGGATGGAGGCAGCCCGAGCTTTCCGGGAAATGCATCAAAGAGATGGAGATCAACTGTTTTCCCGTATTGTCACTGGAGATGAAAGCTGGGTGCATCATTAGACTCCAGAAACAAAACGACAAAGCATGGTGTGGAAGAAGCCTGAGGAAAGTGCACCAAAAAAGACGAAGGTCAGAATCTCTGCAGGCAAAGTTATGGCTATCGTCTTTTGGGACTGTAAAGGTGTTTTATTGGTTGAACACTACGGTTAACGCTGCGAGGTACTGCGAAGTCCTCACTAAACTCAAAGCTGCAATAAAACGGAAACGTCCTGGACTTTTGTCTCGGAAAGTGTTACTCGTCCATGACAATGCTCGCCCTCACGCAGCTCGAACGACCCAAACGTTGCTGGAAAACTTCAAATGGGAAATTTTCACACATCCAACTTAATCTCCGGATCTTGCCCCAAGCGACTTCCATCTTTTTCCAGCACTCAAGTTGCACCTTGGAGGCAAGCACTTTGCGAATGATGACGAAGTGCAGGCGGAGGCGAACCACTGGCTACGAAGACAGGACACGGCTTGGTACAACAGTGGTATCAAAAAATTGCTACAACGGTACCAAAAATGCTTGGACAGAAATGGTGATTATGTAGAGAAGTAGTCTATGAGTTGTATAATGAAAATAAAATAACTGCATAATTGTAAATAATGTGGTTTATTTGTTAAAAAATAGGGAAACTTATTTATTGGATGGCCCTCGTAAATCGGGATTCAGAAGATAACTCTGGAAGATATTACAGTGACCTTTATTGAAGACGCCGAGATAACAAAGTATGAACAAAATTGCATCTGTAACCAAAAAAAAAAAAAAAACTGACGACCGGCGACATCAAATACTTTTCATTTCTTTATGTTTTGTCAATGAGTGTGTAATAGGATATATATATTTAAAACATAGAGTTTCATCTAGCATCAAATTATTTTGTTGCTTCAAAATGTTTAGCTTTCGGAAAATTTCCTGGATCTATGTCTATTGTGGATTATGGCAGGGTGTTCAATTTCCGCGAAAGCTCATCTTTTTCCGATTGGAAGTAAAAAAGAGAATTTGACCCAAAAAGAAACCATATGTCTCTATTCTTTACTTATCCCAAATAAAAGTGGTAGAGTCATGATATAATCATGGTAGGCAGTTAGCGACTGCCTTTACTGTAAGTGCACCACAAGTTAGATAGGAGTTGTTACACTTACAAGTGTGTCAGAGCCTCGTTTGATTAGTTTCACTCACTGATGAGGTTGGACTTCTGCATAAATATCAAGGGCCATTGAAGCTATTTTTTTCGCCAGAAAAAATGTGTCCAATGCGGGATTCGATCCCGGGTAGTGGGTGTATAAAAACACGATTCATACCACTCCTACATCTAAATGGACATCATTGTAGATGTGTTCATCTAAATAGGATACACAAGTTGGAAATCTCGAATTCAAACGATATCTGCAAATTAAAAAAAAAAAAAAGGGCATCTCCTTATCGGGCAACTGGAAGTTGCTGATGGCTTACGCCATCTATCGGAATAAATGTCAACTATTCGTTGCTTTTTAAAATTATTCCTGAATTGGCCAATTACCCATTTTTAAATTAATTTGGCCCATTATGGAATAATTAAAATCAACAAATAGTTATATTTATTCCGATAGATGGCGCAAGCCATCAGCAACTTTCAGTTGCACGATAAGGAGATGCCTTTTTTTTCTTTCTTAATATATGAACCATATCCCAGTATACATTTATACTATTTATACATATATACATTTGTACTATTTTTTCACAAATATCTGCTAAGTCATTTTGGAACGTGGATACTTCCCCTGTTCTCACCATTTCTCGTCTAAGTAAAAAACGAGAACAATGGTCAACACGGACCGCTATTTTGTACACAGTTTAAACTTTTTAAATTGAATGTTCTTTTTTCTTTCTCGGGGAGGTTTCCGCAAACTTTCATCTCCTCAAAGAAATGCAGAACGAATAGGTTTATGTATTCCTTTATGCTCGGCGCTAGAGTCGTCTGGAATATTTACCTTACTTAGGAACGTCCTTGATTGGCTGCTTTGCTTCCCGGAGTTAGCTCTTTCCAATTAGAGCGCTCAGCGGTGCACACATTCGTCTGCCCCACTTTGGGTAATGACGCGACGAATTGAATTTCTATTTTGGTGTTTCCCTCTACTCTGTTCCTAGAACCGCGGGTGGTCAAAAGTTAATATACATTTTTCTCTTATTCATTGAGAGAAAGTTTATTAACTGGATATTTTAAAAATGAAAGCGACTTTTTTCTGCAGAGTATTATCTCTTCAGTAATACAGGGACATCTCCAATAAGACATAACCTAAAACATAATCCTAGTCTTTTCTGAGAGATAGTCTCTCTCCGGAGTCTTAAATCCTATTTGGTCTTTAATGCCTTAAGCCAAACTACACTCAAGGACAAAACTAAAGAAATTTGTACATTTTAGCAAGTATATCGGGATTCAGACAATAACTCTGAAAGGTATTACAGTGACCTTTATTGAAGACACACGCGATAACCAAGTGTAAACAAAATTGTCTCTGTCTCCTTCAAAATAACACACAGACGACCGGCGACATCAAAAATACTTTTCAATTCAATAAGATTTATTCATGAGTGTATATTTTCATTTATAAATTGAATTTTGGAGCTTATGGTTGTAACATCTAGGTATTAAATGAACATTTGTCTAAATTCGGTGTGTCTTGAATCTAGAGAATAGACTGTAGATAATAAATACAATATTTTAATCAATTTAACATGGGGATCAGGAAGCCAACAAAACTGACATTCAACCTTGACAAGCTTGAAATCGGGGAACACCTCTGTAGTATCTACTTATATAATTGCCTTATTCTGAAGCTCACGGATAGAATGCGCGCCCATTGGCTGCCGGCGAACACGTGTCCTCCCTGCCCCCCTCTAGACAACCCTGTTATCAGCAGTGTGTTACATCCACCTGTCTATACAGACCACCCTGACTATAGCGGTCACTGTATAGTGGTCCCTGTCTATAGCGGCCACTCTAGACAACCCTGTTATCAGCAGTGTGTTGCATCCACCTGTCTATACAGACCACCCTGTCTATAGCGGTCACCTTAGGCAACCCTGTTATCAGCAGTGTGATACATACACCTGTCTATACAAACCACCCTGTCTATAGCGACCACTCTAGACAACCCTGATATCAGCTGTGTGATACATCCACCTGTCTAAACAGACCACCCTGCCTATAGCGACCACTCTAGACAACCCTGTTATCAGCTGTGTGATACATACACCTGTCTATAGCGGCCACTCTAGACAACCCTGTTATCAGCAGTGTGTTGCATCCACCTGTCTATACAGACCACCCTGTCTATAGCGGTCACCTTAGGCAACCCTGTTATCAGCAGTGTGATACATACACCTGTCTATACAAACCACCCTGTCTATAGCGACCACTCTAGACAACCCTGTTATCAGCTGTGTGATACATACACCTGTCTATAGCGGCCACTCTAGACAACCCTGTTATCAGCTGTGTGATACATCCACCTGTCTATACAGACCACCCTGTCCATAGCGGTCACCTTAGGCAACCCTGTTATCAGCAGAGTGATACATACACCTGTCTATACAGACCACCCTGTCTATAGCGGCCACTCTAGACAACCCTGTTATCAGCTGTGTGATACATACACCTGTCTATACAGATCACCCTGTCTATAGCGACCACCCAAGACAACGTTTTTAAAATATATTCGCACTCGGGTAAAACCCGGGCGTTGCCCGGGCCATTCGTCTAGTATTATATAAACCTCTACTCTCTCTTTTTTCGTCTTCCATCTTTTTTCTTTCGCTCTTCTACAAACCGTTATCTCTCACTCACACAAACAGCTTTATTAAGACCACCGGTCTTATACAGATTCACCACAGGAAGGAAGCATAGATGGAGTTCCTATACTCCAGTTAGCACAGAACCCAACTACAGCCTCCAGGTCCGACGCCATGTCCAGTTGGCCACAGATTTCACCGTGCACAGACCGTTATCTAAAAGTAAAAAAAATATATACCTAGAATGTATGAATATATGTAAATATTCGAAACTATTATAGACACGTATGATTCTTTTTTAAATAAAATAATTTCTACTGCCCTTACTGCAATGGAAAAATGTATGGGAGGGCCTGGCTCATCAGTGGTGAACCCTCCCAACGGTTTCGCCAGTTTAATCTACCATACCGCTATTATATTGAATTTGTCGATCTTCCTTTTTTATATAACGATACTGATGCTAGACTCTTGTTATGGGTATTTTAGATGAACTATGAATATTCATAACAGATGGCGCGCTAATGCATCATAATATGTAAATATAACTAAACTCTAAAAGCCTGATATGAAGAAACGCGACGGTAAATATATCTCTGATATATATATCTCTCTTTACATTATATAGAAGGATAGTGTAGACGGTGTAGAATAGCCAATAGAGTTTACGGCATATGTAAATAACAACAAGGTATGCAAATTACACGGCAAACGAATCAGGTTACACCTAAGGTGTTTGTTAAACAAATGAAGTCGTGAGATATAATGGTGATAATGACAAAGTTGGGTGCTCAGGAAGGGCCTTTCTGTCCTCTCAACTGTGATTAATTTGCATACTTCAGCAGTACTTCCTTCTTCTACGGAGTTCCTTGTTGTCTTTATTTGCATATTTTCAAGAAAATTAGAAAAAGAAAGATTATATTAAACCACAAATACATTTTTTTTTCTTTAGAGACGCTTTCGGAAAAGCATATTTCTACAGCTTCATTTTTACTACAGTTATATATTGTGGCGAATAAATAATTTATATTTTATTAAAATGAAACCTGTCTATAGCGCCCCCTCTTGGCACTCAACAAAATAGAGTGCTATAGAGAGGGGGTGCTATAAACAGGTCACTTTTAATGTAAAATGTTTACATTTTAATGTTTAAAATTGGGCGCTATAGAAAGGAAGGTGCTATATAGAGGGGCGCTATAGACAGATTTAACTGTATTTAATTTAATTATTCAATGAAAACATTTAACACAGATTATTATTATGAATTTGTGAAATCATCATACATGGACCTTAGCTTGCTTGCTCGATATTCTCTAGATGTATATAGTTGTTCTTGTTTGATAATTGTCGACTGGTCGTACTGCCGTCATCAATAAATACTTTCATATCTTAAGATATTTCAAGACTGATTTCTACGCTACAATATAAAACTGAACAAGAACTTGTCCGAATGTTCTGATATTAAAATTTCTACAAATATTTAAACTGAATTTTATCTTCCATAGTCGATTTGAAGATTTATTTTTCTCTAGTTTTCCCCTACCGCAGAAACATTTTCTAAAACATTTAACAAGAGATTTTATCAAAGAAAAAAATGAGTAAAAATATTTTTTTCTATGGAAATAGATTTTAATATTTATTGAGGTACTTTTTCATCGTTTACCCTTAGGACAAGTTGTTCCGGAAAATTTGATTTGGTCCCCCTGGAGGCAAATTTAATAACGAACCCTGTACCTACCCCCTCACAAATGGAAAATTCGATTTTTAAACTGTTTTTCTACTCTGTGGGGGCTTCAAAATGAAATGTACACAGTGTTGAAGGTTACTATAATAACTTCACATGAAGAGTTTGAACATTTTCAGATTTATTATATATATATATATATTTTTTTTTTTTGGTAGAAATTTCCAAAACTATATATGAAAATATTGTAGCAAAGTATTAATCATTTTATTAACAGAGTATCATTTTATATTTTGCTACTCTATAAACTTCCCTCATTGCTTATCTTTTGTTAATCATTCATATCGTCATTCATATATAGAAGGAGGGGGAGCAGTAACAAGCTAAACCTCGGCTCAGCAGGCCCGGCTGATAGTACCCTGTAAGGGCTCCTGATCCATGGATACAGGATGAGAAGCGTTTGTACTCCATGTTAGGAGCAGCTGCACATGGCGTCTGTTCCTCATGTCAGAGGCGGCCATTTCTTTCGGAGCTAAGTCGGCCTGCCACTGAGTAGTGCTCCCAGTCTTAATGACAAAGGCAGACGCATTCTACTTCACCCAGTGTGGAGATAAGAAAGAAGAAGAAGAAGATTCATATCGTTCCTACCTTAAATAAAATTCTGTGTGATACTGAAGTTTGTCTTCCCTAATTTCCACGTTGCATTATAATAAGAGGGATTTGTAGCAGATCATCTTGTTGTTGTTCCAAAATCAATTTATTAGGTACCGCTCAAAAAGAGCAACCTAGTTTATGATATTTACAACAATGGAATGAAGGTTATTCACATATTAAAATAAAGGATCCAATATGGGATTCGATCCTGGTACATGGCTGTCGGGAATCGAGGGTTTTAACCATTCATCCACCGACTTTTTTTAACAGATCATGCTGTAATGTTAAGATAAACAAATATCTGATCACGTAAAGGAAAGTTGCTGATGGCTTGCACCACCTATCAGAGTTAATATAAACTAATCTCTTTTTTTTTCCAAAATTCTGGAATGAAACAAAATCTATGAAGAGTTGATATGACGCAAACCATCACTAATTTTCAGTTGCATAATAAAAAAGATTCCTTTTATTAACAAAAAAATATGTTTTAAATATACAGTAGAACCTCCATGAGAGGACACTCACGCTAGAGGACACCTCTCTACAAAGGACAGTTTTCACCACCAAAATTACCATTTTTACTATTTAGCTACTCTCTGGTAAGAGGATACCTCTCCCTAAAGGGTACTTGCTCTGCAACTAAGTGTCCTTTACAGAGAGGTACTACTGTATATTTCTGCTTTTTTTATATAAAAGTTTGTTATACAATTATAATAATAAGCACGAAATCTCCAGCCTACATAGCTGTTTAAAAGTCTTGTGAACTTTTATTTTTCTGATGCACGTATGTAGGAAGACAGTATAGGTGACTACTTAGAGGACATGTAGCAAATGCCAAGTAAGTATGAAAGGGAGACAAAAAATTGACAAGAGTCTCAAGTCACAACGGAAATTCTCGTGATTATACCGATGACAAGTCGCGTAGGGAGACAAGTGACAAGTATGAAGCAAGACCGTTAACAACTAAGGTAACAAGTAACAATAGTTTCACTTAAATAGACATTAGATAAGTAACATATCATGTGTACACCTATTTATATGATACTTATAAATTGGAAGATGGGTAGTTTTCTCTGCATCTAATTCTTTTAATGCATCAACTTATCTTATTTTGGCACATAAGCCGTAAAGATGAGCTTTCTGAGAATATCTACAGTATATCCTGAATCATCGATGAACTGTGAAAATAACCAATATCTTGATATATATTAAAGAAAATTTCTCTTCTAAAGCTTATTTTTCTCTTTTATGTGGCAATACAAGAATTTGACGCAAATGGAAACTAGATATCTCTTTAATTATAAAAAAATCACGAATAAGAACCAGAGTACTAGGTTTCTTGTAGGTATAGACAATAGACAAGTAAAAAATCTTATATAAGGACAAGTGAAAATATATGTTCGATGACATTAAAGAAGGCAATTGACGTATCACTTTTATACGGACGAGTCACAACCCTCGCGTTTGCACAAAAAAAAAAGGACAAGTAACAAAGTATGTATGAAAACATGAAACAACACAAGTGATAAATCATGTGACAAATTTCAATGTTCACCTATGCAAACAGAGGACAAGACAGGTGACAAATCATAGGTGTATGAGAAGGGGTAACAAGACAAGTGACAAATCATGTATGAGGACATGTTACAAGCCTCACAGAGGGAAAGACAAGTAACCAGTCACGTATATATGAAAAGAGGTAACAAAACAAGTGACAAATCATGTATTAGGACATGTGACAAGCCTCACAGAGTACAAGACAAGTAATACGTTACGTATGTGTGAAGAGAAGTAACAAGACAAGTGACAAATAATGTATGAGAACAAGTCACAAGCCTCACAGAGGACATGCCAAGTAACAAGTCACGTATGTATGGAAAGAGGTAACAAGACAGGTGACAAATCATGTATGAGGACAAGTGACAAGCCTCACAGAGGAAAAGACAAGTAAGGTATGTATGAGAAGGGGTAACAAGACAAGTGACAAATCATGTACAAACTACAGAAGCCGAACCGTTCGAAGAAGGACTGACGTAAGGGACTCCGTTCCCAGGGTCAGAGATCAAAGTTGGGGTTCATTGTATCTGCCGGGACAATGTAGCTCCCTCCCCGGCTGCACACACGTGCCGATCACGTGGTTACCAATGTTTACTGCAGCAATATCTTTCGAAATGTTTGTGTTTAAGAGAAGATGGTCAAGTTTTCATAGTTTCGGAGTTGGAATAGCATGTGCAGATTGGAATGTAATGTAGGCCACACTGTAAACCTGCACAGAAAATTGATCTTTTTATGTATTTCTCTTTTCATTTCATATAGGCAATATCATTAGATAATTAATTGATCTTTATTCACTGGAATCTTCTTCTCTTCCTTAAGGAGATTTAACTGTGATAAGGGTTTTGATAATATACATGCGTATGCATGGAAGATAAGCCTGATTGCATTATCATCGCAATAAGAACGGTAGAAATGTATGTTATTTCAAAAAATAAATAAGTACTATAAGACGCGAATGTTTCTTTTCACAAATCAAACTTCTACTGTTCTTACTGCGATGAAAAAATATTGAGAGGGCGTAGTTTATCAGTGGTGAAACCTCCCAGTGGCCGATTTAATCTACCAGACCGCTTCTTTAGAGCTCTAATACTGTATTGGATCATTCTTCTTTTATATGCAACACTGAAGGGTGGAATTTCGCGTCTTAATGTCTTTTCATTCGTTATACTCATATATAGATGGCGCGTTATTGTGACAAAAGTTACTTTGTACGGGTTAACACACAAATACAATATTAGGGCCTACAGTAAGAGTAACTTAAACACAGAAAAATCGTGGACTCAAAAGTACAACACAAAAAAAAAGTAAATAATAAACCACAATTTGTTAAATAAAATAAAAAACAGTACTTAGCTTTATTGCTGCTTAGGTAGGGATCGGACCGGGGTTACACAGGTATGCGCCGAGATTGCCAGACAGGGATATAGCACGCAGAGAACACTTTAAGCGTCCCCACACGATATTCCACCACACTGACGTCGACTCATACCATAGCCCCATTTATATACAAACATGGCCACATTCGTCCAATGAGAAGGCGGGAGAGATTTGTTCACAATCAAACGAAAACACAAATTCTTTCCACTAAAACCTGAGATAAGATATGATAAGATTGAAAATATTTGTCAATATAATTTGACAAAAGGTGTCTTTCCAAAGAAAAAAAGAAGAAACTAACAAATCTCCCAAACATTCCCATTGTCCCGTAAGGAAAACCTCCCGCTGTCGGGAGGGAAAAAGCTCACGGGAGCCATGTTATAAAGATACAAAAAAAAAAAAACTAAGGAGAGGAGAAGTAGGCATCCGGGTCGTTCCATAAAGGCGCCTTCCATCTTGCTCCTCCCAAAAGAAACTTGAAAAAAAAAATCTGCGCAAACTACGTGAGTTACCATGAGTGATTACCAAAAACACACATATATAATATGCTTGAGTAGACAGAGTTTAATGGGGGACCAAATAAGCTCTCATCTGGGACCGGCTGGGCATGTTAGGTAGAGACATTGGGTACTGACAGACGCTCACTTGATGAGAAACTGAACGATCCAATTCCATTCAGTTCTCTCAAGTCCAAGAGCTAAAAGCTCTTCTTAACGTCTGTTTCTAAACGCTTTCATCCTATCGACATGTACAACTTTCACATCGTGCATGGTGACCCCTCTTACTCTAAAGTTAACATCGGAGACCCTAGCTTCCACACGGAAAGGCCCATAGACGTTGGAGTAACCTTCAGTCTTAGGAACAGTTAGCATTACCAGGTCTCCTTTGTCGAAACTTCTGGTGTAAGGTGGCCTAGGATTCATAAGCTTTTTAACAGAATTACCTGTCATAAACTGTCTGACAGTTTCCTTTGCTTTCCGCATCACCCTCAACCTCTCAGCCCAAGTAGGCTTTCTAAAACTATTAACAGACCCAGCGCTACACTCACACTTTATGTTAAACTCAGTAGGTGGCAACTTTACAACCTCGTTCTCAATGTGTACCACTGATTTCTCCTCTAAGGAGCTTGAAACCATTGGTTTATGCGCACTGGCAACGTAGCTAAGGTCTATATAATCACGGTCTTCTGGTTTCAAGGAAATCATGTTGCCACGTTCCCGTATTGGGGGTAATGGGATATTCAATCTCCTAATATCATTGATTCCCAGAATCCCGTCGTAGGCCTTATCTCTGAGCGGCATTAACCAGAACATTACCTCTCCCAGCTCGCTGCCGTTTTCGTTACCAACTCTACAGGTTTTAACACGTGTAAGTGTCTGCTCGTGGCCTGTCACTGAAACCATACGTAAAATTTTAAGTGCATCGTCCCAATTCTCCTTCAAGACCTTGCACTTTTCAGAATCAATAATACTGACTTGGCTTCCTGTATCATATAACAGGTGCCACATATTGCCGTTAATATTCACCTTAACTATTGGCAGATTTCCACACGGATCTCCGCCATATGAACGTATGTTCACTGTCTCGGCATTGTCAGGAGTATTGCGGTTGGCAAACATAGAAGACTGTCTTGAGCAATCACTAGCTATATGTCCTAAGCTACACTCAGGTGGACTCAGCCTGATTTCGCCCAACAATTTAGTCAGTTTTTCTATCTCACCTCTAAGATCTGTAATACACTGCTCATTTTCGTGCTTCATCCTGTTCACACTGGCACTAAGCATCTTCATCTCACTCTTAATGCTATTTATTTCTTCAACCCCTTCTACTGAACATACCCCTTTCATAAAGCTGCAACGGTGTTCTACACTATCCTCCATGGCCATGACACTGACTGCTTTGTCTATTGATTTAGCCTCACTGCGAACAATAGCCTCTCTATACTTATCGAGCACATTTTCGAGGAAAATTTCGAACACTAGGCTATCGTCAAAACTGTACTCTACTTTATCTCTAATGGCCAGGAATCTTTCTTTAAAAACCATAGGACTTTCCCCAACTCTCTGTTTAAGACCTTCTATTAATTTAAGGCATTCCCTAATACCACGCGCTTTCTTAGGGTACAATATGTTCAGTTTACTAGCAATACTTTTGAAACTGCTATCGTTACGGATACCCATCTCCTCTAAGCTCAACCTAACTTCAGGGGATAAAGCCTCGAACATGAGCAATGCTTTGACCTCAGGATCCCATTTGCCTACTCGAGCTTTAAGCTCGACTTCCCGAATGAAAGATTCGAGATTAACCCCATTAAACACTGACAAGTTGAGCATAGAATTCGCAAACATGATGGAGTACAAAAAATAGTAATAAACCACTCAATCAAAGAAAAAAAAACCGCACGTAAAATTACAGGAATTTACACGTGCAAACACCAGTAATCCTGGCAGGCTCGCCAATGACAAAAGTTACTTTGTACGGGTTAACACACAAATACAATATTAGGGCCTACAGTAAGAGTAACTTAAACACAGAAAAATCGTGGACTCAAAAGTACAACACAAAAAAAAGTAAATAATAAACCACAATTTGTTAAATAAAATAAAAAACAGTACTTAGCTTTATTGCTGCTTAGGTAGGGATCGGACCGGGGTTACACAGGTATGCGCCGAGATTGCCAGACAGGGATATAGCACGCAGAGAACACTTTAAGCGTCCCCACACGATATTCCACCACACTGACGTCGACTCATACCATAGCCCCATTTATATACAAACATGGCCACATTCGTCCAATGAGAAGGCGGGAGAGATTTGTTCACAATCAAACGAAAACACAAATTCTTTCCACTAAAACCTGAGATAAGATATGATAAGATTGCAAATATTTGTCAATATAATTTGACAATTGCTTTGTATTAAAGAAGTGCTATAAATAGAATTATATAAAAAGGGCGTACCTGGATCTGTAATGAAAAAACACATTTTTTCTTAAAATATTTCGAGAGATTGCTCCCTCTTTATCACTTTATTGTACAGTAAACTTAATTTGAGAGGGAGCCTTTTGACTCAAACTATAAATCGAGTTTACATTTCCACAATAACACGGAAGTTTTACTGTAAACACGCTAAAATAAGTTAATCGTAAAATTTGATAATTCACAGACGCTAATACCCAACTATATTTATCATAAAAAAAAGAAGTCCTAGAAAATCATATCTTTTACTAAAGAGAAACACTTCCTTAAGAGTTTTCTTGTTTCAATAATATACAAATTTAAGCTGTCCTAGTTGGTCTCAAACTGTATCTACGTGGCTGGGCAATGTTGCCAGACGTGAGCAGAAGACCGCTACAAAGAATTCAAAGAAGTCCTAGGTCAAGCCGCTCACGACCAGGGTTACATTTTCGTCTGCCACGACCTTGATTCCCAGCTACCGCCATAAATTCACCAACTGTAGTTAATTTCACAACAGTTCTCGATTAATCATTCTGTGAAAATTTATTTTTTTGCAATTTTAATAATTCTAAATTAATGCACACACCCTTTCAATGAAAAAAAAAATTACGCGGGAAAAAATAGAATTTTAGCAGGCGATTTTATTAATTTCTTTTTTTTTTACATTGTTTTCCGAATTTTTATTTCCATAATTTGCCTTCTATCTCAACTTGTCATAATTTTTAAAAATAACTTTTTAAGTAAGGATGATAAATGAATAGAGAAAATCAACGAAAAAAAAAGAAAGAAAGATAAATCACAAAATTATTGTTTTTAAATATTTGATTCAATGATTGCAATCATTTATCTCTTAATCACATTAGCGTTCAATTAGAAAAAAAATAAGTCATAGAATAAATTATATTTGAATTCAGTAGAACCTCCATGAGAGTACACTCGCTCTAGAGAACACCTCTCTACAAAGGACAGTTTTCATTTGCAAAATTACCATTTTTACTATTTAACAACTCTCCGGTAAGAGGACACCTCTTCCTAAAGAACACATTAGCTTTGCAATTAGGTGTCCTTTACAGGGAGGTTCTACTGTATATATTTTCTGTTTATTTACAACTTGTTAAGAATACAAGGCTTACTAAACCTTGAACAATTAGTTAATAAGGTCTTAACAAATAAACATAAAAACAAGTTAGACTTGAAGGAAATGACCAATTAGATACGGTTGGTAAGTTGAGAGAGAATTGAAACAAATCTTACAATTAAATCCATTAAGGAAATGAAACAATTTGGCTTTGAACTTAAAACGTGGCCTAATTTATTTGTTCGTAACTTTCTGGTCAATTTGAGTCTACGCGGTGTCACGTAGCCCTAGTTTCCATTGATGCTGTTGACGGTCAACTTGTCTGAATAACACCTAGCAAATACACTCAGTCTGTTTTTTGATAACAACAACCAATCCAGGTTTCTTTAAGCTAGTAGCCTAGTTTCTAGTAGCCTGTTGAAGGATGCCATAGTCCGAAAGCTAACCAAGATATATATATAATTCTCTAGTCTCTTGTATAGTAGAGAGTTTGCGACTGCTTTTACTGTTAGTATACTACATGTCTACATATGTAGGAAGTAGTTCCACTTTTTCTCTTACAAGTGTACTGAATCCTAATTTAGTTACTTATATTCGTTGGTGGGGTTGGACTTTTACAAGAATCGGGGACCATTAAGCCTTTTTTTTATCCAGAAAAAAAAGCGCTTACTGCGGGATTCGACCCCGAGTCGTGGCTATTGAAAATCGGCGGTTTATACGATTTCTCCATCTTTCTCCTCGTATATCAGTAATCGATGGTGTCTCCACCTACGATCAGCTATGTAAAATTAAAAAATGATATGTTTTGATATATTTCTATAAGAGGCTACCTCCAGAAGAGACCGGGAGTAGTAGATTTCGCTCTATATCAGTTGTAGACGGTGTCGCTGCGGGTATGTATAGAGTCCCCACTGTACATCAGTTGTAGACGCTGCGGGTAGGTAGGTATAGAGTCCCTATGTTATAATCATTAGTAGATTCCACTGTACACCAGTACACTGTACATCAGTTGTAGACGCTGCGGGTAGGTAGGTATAGAGTCCCTATGTTATAATCATTAGTAGATTCCACTGTACACCAGTACACTGTACATCAGTTGTAGACGGTGTCGCTGCGGGTATGTATAGAGTCCCTATGTTATAGTCAATAGTAGATTCCACTGTACATCAGTTGTAGACGCTGCGGGTAGGTAGGTAGGTATAGAGTCTCTATGTTATATTCATTAGTAGAGTCCACTGTACACCAGTACACTGTACATCAGTTGTAGACGGGTAGGTATACGTAGATCTACCACCGGCCACTTCCGCCGTCTTGACCCAAATCCCAACCGGTCCTCTGCAGATATTTGCCAACCCCAACTTGACCAGAACGGAACCAAATTCCTTTTCGTTCGCTCCTCTCTCCCCGCTGGTTATTTACATTGTGCCCCCTCTATCTACACGCTGCTGTACAGAACATTATCGGGGCTGGTTAAATAACCGTGTTTCCTACTGAACAGCCTTACTGGACGGAATATCAGTCTTTTTTTGTTTTTTTAAATTAAAAATATGAATGGTACAGGCTATGATACTCATGATAGATAAAGGCTTGTTTTTACTGTAAATGCACCTAATGCCTATTTTCTACAAGTACATATGATAAAGGCTATGATAATAATCATGGTGAATAAGTGTTTACTTTTACTGTAAATGCACCACATGCTTATTTTTCCAAGTACATATGATAAAGGCCATGATAATAATCATGATAAATAAGGGTTCGTTTTTACACTGAATGCTCCACATGCCTAAATTTCCCAAGTACATATGTTAGCGGCCATAATAATAATCATGGTGAATAAGGGTTTACTTTTACTGTAAATGCACTACATGCCTATTTATCCCAAGTAAATATGATACAGACTTTAATAATCATGGTCAGTAGTAATTTGTTATAGTTAATAACGAAAAGAGACAGTATATAGAAGTCTTGGATTTTGATAGGCTTTTGTCTCATTTCGTGTTATTTCGGTCTCCCTTGAAGTCTTAAACAATCGTTCAAGTCTCAGAGGTCTCCGAGTTGGAACAGCGACACACTGACATATATTGTATTCATATAATAGGTAATGTACACTACCTAAATACTTTATTAAAAGTGTTGAAGCATCTATTATATGCTTACAAAAGAATAAACTTTATTTTAAAATATACTCTTGGACAAAACTTAAGGAAGCTGTACCTTTTAGCATGTATATCGGGATTCAGACAATAACTCTGAAATATATTACAGTGACCTTTATTGAAGACAAGATAACCAAGTGTGAACAAAATTTCCTTTGTCTCCTTCAGAAAAACAGATGACTTTCCACTTCTTTAAGTTTTGTCCATGAGTGTAAATATGCTTTCCTTCTAGCCTTTCGTTAGCATATCTAAAACAGATTTGATTAGTGTTTCCACAGGGAGGTTGAAAATCTTGCAACATAACAACACAGCCACTTATCACAATTTCTTCAATCTATTTGTCAATAAATCAACTTTCTAATGCCTAGACACCTTCATTATTTCTTGAAAAATGTATTATCTTCACACAGAGGATAGATCTAAAATTCTTCAATATCAATATATTTGCCAACGTTTTCCTCATCGTCTTTATCACATTTGGTTAATATGATATGAAAAAAGGAAGTATTGCGTTAAAAGAAGACCCCACAGAAAGATTTTTTATGAAATCTTTTTTTAAAGGATTAAACACATCTAATTCAACATTCAAATTCCGAGATGAAACTATACACAATAGAAGATATGTTTTCTTAACCAAGAGGATTAAAACTTTCTACATAGCAGATGTTTGGGATGGGATAATTCTTCTGCCATCATTGCCACAGAGATTTGAAGGCCATTCGTATCGCCATTCCTGTGCAAGAAACTTGGGGAAAGTTTCTCAGACTTCTATAAGATGTAGGATGATCATTATTCAGTCAATCTCTCTCACACCTGTAGAGACCACGTCCTCATTAACGACCACAAACTAGGCTAACCACCAAATCCTTTATAATAAATGATCTCACCTTAAAAACCTAACTTCAAATTTGACCAATATCAAGTAATATGGGTTTCCAAATCTACAATTTCTTTTGAAAATTAGCTAATATAATACTAGTGTTAGTTATTATATGTTTTGTTTAAAATAAATGCCGTTTTTTAAAAGGTTATTGTTGCCAGAACTTTTTTTATACCAGGTACACTGACTTTGTCTGACGTAAAATCAGA
The DNA here is from genome assembly GCA_030710605.1 of Cordylochernes scorpioides. NCBI lineage: Eukaryota > Metazoa > Arthropoda > Arachnida > Pseudoscorpiones > Chernetidae > Cordylochernes > Cordylochernes scorpioides. Next base: position 69,038,307 of record CP092871.1, on the reverse strand, counting down.
ACAACTCCATAAGTTGATCATCTATGTCTCAGAAGTTTGATAGTTCTTTTCCGAGTTGTCCTAAAGTTTCTGTGTTGTAGCTTGGATGCAATCTCAAATACGTATATTGAAAAGAAATATAGACATTTAAGACTATTTATCTATTTTTGTAATAATGAATCTTCCGGAATAGTGTTCTTTATTTTCCCAAAAGAGAATATTTTGAGGAGATAAAGGAAACTATTTCAAAAGCTCACATTATTTAAATAAAAATAAATAGCTTTAAATTTAACTTCATTCTAAATATAATATAAAAATCAAATGAAGTAAATTGCGTGTATAAATGTCAGCAAAAAGAAAACAAAATGTATAATATAACGCGACCTACGTATTATTCGTAGATCGCTAAATACGTGGTGTCGCTGGAGACCCGCTGATGATTCTCCACCAAACTCTGCAGCGCTGGCAGAGGCGCCATATTCTTTGTACATAGTATATATAATTATCTTTTTAAAATAGTGCAGACTGTGCACTTTTGGATGTATTGACATGATGTCAATAAAATTATTTTAATTATCAAAGTGTCTAATGAAGTAGATATTTGGAATTGGGACCATCGTTTTAGAACTTGGTGCGTGTTGAGATTGTCTTGATGACATCTTTAAATTTGAGAGAGGCTTGAGATATCAAAACTTTCTCAAATCTGGAAAGAAAAACTGTTGACTAATTGTTTATATATAGAATTTTATAATCATTGCTGTTAATATTTTCATACCAGGGTTGAGTGAGGGATTTCAATTTCAAATGCTTACAAAAACGTAACTTTTTCTTATAGGCTATTATGTGGATGACTCAAAACTTCTTTTTCCAATTCATCTGCTGTTCCATGTCTATTTATGCCTATATGGTAGGGAATCCATTGCAAGTACACCTTTCTGAAAGGAAATGGAAGAGTCTCTTTTATATAATAATCAATTATTGAATATATAGAGAGCGATCGAAAAGCTAATGAAATACAGATACAATATTTAAAATATTAACTCTATACAGGTAAAAATAAACGGTTATATTTATTTATTATGCACATTTAAAACAAATATTATAAATATCCCTTGATGCGAAATTTAAAAATATATTTAACTATAACTATATAAAAAGTATATTGGGGGTTAAAATATTCTAAAGTTAAAATTGCAATTTTGTGGAATTCAAATGCGCTGTTGGAATAGAAAAAGCAATTGTGGACGCTCTGTTTGGACCCGCTCCAAGTTTTCTTCGATAGTCGTCTGCTTTCCGGAAATTGGCGCCAAAATTCAAGATGCAGACGATTTATTCAAATATAACCAAAAGATGAAATATTATAAAATACTTTCTTGAAAAAAAATTCTTTTTATGGTTGGAATGAACAATTTAAATGTTCCGTTTTATTAGAGTTTTTTTTTTTTTTTTTGCAATTTAAATGTTATTGTGTATTCGTTTATAAAATTATTGTTATTTTAAAATTATAAAAATTAGGTTTCTTTTTTTATGAAAATAATTATTTTTCAAAATATATTATAATAATATTTTCTTTTTTTTTTTCACTATAAATTACCTTGTAAAGTAATTTACAAATATTTTTCAAAATATAAACATTTTTTTAATCTCTCAAAATTGTTTCTATATATGGCAAACGTTTTAAAAATAAGTTTCTAAATACTAGTATTATTATTGTTTGCTCTTTCGCAAAAAAATCGGATCCTAAAAAGGATCAGAAGACTTTAAAACCAATATCCTTATACGGTATAAAAAAAGGTCTCCGCCCTTTATCAAATAAAGAAAGCGAACATGGTCAAAATCAAAGAAAGCCATCACAGAAAAAGCGTCTGTGAGTAATGAGAGCAAAAAAGAAGTCGGAGCGCCTGCTTAATCTTGCAGGGGGACCAGGCTAAAATGGTAAATCGGGGTCAGAGAAAGTTTGGTCCTGCTGGCCTGGATCTACGACCGGCAACACAGTAGACAATACTCTCGTCTCCCAGTGACTTGTCAACAGCTTTTCTTATTACGAAGGTTATCTTGTACCCTGAGGTTAGTTTTTTCTGAATGATTGGGTGGATTTGAAAACGAGAATGCTCAGTTTTGTTACCGTCTTTTTTTACCATCAGTTTGAAGAAAATTCTAGTTATTTTCTCTTCAATCTTTCTGATTGTAGGCTGTTCTTAACTAGTTGAATTGTTCTGTAGTAGAAAAAAAGAAAACTATTAAAAGTTCTCAAATTTGACCTCGTAAATTTTAGAGTAAGATGAAATTACTTTTTTAGTTTCTTTTTATTCACCATTGAACCTGATCTTGACTTAATTTTCTATTCCATGTTTTTTTTTTTAACTCGAACATCAAAGCAAAACATTTCTTTATTAATCTAAGGAATCTAGAGACAGTTTCATCTATAATATCATATATTTTGACAATTGATCTTATCAGCTTAATATCTGATACGGTTCCAATTGGGACCTAAGATATTAATCTGATTTTTGGAATATGGCGGAGTGCTTGGAGATTGCTTCACCTTTACCACGGGTTGGCCTGGTATTGCACTATTTCCAGGAGCTATATTTTGACAATAAAGAGTTGTCGCGATATGACGGAAGAACTTTAGTATTGAAGAGATTAATCGATCATGTTTTAACAGTATCTAAGGCTATCTACTTACATCACTTAGATGTAAGTATGTCACTTTTGTGTGATCAAATGAGATTCCACGATGTGTTTGTTGTCTTTTGCCTCATGGAGAATCACATATTTCGACAATAGATGTCGTCCTGAGATGACTGGAAGAAATATAATCAAATTTAACGCGCCATCTATATATAAGAAATATAACTTTTAAACATGAATGTTTATTTTTCAGTCAATACAAACTCTCCGCTGTTCTTACCGCGATCAAAAGAAGTTTAATATTGAAGATAAAGCGATAAATCAAAACTTACATAGTATCTAAGGCAATGGGGAAGTCTTCCTTGCTGAAGAAATTTGTACATATACACAACTATATATATTTCTCTGCGTTTTATCCACCATTTATTTATTATTTTATTATATATTTTTTCCACCTTGTAAAACAATTGATTAGAAGAATCAAATAATTGTTTAAATTGTCAAATTGTCTAAGGCAATCTACTTGGGCATCAGTAAGACCCATTCTCTTTCGTCTTTTCGGATCAAATGAGTTGAGTCGGTGAACGAATGGTATATATCGTCGATTTCTGTTAGCCATGACCCGGTATCGAATCCCGCATTGGACACTTTTTTTTTTTTCTGAATAGAAATTTCTCCAATGACCTCTGATTCTTGCAAAGTCCAACCCCGCCAGTTCGTGAAAATACCCAAAAGGGGCTTTGGCATACTTGTAAGTGCAAAAGTCGAACTTCTTTCTAAATGTGTAGTCATGTGGTGCATTCAGTAGAAGCCATCGCTACTATTACCTATCATGATTATCATGGCCAGTACCACACATGTACTCTAGGGATAATGATAATAATAATCGAATTTTATATTAAACAAAAACTGAATATAATTGAATCTAAATCAGATAAATATTAAGAATTAGAGTATGTAAATATGTTTTTCAAGTTTTTATATTCGAATTTCGCTTGAAGAATTACGCCAAAGAGAAGTTATTAACCTAGGCTATGAAGAGGTCCATCTAGGCGCTTCAAATCAGTTTTTTCTTCTCCTATAGCAGGGGTCGGCAAACTGCGGCTCGCGAGCCACAGGCGGCTCTTTGGATGTGAAGTTGAAGCTCTTTATATAGTTCCATACGTAAATATTATTTATGCGAGTACTATTTATTGTTGGCAAGAAAAAAAATTTGGCTTTTTAAAAACTTGGAAATTGTGTAAATTGTAATTTTTGGCTCTTCCGACTCCAAAGGTTGCCGACCCCTGATTTGATGAACTGTCAATTCTGACAAAGAAACTCTACCTGTCACAGTTTGTGACTCTAGGCAGCCAAAGCCCATTTCGTCATGATATCATATTTAGATTCGTATAGTATTGTTCAGGGTCAATAGGGTCTCACATAGTACTCTCTTTACAGCTTAGTTTACTGCAGTCTTCGTAATAGGTGCAGCTGTGATATACTATGTTGTTGTTGTCGTGTCCAATGAAGAACCTCAGGTATCTCCATACATCTCTATCACAGCAGTCAGTCGCAATGTTTTCTATCTTGGTTTGTAAAACTGCTTCTCTGGGTCTATGCCAATTTTCTGTTGTTGTCGTGTCCAATGAAGAGCCTCAGATATCTCCATGCATCCCTATCACAGCAGTGGCAATGTCTTCTAACTTGGGTGTGTAAAACTGCTGCTCTGGGTCTATGTCAATTTTCTGTTATTGTTGTCGTGTCCAATGAAGAGCCTCGGATATCTCCATGCATCTCTATCACAGCAGTCGCAATGTCTTCTAACTTGGATGTGTAAAACTGCTGCTCTGGGTCTATGTCAATTTTCTGTTGTTGTTGTCGTGTCCAATGAAGAGCCTCAGATATCTCCATGCATCTCTATCACAGCATTCGCAATGTTCTCTATCTTGGGTGTGTAAAACTGCTGCTCTGGGTCTATGTCAATTTTCTGTTGTTGTCGTGTCCAATGAAGAGCCTCAGATATATCCATGCATCTCTATCACAGCAGTCGCAATGTTCTCTATCTTGGGTGTGTAAAACTGCTGCTCTGGGTCTATGTCAATTTTCTGTTGTTGTTGTCGTGTCCAATGAAGAGCCTCAGATATCTCCATGCATCTCTATCACAGCAGTCGCAATGTTCTCTATCTTGGGTGTGTAAAACTGCTGCTCTGGGTCTATGTCAATTTTCTGTTGTTGTTGTCGTGTCCAATGAAGAACCTCAGATATCTCCATGCATCTCTATCACAGCAGTCGCAATGTTCTCTATCTTGGGTGTGTAAAACTGCTGCTCTGGGTCTATGTCAATTTTCTGTTGTTGTCGTGTCCAATGAAGAGCCTCAGATATATCCATGCATCTCTATCACAGCAGTCGCAATGTTCTCTATCTTGGGTGTGTAAAACTGCTGCTCTGGGTCTATGTCAATTTTCTGTTGTTGTTGTCGTGTCCAATGAAGAGCCTCAGATATCTCCATGCATCTCTATCACAGCAGTCGCAATGTTCTCTATCTTGGGTGTATAAAGCTGTTATTCTTGGTCCATGTCAATTTTCTGCGAGGCTGCGGCCAGCAATGGGCATGAGAATATGTGGGTAGGTGTTAGTTCCACACCAGGACAGTTTTTACATGTCTTGTAGGACCTTAATCCATCTGGATGTATTATAATTCCTTTGTAGTGTTTCGTTCCGAGTCCTGTGTCTTGTGTGATATACTAGGTCACTGGTTAAAGACTCTGATGTGGGTTGATCTTTTTTTTTAGAGCATTCTTTGATGATGCTACACTCGAATTAGAAAAGAATGTAACTGCACATGTGCAGCAGGCACTTAGAACAGCAGGACCTAATGTGCACACACGTGAGCTGCCATTGTCTTACGACCAACAAAAAATACCATTCATTTGTCAGACGATGCCGGAAGTAAAGTTCATGGACCTTCTTCCACTTCCTCAGGGATCGTCTGTAGCAAATGCCATCTTTTGACAATAATTTGGTAATTGTCAATATATCAAGATATTCTGTTTTTAGTATCATCTTCTCTTATATTTATTAAGTGGCTAGTGTTCTGTATTTCCCATTTCTAAACAAGATTGTATTTTTTTATGTTTAAAAATAATATAAGGTTGTCCTAAGAGTTCGTAAACATATTATGATTTATATTTTGCAAGTGTTTATACAGATTCTCCGCGTAGAACAAGGTATATACAGGAATAACAGTGATAATAACAATAATCAGTAATGTTATTTACAATGTATCAAATAGGGAGAAAGAAGAAAGAAAGGGCTTGGCATATACTTATATACAAGCAATCGGGAATAAGCAGTTTCTTTTCTTAAAAAAAAAAAACAATTAAATAATTATCATATAATTCGGTAATCAATAGAATCCAATTTTCACGTTTATTAGATGATCGAAAATTAATAAAAACTTCGATATAATATAAGGAAACACTTGCAAAATATAAATCATAATCATAATATGTTTACGAAATTTTGGGACAACCTTGGTAATGTTGGTAACCTTGGTAAAATTATAACAGAATTCTTAGAAGAATGATTTAATCTCTGATGTTCTATATCAAGGGTGGCCAATCAGCAGGTGGGCCAAGTTTCAGAATTATAAGTTGTCTTAAAAATTCGTAAACACTTGCAAAATATAAATCATAATATGTTCACGAACTTTTAGGACAACCTTATATTTTGTTTTAAGGTGACAAGTTTGGTTAAAAGTCTGCTTGTTTAGCTTTCGTACCAAAACGATCTTCTAAAATTCACTAAATAATGAAATAATATTATTCTATTAAAGACTTTTTTTTTAAACTGGAAGTGTGTATAAAAGTGATAAAATCTTTTACAGTTTTAATAAGAAATGTTATCATCGAGCAACATCCTCCTTATAGGAACATCAGTCTTCAATTGTAGAATCTGAAATTGTTTTAAGGTAACTGTTGAAGAGGGGTTCCTTTGCCTGTGAAAGCTAGCCAGATAAAATCGAATAAAATCACATCGCTCTAAATTTGAGTGTTTTGTGTATTGTAGTTTTTATTATTTATTTATTATCAAATCAGACGCGATATCCCCACAAGGGATGATTGCGTCAAGAAACAACAAAACATAGATACTATATTACACAAACATACTATATTACACAAACAATTGTAGTTTTTATTACCTTTATTAAGATAATTTAATAAACGGTCAAGTAGTTGTATGCTTGAAGGATCTTGAGGTGACAGAGGACAGTTGGTTTATGTAGGAAGAGTTGTCCACACATCAAGAGATGACAGTCTAGTAGGTAAGAAGGATCAAAAGGTGACAGATAGAAATCAGGTCACCAGTCCATTGTCTCGTCGTGCTGTTAATGACCCGCTACTGGACAAATACCTACGACACCGTGAGGGGGCGCGACTGTCAACACTCGGAGTGACACTACCTACGCTTGTACCTATTTGACGCCGAGAACTGTTTTGGACTTTTGACTCAAGAAAAATTGGTTACCTGACTGCAATGTTTAGCAAATTTTGTTTGTTTTAGATTTTTCCTTTCTCTAGCTTACTTGCCCATCTGTTCCTTGATGGAATTGTCTTCGAGAGATGCGGATTTCTTCATGACGATCTTGTCGATTTTCTATGCAACTCCACTATATGCAAATAAATTATAACATAATCGAATTGGGCAACCCTTTATATTTCTTATCCAATAAAATGCAGCAAAACAATTCACCCAATCATAAACACATCGATTTTAATATAAGAAATCCAACATTTTTCGAGTTATTTGAATATGACCTAGTTCAGATACCTTTGCAGTGAAATGAAGAGGAAAAAGTGGTAAAATCCCGTGAAATTGAGGAGATACATTATTCAGTGATATTTTAGCTGTCATTCGGGCGGCCTTGAGCGACGAGGGCAGAAGGAACTAACCCCCGGCTTGCTCCAGCGCTCCCGCCAGCCTATAAAGGGAAGCGGGTCAAGTGCGAGGAACCAAACCATAACATCCATGTCACCCAAAAACTCCAATCAGGCCTCACTCTTATTGGAATTACTCAAGTGGAGCGGCCTGGCGGATAAGAGAGGGGGAAGAAGGCCTTCTTCTTTAGACGACTTACCGATAAGATTACCCCATGAGAGACCATAGCCTAAAAACATGGCTAAACTCGGATTCTCATGGAGGTGGTTTCTCATCAGAGACACAGTCATATAGAACCAAATCACAGATAGTCTTTCAACCGAAAATAGAAACTCCAATGAGAGACTACCTCCAGGAAAGACCAGGTTTGATAATGTTTTAGGCAGTTTCTTATAGGAAACTAAAGATGGTCGCGATTATGAAACGCTACGATTAAAAGTCTTTTGTTATTAATCAGTCTGATAATTTTAAATAAACTTATTATTCCATTTTTGAGTCATTTTGCTAATTCTATAGTATAAAAAGAGAAATAAGTAAGAAATATAATCTATAATATTATTTTGACTTAATTTTTGAATATCTAAACTGCGAAAAAAATATCTTTAAATTAAAATATACACTCATAGACAAAACTTAAATAAGTTTCATATATTGATGTCACGGATCAACTGTTTTTTTTTTTTTTTTTTTTTTAAGGAAACAGAGGCGATTTTTTGTTCACTCTTGGTTATCTCCTATGTCTTCAATAAAGGCCACTGTAATATCTTTCAAAGTTATTATCTGAGTCCCGATATACATGCTAAAAGGTAAAATTTCCTTAAGTTTTGTCCATGAGTTTTTATTAATATCGGTAAAGATTTATAGTTAGTCCGTTTTCTCTCTATATACCAAAAAATGAATATGTGAAAAATATTGCGGATTTAGAGAGAAAGAGAGAGAATACTTATTATTATTTTTTTTTTTTTTTCAATTTAAAGCGCTATGTCCCCCTAGGGACATTTGAGCTGACAAACATGTATACCTTTACATTTGTCTATACACATTTACAATAATTTTAGGCCGTACAGAATAGTTATATGATATCAAAAAGGAGAGAGAAAGAAAGATAAATATTATTTGAATCTCTGTTACATGCTTTGTATTTATTTATTTATGTAAAATATTTAATTATTCTTAGATTTTTCTTCATAGTTAGGCAGTCGGCAATACTGTACTTTCTTTTCTTTCTCTAATTTTGCATAAGAATTTTTTGTTTATATATTATGGTTAACCTTTTTGTAATTTAATTAAATATTAAAACACAAAGTATTTTGACTATCCCTTATCTCTATATATAAAAATGAATGTATGTGTGTGTGTGTCTGTCCTTTATGCCTGACCAAACTACTCATTGGAACGCCATGAAACTTTGGGAAATTATTTAGTATAGTACTGGGAAGGTTTCTGAAAAATAATTTCTTGAATATCTTGAATATCCTTAGAGTTATTTGCAGATTTGTAGATTTACCTCGCAAGCAGCGCCACCATTGCGACGATGGTAACAAGTTTTTTATCTATAAGTTTTATTATCACTAAGTTTATTATCTTAAAGATTATTTATCAAAAGTAAGATTATCTCAGGATGACACGGCAATTTATTTGAGACAAGAATAATGATACAATTCAAGGCGAAGATACTATTCCTTTAACTTCCAATTACCGAGTAAACCGATTAATATTGATTTTATTCAACTTATCGAGTATTTTTCAAGGGACGGGAAAAATGTTCACTAGATAAAACGATGATTTTGTAATGTAGAAAATTAGGAAAGACAAAATTCAGGATGACACGGCACACAGGGACCGGGAAAAATGTTCACTTTATCGAGAGATTCAAATTTACGAGTTTCAAATTATCAAAATATATCTTTTTTTTTAATAAGTTTATAGAGAATTGTTTTAACAAATGTTCGTTAGACAAACCTTTACTCGGGTAAAACCCGGGCGAAGCCGGGTACATCCGCTAGTTTATATATATATAAATAGGAAACGTCACAGAATCCATATCAATGTTTCATCCAAGGTTAACCTTGATAAAAAGATGGCTTATTTTTCAAGCCCACACAGGATGTTTACCTTGCAATAAATTACACCCCGTATATAAACATTCTCATAAAGTTCTTTTTTTTTCCCTCACTTCCTTTGAAATATTCTGAAGGCTCCTTAAGATAAAGAGAGCTAAATACCATAAATTACAAAAATAATAATAAACGAGTTTTTAAAAAATCTTTTGATACCAAGATAATCTTTTGGAATAGATTAGAAATTTTTGGTTTTGAAGATTATTTTATATTCTTTAAAATACGATATTAATAATATTAAAAATGTGGAAAATAATACAATTGTAACATTGTACTGGGATAAGGTACATAAATTAAGAAAAAAAGGCATCTCTTTATCGTGCAACGTGTACATGGTTAGCTTTTCTTGATTAATCAAGAATAGGTATTTGGCCAATTCTGGAATAATTAAAAATCAACAAATAATTGATATTTATTACGATATTATCAGAAAATTTCAGTTACACGACAAGGAGATGTTTTTTTTTCTCTTAATATTAATAATGTTAAGGATATATATATAGATGAGGGATATTTCATACGGAAGAATTTTAGACACGAATTGTTAATCAAACTGTGTGTCACATTGATTAGGTGTAATTAAACTAATCTGACCACATTTATAGGTCATGGATGTAAAGGATTTCAAATTCAAGACATGTAATTGGAGAAATATCAAATGAAGAAAGATTATAATATGGCGTTTCGAATTGGAAATCATTTTACTAGCTATATTTAAATAAAAGTAAGTGTACACATATTTTTTGTTACTTTATTTTTAAAGAAGATATTTTTCAAAATACACATTATTGTTTCTCTTATATAGGTTTTTAACTTTTAATTAGACAATTTTAATTTATATTTAGACATTTTTCATTTTAATTTAGACACTTTCATTTTTATTTAGACATTTTCAATTTTAATTTAGACATTTTTCATTTTAATTTAGACACATCGACTTTTAAATAAAAATTCGATGTGTCTAATAATATAAAATGAAAAATGTCTAAATATAAATTTAAATTGTTTAATTAAAAGTTAAAACCTATATATCGTTAATTTTTTAAAAAGATGAATGTTCGATGTATTTTTAAAAATATATATATTAATTCGATATGTATAAGCCTTTACAAAATATAAAAATAGCCAATTTCATATTTTAAAAATATTTATTTTACTTCAAAAAAATATCTTATATCTTAAAATTAATACTGAATATTATTTGTGTGTGTGTGTGAATATAACAGACGAAATTTTTAATAAACTCATTGAGTTTAATATCTAACAAAATGTATATTTAGGGCATCAAATTAACAAGTGAAAGTTAAGATTTTATGTTAATTTCACATTTTGTACCGCAATTAAAATAATATGTTCAAATGTTCTTAAATTGGCAGCACTTCTAAAACGATTTGCGCTTTTTATTTAAATTAGATTTTAAAGTGGTCTGCACACATTTTAATATCGCCAGTGGCGCTGCTTCTAAATTGCCTTTTTATGGAATTTGTGTTAGTCGATTTAGGGGGCTGGCAAATTATATCCTACTCTCGACAATTTATAAAGACATTAGAAAATGCAGCAACTACAAAAATATAAAAAAATAGATACAAATTTATTTTCAAATAGAATTTAAATTATATGCGTTCTTGCATGATAATATTGATATATCATTTTAATATAAATAAAATATATTAATTTAAAAGGGTTATTAAACCAGGACGAATTGTGTCTATTATTTTTAAAATATATTTTTTAAAATAACTTTTGATAAACCAAATGTCTATATCAGTGAATAAACAACTATAAAATGAAAATACTTATTTTTAAAAATATATTAGTTAAAATGAATAATTCATTTAAAAGGTTATAAACATAGCTGAATATTTCACATTTTAAATTAATTATATTAAAATGTAGTTATAAACATAAATGAATATTTCACATTTTAAATTAATTTATCTTTAGGTCACAAAGAAAGCACCATATTCAACGTTCCATTCAAATTATTTCTACGAGTCGAGAGAAGGCCTTTTACTTTCGTCTGCGTCCCATAGAATTGGAAGGCTCGCTTCCGCCCACGCCGACACAATGGGGCACGTATTGTGGGCCACCATTTCAAGCATAAAACAATAAAATTTCCCCTTTTTCTGGCTTGGACTTGTCTAGGCTCAATTTAACCACAAGTAACTGCAATTTTGCTATATTCTCAATATTTTTAGAATTCTTTTTTAAAGGTATATATTGATACAAAATTGATTTAAAATATAAACAAAAAACTGTGATAAATAAAAATTTTAATATTATTTTAAAATAATAAATGCATAACACATATCTGCGTGATATAACAACTTTTATGTCTATATATTTTCTGTGAGATTTGAAAAAGTCAAAATATATTTACTCTCTTTAATCACAATTTAAGAAATAAAAAGAATAAATATGATATGTTACTTCTAAAATCTTCCATGTACAAATAAAAACAAACATTTCCAGGAAGAATAATTTATAAAATTCTATTTAAAAAAAAAAAGACCTTTCACTCAAATTTTAAACTAGTATATAAAAAAAGCTATAATATTTTTACAAAAATATATTATTATTTTAATAAATAAATTTGTTCATATTTATTTATATATTTTATTACATTATAATATATATTTGTGTTTGCAAAATAGAGTAATTCATAAATATATATTTTAAATTAAAAGACATATATTGAATCAAAAGATAATTTATCTACCAATATTTCAGTTGGCTCTGAAATATTGGCAAATACATTCTTTTTTGATTCAATATATGCCTTCTTAAAGATATATTTGTGTGTACAAAAATGGTTATAAGAGGCAGAAGATAACTTGAAAGAAGCTCTCAATCTCTTTTTCATCGTAATCGTCCAGATTCACCTTCACCAAATTGTAGGTTCTTTGTTCTTCAGTTTAATCAAAGTTGCGATCTTCTGCTCAGGACGTAATGGGATGACAGGTGAGTCCTTGACACACTAGCATCATCCTTCCAATTAAAGGGCGTTAAAGTCCTCTGTAGCAGCAGGGACATTCCAATGTCCAGAACCTGATTGTTAAATACGTCCACACGTCCACCTTCAGAACTGGTAGGGAAACAAGGTCAGGTGCTGTGTTGGCGGCTAACTCTTGACTTCTTCTGTCAACGCCTACGTGGTGTGAGCTCTACCTTTTTTAGAGAAAAATATTCGTTATTACGGTCTTTGCCTCAATGACTTGGTACTCGGTCAAATCTTTCTAAGATGTCCACTTTATTTCATAACCAAACATATCATCTCAAAGACAAATGTAGGGTTTATAATCTTGTAGCGTCTTTTCATTGATTATCTTAACCATGTTTAACCTTTTTAAGAGAAAATATCCGTTATTACGGTCTTTGCCTCCAATGACTCGGTACTCGGTCAAACCTTTCTAAGATGCCCACTTTATTTTCATAGCCAAATATATCATCTCAAAAGTCAAATGTAGGGTTTATAATCTTGTAGCGTCTTTTCATTGATTATCTTAACCATGAGAGAAGCTTGGTAATTGGTAATCCTCTTCTCTGTAATTCTGTATTTCAACAATTTTATCCAAACCCCTTAATAGTAAACGTACACTAATCTATAGATTGTAAGGGAGTCTAAAGGGAGTCTAAAGTCTAAAAGAGACTATGTACAATTTTGTACAGTCCAGGAAACTCCCCCAATGACGAAAAGTCCTGATTTATATAATCAGGAGATTTTCCTGAATTCCCCTCAACTCAAGACTCAGGAAAATGTGTAAATGGATGTCTTGAGCTGACGAGTGGATGAAGTGGGCGTTGTCATCCAGCTCTTTCCTAAAGAGCCACCAGCCCTTCATGTCAGCCTCTAGAGGATGTTGACATTCTAGAAAGGGTGACCAGTTTGTGACAATATGCACAAGGTTAGCACTATTGTCATTCTGTTCAGCTATCGGCCAGTTTGGCAATATTGGACGACCATTCGTGATCATGTCAATAAGGTAGATTTTCCTTCTTCCTCTTTCTTCTTCTTCCGGGTACCACACCTTCTCAAACATCTTGTAGTTCCTTCTTAAAACTTGTCCTAGCAGCTTATATTTTGATTATATTATTCTTCATTTTCTATAACGATATTATCAACTTTCCTTCTAAATTATATAACTGATAGTAAAAATTGCCAAAGCTCTCAACGGCCAATGAATCAGAGAAAAGGTTATAAATCTTTGATTTTTGGGTTGAAAGTTATTTGAGACTGACAATATTTGCCATTCTCCTGAGGTTTTAACATAACATTGGCTATAGTAGTATCCATAGGGGTTCAATCCATTGTTAGACTGGGGTTTGGGAGTGAAACTGAGGTCACTGCCGTGATGGACAAGCTAGCCACAGTAGGGGGGCTAGCAATTTTGGGGGAGTGGGCAGCTGCGGGACTATCGTTAAATGGGGGGTCGTCCAGTCATCCACATCGGTAAATCGATCGTTACAGGAAGTCAGCAAGCCATAACCGGATGTGAGTCATCAGGACATCTGCTGAGTACCATTTACCTAACTTACCTTTTATCACGGTACACACAATCTTTTACCTAACAGTAGACTATTCCCAATATTGGCTCTGTGACTAGTTTAAATAGACATTTTCTTACAAAACTCGATGAAATATGAAGGTATCTTCACGTTTAATCAGCTAAATTATAGTTGAATGTTAAAAATAACAACTCTAAACTTCAAAAGGTGCATCTTGACGTGGTAAATAGTAATTAAAAATTTGCCAATATTCAAGAAGGATTTATAAGGAACGGCTAAACGCGATAGCAAAGGGCAAATAAGCATGGGTAAAACTACGATATTGGTCTTGGTAAATATCAAATTAACATTATAAAAGAGCAGTTAAACCTTCACCGAAAGAAAGTAAACGTTGACATAGAATAGCTAAACCTAAGGGCAATAAACGTTAGATAGATAAACCTTGTAGAAAACAATGTTTCAAAAGAGCAATCAAACATGGGTAAAGAGACAAGAAAAACTTTGACATCGATTATCTAAACGTTAAAAAAAGTGCAACCAAATAAACTTGGATAAAGAAATCTACATCATAAACCATAACCAAAATCCATTAAACGTTAAAAAAATGTGTAACCAAATAAACTTGGATAAAGAAATCTACATCATAAACCATAACCAAAATCCATTAAACGTTAAAAAAAAAAGTGTAACCAAATAAAGCTGGATAAAGCTACATGGTAAGCAATAACCAAATTACATTTTCAACGTTGCAAAAAAAAAAAAAAAAAACAATCAAACGTGGGTAAAGAGGCAAGAAAAACGTTAACGTAGAATAACTTAGCAACGAACAACCAACGAGACATGGATAACGATACAAGATAAACGTTAATAAAATTCAGTTCAACGTTGCAAAAAAAGCAATCAAACGTGGGTAAAGAGACAAGAAAGACATGGAATATCTAAACGTCAGCAAAGAGACATTGCTAAAGAGACAAGGATGACAAAGAGCATCCGTGATTCAGCCCCAGTAATTGACAGATAAGACCCTCCAATTTGTCTGTGACATCGCACTGGAAGGACAATTACACCGGGAGAGCAATCCCCCCATCCAGATTGTCCGATTTTAACTCGAATTGACGCAAGAAGAAACCCATCACCTTAAGTATTTGATCATCCTAAACTTCACATTACGTACTGCACTTGATTAATGCTTGTAATTCCTTCTAAAATCTTCTTGAAAACATTTTAAATCAGTATTACCATTTTTAGCCCATTTTTTTTATACTGTTGTACAACGGTTTATTATTGTTATAATCATTTTATTTGCGATATAACGTTGTGGCCCACTGTACGTATTACATCCCAAACACGATGCGACACCAGCCATCTCTGTCTTGAGCTCGATGTACCATCTCAGTGACTGTCAAGCCAGCGTGTTATTATATAGGCAATAATAGATTAGCTGGAGTGATGGTCACTAAATAATAAAAAAAAAAATTGAGAATATTTGTACATTTAGTCACCAAAATTTTCGAATTGTTTTTCTTGTTGCTTATTCCTTAAGTCGTTTAAACGATCTCCATTAGGTTCCACTGTCTCATCTTTTGGTTTATTTTGTTTTATTAAATTGGTTTAATGGACACTAACAACAAAGATTTGGGCTTTGCTATGGATCTTTGAGATGATCAGATTTGGGTTTGCAAGATGAAAACATTTTTTGCGTCATTAAAAAAAAAAAAAAAAAAAAAAAACTCTTGAAAACTTAAAATAACCGGCTTTCTTAAATGATGAATCCTTTAAGGAATTTGGAAAATGTGATCAATCAGACTGTTACAATTTGTACATTACTTAGTTGAATTGGATAACAGAATTGGAACACTTTATAAATTCTATTACAAGGTTGTCCCAAAAGTTCGTAAACACTTGCAAAAAATTGAAATACCAATATTTTTCGCCGTTATGTATAATATCTTTGTATTATGTATAAAGTGATTGTATTATGATGTATTCGCCGTAATAATATTATTCGCCAAGTAATAATAAAAACAACGTTTTAAGAAAAATACGAACTTTTGGGACAACCTTATAGAAGAAATAAACGCGGAGATGAACTGGAAATATTCACAGAAGGAAAGGTGGACCAAGTATATCTCAATATGGAAATCAGAAACCATTTCCATAAAAAAAGGCACGGCCCAATAAAATATAATGTTATTTGTTAAATCAAATAATTTCAAAATCTTCAATAGCAAATTCTTTCACTATATAAACATTTCATATAGAGAAATATCTTGACGTTTCGTATATATTTGTGAAAAAGAGAATATTTCTCGAAAGCTTAAGATCATAGAATAAAAGAAATAGCGATTAAAAAAAACTGGAGTTGCCCTTTTATTACAAGTTTTATATGTGCTAAGCAATTATTAACACTTATAATGATATTGTAGCGTGGTTCATTTATGTTAATTACATCATTTTAAGTTTTAGCTTTCATTAAATTTGCATAGTTTGGTTTTAATTTTCATTGCTATAGAAATGTATCTTCAATTTCAGAGGAAGACCGTTCGTTGTGAATAAAGTTTATTTCTACTTAGCTCTCCTGGTAGCTATATTACAACGCGATAATATTTACCCAAAAGAAAATCGGAAAGATGAAAA
>CP092871.1:68902376-69021410 GCA_030710605.1 Cordylochernes scorpioides | reverse complement strand
AAATTAGCGATGATGGAATGATTACGTGAAACTTTTACTTATTTCCTTTTTAAACGGCCCCTATGTGTACATTATAAATTACAATGTTTTTTTTATTATTATCCCATTGTATAATTATACAAGGTCATGGGGAATATATTCATTGATTAAATCCACAATCTTGGTAGGGTTGAAATACAGGTCCTGTCTTGAGGCTCCCATACATTTCAAGAGGTGGTCTGGTGAGGTCTCTTTGTCCATAAGTCTCCATGATGGGGAGCTGCTGTCATTGGCTGGATATCCACCACATGACAGTCAGACTTTGTCCCTCTAGTAAATTACAATGTTCAAAATGTCAGTGAGTAGTCAAATATTGTAAAAGTTAAAATAGTTAATTATGTATAATTAACATAATAAGAGTTATTATTATTAATAAATAAATTGCTCTGTGTGTGTGATAATTTTTACAAGGACTTCGAATTTCAGGGAGCAGTCAAAATAACTATAGGGATTTATTAAATATTTGTCGAATAGCCGTCTCTAAGCCGCTCTCTAACAGCTTGAAGTGAATTGCATCACTTTCAAATGCTTTACCACGTAAATAACTCTTTACTATTCCAAACATATAGATGCCTGAAGGTGCCAAGTCAGGGCTGTACGCAGGTTGAGGTATCTTTATAAGTAAAGTAGAGAAATAGTGAACAGAGATTGAAACAATTTGGTGGTGGCGTCTTATCCATCTGATTTTGTTGCTCCATGGAAAGGTAGGGTGCCATTGCCCCGTTAGTCAGCCACATTTCAGAGTTCCCTGTTCACGGTTACGGTAGCGGCTCGGGGCTCACGACACCGTACTACAGTGCAATCCCTTAATTGAGCTGCTTCTCCCGCCCGCCACGTAAAGGAGGGGTTAGACCTCTGGGCAGGATTGAAACAATTTATATTTTACAAAAGTATCATATTCGATAATATTATAATATCAAAATTAATTTGTTTAAAACTTTAGAATGAATAACGAAAGTATTTACATAAGACTATGCCGACTCTCTCTGACACAAAGTACATTCGCCATATCCCAAGAAATTCTGTCCCTCTCTAGACCAGCTACTATTACAATTAAGGTCAATCCTGGAGACGACAATAGTCCACCAATGTAACAACACCAGACTGACCATTTAGTAGAAACAAAATTATAGGGAGTGAAAGATTGGTCAATGTATTTGATAAGAAAGAAGTCACAGTATGGTTATCAGGGGTGAAGATTGGCTTCCGATAGAGTTCGACCCTTGGGGCTTTTTCGGGTGTTAGTTGGATGAGATAACCTCAGAAACCTTCAATTGGGCAGTTTGAGATGATTTCATAACCCCTCTTCTCTCTTTCCCCGTTGTCGGGGGAATTCGGGCATGGCCTAGACGATGAAGCCCTGGCCATCCTGGTGTCTGCCAAGACACGCATCTATAAGTACTTCCTCGGCGTGGAACTGAGGAGTGTTCAATAAGACCTTGTCTAGAGGAGAACTCTCTCAAGGTGGGGAAGCCTTCCTTGCTGAAGAAATTTGTACACATACACAACTGCATATATTCCCCTACATTTTATCTATCCTTTATTTTTCCACCTTTGTAACGATTGATTAGAAGAACCAATATAATTGTTTAAATTGTCTTCCCTCGTTGTCTGTTACGAAAACGTAACCACTTCTATACTGAGGCAGTGTTCTTTTTGTTTATCCGAGGTACACGTAGGACAAGCCACTATGGTGGGTAGTTAGCCCCTGCATCTACTGTGTACCAGATGTCTACACATAGAAATCAGTTATATTTTTACACTTACAAGTGGTATGAAAATTCGAAACTATTATAGACGCGTAGGATTCTTTTAAAAATAAAACAATTTCTACTACCATAAAAAGAATCATACGTGTCTATAATAGTTTCGAATTTTCATAGCAGATGGCGCGCTTATGCATCATAATATACTTACAAGTTTTGAAAATAGAGAAATCCATAAATAAATATTTAATTAAAAAGGCATATATTGAATCAAAATATCATTTATTTTTGCCAATATTTCAGTTGGCTGAACGCCAACCTTTATCAAGGTATTATAACATATTTATGTGTGTCAATACTACTATGCCAAAGCCCCATTTTAGTTGATTGTGCTTACTAATGATGTTAGAACTTTGATAGAATCGGGGACTAGTGAAGCAACATTATCTTCAGGGAAAAGTGCCCAAAACGGGATTCGATAACGGATAGTAGCTGATGGAAATCGACGGCTTATGCCATTTGCCCACCTACCATTGAGTCAGTGTGACAGCAGTCAGTCTAGCATCAGTCTATGAGGGACAGTGGAGTTGTCACGAAGTTGTCCAGGCTATGTCTGGTGAGCTCCAGTAGAAGACAAGATAGCTAGTAGCTGTAGAAATAGGCCGAGCGTACTCACGGCGGATGACATGTCCAGAGATCCTGGGATTGTATAATCGACAGCCACAAGAGAAACATGAATCTGAGCGCCATCTGTCTTTACATATAGAAACTATTTACAGCGCAAACGTTGGTAGGTGGAAGGATGGTCTAAACCGATCGCTACGACTCAGGTTCTGCTCCCGCATTGGGCTTTTTTATATATAATATATATATATATACTCCAATGGCCCCCGATTATTGCAAAAGTCCAACCTCACCAGCGAGTGCAAGTAACCAAACCGGGCTCTGGCATATTTGTAAGTGCAAATTCGAACTGCTCTTAAACACGCGTAGACACGTGGTGCACATACAGTAAAAGCAGTCGTCTACTTCTACCCACCATGATTATCTTGGCCTGTACCACGTGTACTAGGGATAAGCAAAAAAATAATAATAAAAAATAGCGCGAACGTTTCTTTCGAAATTGAACAAATTTCTACTGCCATTACTGTAATGATGAATAGTTTAGAATTTTTAATAGGGATGACACCTAGTAATGCATCAGATTTTAATTATGCCTAACAGGTCTTTATGAATTGTTTTGGAAGATAGAAGTGTGCTCGAATCAAATATTAATATTTACACTCATGGACAAAACTTAAGGAAGTTGTACCTTTTAGCATGTATATCGGTATTCAGACAATAACTCTGAAATATATTACAGTGACCTTTATTGAAGACACACGAGATAACCAATATACACTCATGGACAAAACTTAAGGAAGTTGTACCTTTTAGCATGTATATCGGTATTCAGACATTAACTCTGAAAGATATTACAGTGACCTTTATTGAAGACACACGAGATAACCAATATACACTCATGGACAAAACTTAAGGAAGTTGTACCTTTTAGCATGTATATCGGTATTCAGACAATAACTCTGAAAGATATTACAGTGACCTTTATTGAAAACACACGAGATAACCAAGTGTGAACAAAATTACTTCTGTCTCCTTAAAAAAATAGACGACCAGCGACATTAAAGACTTTAAACTTCCTTAGGTTTTATTCATGGGTGTATAGCAGTTTTCTACTGTCCTTACTGCGCAATAGAAAATAATATTGGGAGGGATTGGCTCATCAGTGGCGAACCCCCTCAGCGGGTTTACCAGTTTAATCTTCCCTACTGTGCAAATATTGTATTGGGCTCGTTCGCCTAACTATACGGTACTGTATGGAACGCTTCACGATTTTGCGTGTCATCCTTGCGCAGGGGCCATGCTAATCTTCTCTGTATTGTTCCAATTTTAGTATATGTACCGCCGAACAAGCGTGTACGCTTGTTCGGCGGTACATATACTAAAATTGGAACGATACAGAGAAGATTAGCATGGCCCCTGCGCAAGGATGACACGCAAAATCGTGAAGCGTTACTATACGGTACTGTAGAGAAATCTTTTCTATGGTATTTAAGCCAACATTTGACGTAACTTTGGAAACTGTACAAATAGATATACACTCATGTACAAAACTTAAGGAAGTTTCATCTTTTGATATTGCTGGTCGTCTATTTTTTTTTAGAGAGAGAAAAAGAGGCAATTTTGTTCACACTTGGTTATCTCGTGTTTCTTCAATAAAGTTCACTATGTATCAAATATATTTCAGAGTTATTGTGCCGATATATACATGCTGAAAGGTATAACTTCCTTAAGTTTTGTCCATGAGTGTACTTCTATACATCACTTTCTGAACAACTATCATGACCGGGAAACAAATTATTGACTGTATTGACTCATCCATTGATGAGCTCTACTCTTCCCCAGCAGACACCATCAACAAGCTCTACAAGCTTGATACCCTAATATGATTGAGTGGGGATAAGAAAGAATAATACTTTCTGAACAATCAAGCCGTTACAGTAACTATTATTTTTACACAACTTCCGCCTTCTTATCTCTAGACAGACAACCCAATATTTACAGTATCACTATATCATTTAGTTAGTTAGCCCAGGTTCCTGGGTTACACAAGTCACTAACTACCTAGGCTGTCCTTCTGTCTTCTTGGTTTTATTTACAATGTCAGTGAAAGTCCAAAACATGAGGTAACAGCAGGCAGATTTCTTTCTTGGGAGATTTTCTAGGGATACTGTACTTAGGTTGGATGATCTCTAAGAGGATGGTCAACAGGGATCTCTGGTATTGGAAGGTTTGGCATATTTACAGTAGCAGAGTTAAAGTCACGTCATCTGATTTATTTACAGAGTAAGGCACAACTGATTACTCTATTTTTAAAATCAATTTTAATTAGTTTTTATTCTCATTATATTTCCTTTTTACAGCATTAAAACATATTATTCAGTTTTTAACCCTCCCAGCGGTTTCGCCAGTTTAATCTACCATACCGCTCTATTATTGTGTTTATCTTTTATACTGAAGATCAACTCTTGAAAAGGTATGTTAAGAAAACAATAGACATAAACTTTGAGAACAGTAGAAATACAAATAAATTTATGACAGGCTTCGAGCACTGCTCTTCTGAAAACAACAAATATAATTCATTTAGACTAAAGATATTTAAAATAATTGCACACAAAGGTTTATATACACAATATATCCTTGTTCCAAAATCACTTTATTAGGTACCGATTAAAAAGAGCAACCTAGCTTATGTTATTTACAACAATAGTAATACAGTATATGTGGAGGTTATTCACATATTAAACAAAATGTCAACTCGGGATTCAATCCCGGTTCATGGCTATCGGGAATCGAGGGTGTTACCCACTCGTCCACCGACTCTCTTTTACACAATATATCAATCAGAGAATAATTTCAATAAGTTTCTTTATTTAGATAAATAGGTAAGCTTTCAAGTATTAGCTCATTATCAGAACAATTGTGTGCAAATACCCACCATATATCTGAAATATATTGTAGGTGTTTTTTACGAAATAATTTGTCTGATGATGAGCTAATACTTAAACGCTTGACAACTTACTAAAGAAACTTGTGTATTGTGTATGCTTCATTTAGACTTAATAATAAATTTTAACTATTTTTGACGCGCGTGTTTGTGATTCTTTTAAAAATAAAACAATTTACTGGAATGATAAAATAATGAAAATACCTGGCTCATCAATGATGAATCTTCCCAGTATATTATCATTGCAGTAAAGAGGCAGTAGAAAATTGTTTTATTTCAAAAATCATAAGCTTCAAAAATAGGAAACATTTGTTATTACAGATGGGTTTATTATCCAACTTTATAGACAATAGTTCAGTAGCTCTGAATCTATATAACTTCCATAAAAATGCTGAAAAAAAAGAAAGACTTAACCGAACATCCAAACATACCAAAAAATTCTGTTTGATGAGAAGGACAGAACCAACATCCAATTATTTGTTTAGGCAGATACGATAAGTTAACCCCCACACTGATAAAACGGTGTTTACCTTACAACCCTGAACACTCGGATTTTCCTGGAAAATCTCTTGAAGATTTCTTGAAAAAGCCATGGTCCACTTGTGCTATGTGAGCAGAAGAACTTAAATTGACTTGTTCCATATGTAAATACCTATTTTCTTTCCTCTTTTCGCTCTCCACTTCTCCCATCCATATTTCCAAATTTTATTTATTTATTTATTTTTTTTTTAAATTCTTCTCTTATTTCTTTATTCTTTCTTATAATCTGTATATATTTACCATATGTATATATTCTTTCACCATTTTTATTTCCCACTTTCTCCGTTTTGTAACCCCAAGGAGAATCCTCTGTAAGACCTGTGTGTCTTAATAAAGGCTTTTGTGTGTGTGTGTGTGTGTGTGTGTTATTACAGATGGTGCGCTAATGCATTATATTTAGATTTAAGATAAACATGATGAGGCATTAAAATTTCTAAATGCTTTTTTTATATATTATCTCTAGTACACGTGGTACAGGCCATGATAATTATATGGTGGGTAGAAGTAGGCGACTGCTTTTACTGTAAGTGCACCACATGTCTACACATGTGAAAAGCAGTTCAACTTTTGTACTTATAAGTGAGCCAGAGCCTCGTTTGGTTACTTGCACTCGCTGGTGGGGTTAGAATTTTGCAATAATCGGGAGCCATTGGAGCATTTTTTGTTTTTTTATCAGAAAAAAAGTGCCCAATACGGGAATCGAACCCGGGTCGTAGAGGTCGAAAAACAAAGGTTTAGACCATCTTTCCACCGACCCCTTTTGTTGTTTTTGATGTGTTGTCACTGAATATTGTCATTTCGACTGTATGCTGTCTTTTGAGCCACTCTGTCTGAAGAAAGGACAATGGGTGCTTTCTCCGGCGGGCGAATGCTCTTAAGAACCATGGATTGACTTTGCCCGGACAATCGAATGGCCGCCGCACAGAAAGGGCGACACTTGGATTGAAAAAAAAGCGACCCATAGCAACAATAGCAATTGTTGAATGAACCTCAGAGCTGACCTTTACATGACTTTTGATCTCTTTAAACTCTATACATAGTTTTCTAATGTAAAATATGATGAAAGTGAAGAAAAATTGGATTATATATTATCGTGAGTTGCTTGGGATTACGATTTTTCTGTTTAGTTTTTCCAGTTTTTGTGATAGAAAATTTTGTCCAAAATTTGTTCAGTTACCTGTAACTCTTTGTCGCTGATTATTAAGTTTACTTGGTTAATTATTAATTGTAATTTTGATTGAGAACTTCGTAAATTGTTTCCACTACCATGTGGGAAAACTGTCACTATTTATATGTGAGAATTTAGTGATTTTTTCTTCGTGTATGTTGATTTTGAGTATTAGAAAAAAAGATCGTTTTTGATTCGTAAATGGCAGTGGCATTTTTTGACACGATAATGAGGAAAAACAAGGTTTTTGTAAAGTGATATTTACAAATAAATAATTTAGTAATGTCGTGTTCTACGACAAGAATTAACACGAGACGATTTCATACTAAAGAAAACTCTGACTTTATTACTTTTCCTAGCTATATATATACATCGCGCTTCTCGCGGACATGCAAATATAACAACCTTTCATAAGAAACATAATGTAAAAATATATAAAACAAAACAATACTATGCAAATATCTCGCGGTATGCGACAGACTCCCCCCCCATGACCTCTCATCACTCCCGTGATGAGACTCCTGGTGGTTCAATGACCTTTCTAGGTCTTCCAACTTTTCTCTTTTCCCAATAATCTTTTTAGGCCTACCAACTTTTCTGGCATAAAGAGCCGAGTATTCAGGATAGATTTGATCATGTCGATAGTACTTCCATTCAGCACTTTCTCCGTTCTCCACATCACATCGAACAAATAGACCTGGAAGATGATAACGATAGTAACCAGCTGTATGAATAATAGGCGTTTTCAACAGATTATAAACCCTAAAATCTTCTTTAGTTTTCTCATCTCTTGATTTCTTAACATATTTACAAAGTCTATCATGTTTCTGCATCATTACTTCAATAAGTGCTGTAAAAATGATTATCTTATCTTTAAGATCAAATTCAAAGATACTTAACAATGTTAACTTTTCGTTAATGGTAGTATTAACTGTCTCCAAATGTCTTCGCATTATTTCAGAAGCAGTATAACAGTTGTTATCTGTATTGTCAATAAATTTTGCTAGGCATATTAGAAGTTTGCTTAAAGGCCCCTCAAGAATTTGATTTCTAAGCATGGATTCAAATTGAGATGGACCAATAACTTCAGGAAGACCTAACTTTTCACGAAAACCATTCAGGAATTCAAGAATTGCCAAATCTTTTAAGATTTGAATTAAACCCTCATACAGTTGTAGAGATGTAGTTAATCTTGGCAGTTCAGGTAGTGCTGCACGAAGTTCCAAACTCGTATTTATCATTTCAAAATAGAGTCCACTCAGCATAAATAGACTCCCTCCTGAATACTCAGCTGGACATGGTCTCTTTCCATATTCACTAATCATCCTTTGTCTATAATCTATATCCTTAATACACCTGGCATTCCCAAAATCGATTACTTTAGCAATATATCCAAGAGTTGGGATTTTAATCTTTTTGAAGCTACTTCATATTTGATTAGTTTCTCTTCTGTTTCTGCAACTAGAACATTGTTAATATGAAGATCATCATGTAAAAGTTCAATTTCCTCTTCACCAATTGCAAAAATTATACAAATCTGGCGAAATAATACTAATAAGTTTTCATATGAAAGTCTCGATTTGATAGCCGTTTCGAGAGTTATTCCTCCATATTCCATTAGGAAAACAAAATAATTTTTTCGTTCTCCTTCACAATAGTAAGGCCATGGTTTTCCTTTTTCAAAGATATTCATGAGAAGCCTAAACGTCTTTTCAGTATCTTTAACAAGCATAAAGGAATATGGATAACATAAATTGACCTGGCCATTTTTTAGGGTTCTTAAGGAATTGTAGATGGCCAATTCATTTCGTAAATCATCAATGTCATATTTATCAAGCATGCTTTTTTGCATCTGGCTGAATTCTTTAGCATAAATCCAAACTTTTTGGCAGCGTGTTAACTTCTTTAATATTAACAAACGACGTCTTGCGTGATTGCCTTTATTGAAATCACCTATTCCTAATTTCATATTTCTTTTTTCACCGCTTGTTTGAAACGAATAGATTCCTTTCTTGAGAGATTCCAATAGAGTATCGTAACAAGGTAGCTCTCTCAAAGCTTCTTCGCCGGTACCAGGCTTTGGTTCTTTTTTGCCAGTACCAGACTCCTTAGTAGGTTCTTTTTCGCCAGTACCAGACTCCTTAGTAAGTTCTTTTTTGCCAGTACCAGACTCCTTAGTAAGTTGAGAATCGTCAATTGCAGACTTTTCGTCTGAAGGCTTAGAGTTATCGTCTGAAGGCTTAGAGTTATCGTCTGAAGGCTTAGAGTTATCGTCTGCAGGCTTAGAGGCATCGTCTGAAGGCTTAGAGGCATCGTCTGAAGGCTTAGAGTTATCGTCTGAAGGCTTAGAGTTATCGTCTGCAGGCTTAGAGGTATCGTCTGCAGGCTCAGAGGCATCGTCTGAAGGTTTAGAGGTATCGTCTGCACTTTCAGTTTCTATAACTGACTTTTTATCAACTTGAGACTTTTGACTTTCCCCAACTTGAGTGAAAGTGGCATCATCAAGATCACAGAGTCCTGCATTATCTGCATCAATATCAGCAATAACATCCTCTTTCGTAAGAGACTCTGCACTTTCAGTTTCTATAACTGAATTTTTCTCAACTTCGGCTTTTTCACCCTCTTCAACTTCAACATAATTTTTTTCAACTTCAGCCCTTTCACTTTCATCTGCTTCAACGAATTTTTTCTCAACTTCGGCTTTTTCACTTTCTTCCGTTTCTACAACTGAATTTTTCTCAACTTCGGCTTTTTCATTTTCTTCAACAACAGACTTTTTTTCAACGTCAGCCTTTTCACTTTCATCTGCTTCAACGGATTTTTTCTCAACTTCGGAAAGTAAGTCCATGATCAAACGTTGCTGCTTCACCATCGTACTGATTTCAGACTTTTCAAGAATCTCTAGAGACTCAATATTTGCCTCTTCTTTCTCTTCTTCTTCATCTTCAACAATTGAATATTTAAGATATTCCTTTCTCTCATAGTAATCCTCTTCACTGAGATATTCTTCTCTCCTATTTCCACAAAGAATGCTCATCATTAAGCTTTGTTGATCAGCCATCTCCCTTAAGAGGCTTTCCAGGGAAGGTCTTGCGGATCCTGTCGGCTGCGCCATTTGTCGTGTTCTACGACAAGAATTAACACGAGACGATTTCATACTAAAGAAAACTCTGACTTTATTACTTTTCCTAGCTATATATATACATCGCGCTTCTCGCGGACATGCAAATATAACAACCTTTCATAAGAAACATAATGTAAAAATATATAAAACAAAACAATACTATGCAAATATCTCGCGGTATGCGACAAGTAACATGCTTCTTCCCAGCTTGCTGGTTTATTGAGATATATTCTGCGCTATTGAAGAGAACCAACAATCCAAATGCAAACGTTGTTTGCTTTTCTTTCTGAGAAAAGTCGTTTGACCAACTTATGGAAATAATCAAACGTTCTGTTAATATATCAATTTGATAAACAGCGATGACATCGGCAGCATTTAGTTGTAAGATCAAACTCCACCTTTGCCGGTCCCAAGCTCGGATGAAAAAGGAGGAGGGGGAGCAGTAACAAGCTTGCTAAAAAAACCTGGGTTCAGCTGGCCCAGCTGATAGTACCATGTAAGGGCTCCTAATCCAGGGATGCAGGATGAGCAGCGTTTGTACTCCATGTTAGGAGCGGCTGCATATGGCGTCTGTTCCTCATGTTAGAGGCGGCCATTTCTTTTGCAGCTAAGTCGGCCTGCCATTGAGTAGTGCTCCCAGTCTTAATGACAAAGACATTCTACTTAACCCCGTCATGATGGTTGGAGATAAGAAAGAAGAAGAAGAAGTTGTAATATCGAGATGGCTCTTTATGTACCCATCTGATCTCTCTCTTTTGCCGTTTTCACATCTTTCTGAAACAAATAGGTGATATAGAATATGATAGATATATCCAAGTAATAGAGGAAAAGTATCCTGAAGATAGAGTGTGGGCGGCATGGAATTCTAAGCGGAGTCAGACAATAAATTATTTATCTTAAAATCAACTTTTAATTACAATTATTTAATATAAATTATCAGAAGGGGTTAAATTGTTTTATACTACATGTTGATGGTCTTTTTTCTTCTTTTCTGGTGGTCAAAAATCATTTCTATATTATAAAATGTTAGATATATGTGTTTGATATATATTATATGATTTATATTTAGAATGATATATAATTATTTTTATTATATATATTATTATGACAACAATAATGTGCTATTAATGTTAATTTATATAATTTTGATAAAGTATATTTTATGAGGCATTATATATTTATAAGATGAATATTTTAATTTAATATTTGAATTGAATAGTTATTGAACAAATTAAAACTTAAAATGAAAAGTTAATATTTGGGATCCGCAGCAAGAGGTTGCCTGGCCGGCATTCATATTTATGTGAAAAATAGACAACTTTTGGATTATTATTTTATTATTATGTATTTATTTATTTCCAATCTCATAGTCTTTGACGAGTTTAATATTTGTTTTTGACTCGTGCTTTAGACGTTATACTTAATTCGAAAAATCACGTGAGAACACCCTTGCAACCTCAGAACAAATTTTAACGCCTTGTCAAATGCTTTATTTTTATTTATTTCTCCTGACGAAGACAAAAGACTTTTGTTGAAACGTTGAGAAAATTGTAATATATAATATGTATATATGGTTTTGACCAAGGACTTGGTTGTTGTTGTATGATGTCATCAATATATAGCACGATATATTCATGTTTTTAGTTCAGTGTTGGATAATAGGAAATAAGTTTGTAAATATAAATAATTGAGGAAGGCGCTAATTTTTTCAGGAAAAATATGCAGCCTATTGTAATCAAATCAACGATCGGCCCAGCTGGCGAAAAGGTCAGTATAATCGAAACCAACATACTTTTAAAAATTCTTGAAAGATGTGGCATCGAGTACAAAGTAGAAGAAACTCTTTCAACAAAGAAACGAACTCACGAATCTCTATCAGATTCAACATCACGTAGCCATAAGACACCGAGAATGGAAGTTGGCTCACAGCATAATGAAAACGATGTCTCCATGAACGAGGTAACTGAAGTCCCTCAAGAAACGTCCGCAGCTACCCCATCCCAGGTTAACGAAGAAGATATTGATGAAGATGGTCCTTGGACAAAAGTCACACATGCAAAAAAGCCAAGAATACCACCTGTGATAGCAGAAAATGTAACAGACTGGAAGTTGCTCTGCCAAGAGCTGAAAGACCTGTGCACAGATAAATTCCAATGCACGATCTCAGGAAATAAGCACATTATCAAGGCCAAAAATATTTCAGACTTCAAAAAAATCAGGGAATATGTTCAAAAAAACAATGGCGGCTACTCTTATAGACTCCAAGAAGAAAAACCGCTCAAAGTAGTATTAAAGGGCGTGACAACAGCCTACAAGACTGAAGATATAGCAATAGAACTTGCAACAATGGGCTTTACTGAGACCTCTGTGAAGAGACTTCATAGACAATCAACTAAAAGGCCAATGAATTTAGTACTGGTAGAATTACCGAAAAATGAACAAAACAAGAAAATTTACGGAATAACTGAACTTCTCTATCAGAAAATTGCAGTAGAATCTTTCAGAACAACAAACCGTGTGACTCAATGCTTCAACTGCCAGGGTTTCGGGCACGGTCAACTAAACTGCTTCCTGAAACCAAAATGCGTCAAGTGTGCCGAGGAGCACCATTCGAAGGACTGCCCAAGAAAGTCAAGACAACTTCCCCCAAAGTGTGCAAACTGCGAGGAAGCGCACACAGCCAATTACCGCGGATGCCCTAAGTTTCCAAGAGTACATCAGCAACAGCCAAGATACCCTGGTCAGTACATACCTAACAACCCACTTCCGATTTCAAAAAGATCTGAAACACTGCCGAAAATTGTAGAACAACAAAACCAAAGCAATGCTGAGGTTGTGACAAGAAAGACTTCTCGTTCTGAAACTAAGGACCTGTGTGAAAAATTGATGCAAGTAATCAAAACATACCTACAATGAATTGCAAATTACCTTTTAAAATTATTGCTTGGAATTGTAACGGAATCAGACCAAAGAAAGAAGAATTATTGCACTTTTTAGAAGATAACTCAATTGACATTGCTCTGCTCAGTGAAACTCACCTTAAACCCTCAATTGATCTAAAGTTCAGGAACTATCAAACCATTAGAACTGATCGAATTACAGGAAAGGGTGGGGGAACAGCCATTATTTTAAAATCCTTTTTTAAATATAAAAATATGCTGATTCATACTTTAAACTTGGAAAATACTTCAATTTTGATAAAACCAGATGGAAAAACCCTCTTGCAAATCACAGCAATTTATAAGAAGCCTGATGCACCATTATTGGAAGAAGATTTGAACCAACTGATAAAACACAACCACTCAATAATCGTTGCAGGAGACTGGAACTCCAAACACCCTCTTTGGGGATCAAGGACTTCAAATAACAGTGGAATCGTGCTGCACAATTTCTCTGAAAGAGAAAGCCTCGACATTGTCGCACCTTCGTCACCCACGCATTACAGCCCACTCGGCAATCCCGATTTCCTTGACTTCGCTGTACTTAAAAACATTCCCTGGACCCCAAAGGCCAGAACCACCGACGATTTATCATCTGACCATCTCCCTGTAATCTTTGAATTGAATTGCCCAAAGGATGAATTCACAACCCAGCTCAGCCGAGTAACTAATTGGGTTCATTTTCAACAAGATCTAATCTCCACTACGCCCCCCAGACTCCCCTTGAAAACTGAAGTAGACATTGATTCAGCAGTTGGAATTTTAAACGAAAAAATTAATAATAGCTACTCGAAAAACACCATAGTTTCATCTTCCAAATCAATAAAGAACCCAAAAACCAAAGCCTTAATAAGGGAGAAAAATAAAGCTAGGAAAAGATGGCAATCAACCTGGGATCCAGCTCATAGGGCTACTTACCTCAATCTTCAAGGAAAGGTAAATCAAGCCCTTGAAGCAGAGAAATCTGAAAATTGGAATAGTTTTTTAAGCAAACTTGAATCGAGCCCAACAGACTTCTGGAAAAAAACAAAACCCATTAGGAAAAAAACTGACAAACTCACTAGTTTAAACGCAAATGGAAAAACCTTGATGACCGACAAAGAAATTGGAAATGATCTTTCAGAGCATTTTTCCAAACACTTTTCCAAGGCGGAGGATGAGGCTCCGTTGTACCTAACAGATAACACTTGCCATCATCCCCAAGAGAATATACTATCAATGACAACGCCAAATGAAGTCAAGGAAGTGATTAAAAACCTAGGTAATCACAAAGCTCCAGGCCACGACAATATTACGCCGCAAATGACTAAAAACCTCCCCATCAAATGGATAGTTTTCCTCGCTGGGATCTTCAATGCTGCATTACACTTGTGCTACTTCCCGAAGACATGGAAACATGCCATTATCATAACCATTCCAAAAAAATCACCTGTCAAATCACCTGAAGATCTCAGACCAATCAACCTTCTCTCTACCATCGGTAAGGTATACGAGAGAATCGTTCTTCG
This sequence comes from Cordylochernes scorpioides, assembly GCA_030710605.1. NCBI lineage: Eukaryota > Metazoa > Arthropoda > Arachnida > Pseudoscorpiones > Chernetidae > Cordylochernes > Cordylochernes scorpioides. Next base: position 69,006,818 of record CP092871.1, on the reverse strand, counting down.
CAGATTGCAGTCATACATGGATTCTATTAACTTTATCATTCCTCAACAATTTGGATTCAGAAAAGGACACTCCACAACCCACCAGCTAATCACAGTAATAGACTACATCCAAATAAGAAAGTCCCACAAGGAGGCAGTAGGTGCTGTTTTTCTAGACTTTACCAAAGCCTTTGATAGAGTATGGCATGATGGCTTGATAGCAAAAATAACAAAAAATCAATTTCCAAGGGATTCCATCAAATTCTTGAAAAACTATCTCCAGGACAGAACCTTTTCAATTAAGCAAGGGAATTATATAACCACGGCAAAACCAACCCAGATTGGAGTCCCTCAAGGATCTATCCTTGGACCCTACCTATTCAACATCTACATCAACGATTTCCCTCCACATCCAAAATGTCAAATAAAACTTTTTGCAGATGACGCAGCAATTTTATCAAACTCCAAATCAATAGGAATAATAACTACACAACTCCAAAATTACATAAACAGTATAACCAAATGGTGCAATGATTGGAAATTAGACATCAACCCAAAAAAGTCTCAGGCAATAATTTTTCCTCCACTAGACAATAAAAAATTCAAGCCACAATCCATCCTGAAGGTAAACCAGAGCCCTATTAACTGGACTGACAGCGTTAAATATCTTGGAGTTACCTTAGACTCCAAGTTGAAATTCAACATGCATGTCAAAAATATCATAAAGAAAGCAAAAATCGCCAAAATAACATTATCAAGCCTGTTCAACTATAGAAGCAAATTGACTACAAAACAAAAGTTTACTCTATACAGAAGTTGTATCCTCCCGATAGTAACATACGCACTCCCAGTTTGGTGCAAATATATTACAGCCACAGACAAAAATAGGATAAACGCATTCATGAGAATCTGCCTTCGGACAAGTATAGGAGCTCCATTCAACCTATCAAACAAGATACTGAAGGAGGACTTAAACCAACCCGATCTAGAAGATATGTACCAAACTTCCGTTAAGAAATTATACCTTCAAATGCAAAACTCAAATAATACAACCATACAAGATATTCTACAAAATAAAGGAGATATCAATCCCCGATTCCGACGACCCGGCCCTGACACTTAGTCAAGAGCTCATCGCCCAACAGCTGCCCTCCTGCAAGGCCTAGGGGGACCACTTCTACTCCACCAACTCGCCATGTGTAAATAGCCAGGACAAGGTGACTCGCGAGCTGTGCTCGAATGTAACACCTGTAAATTGAGACGAAATAAATAAATAAAATGTTTTTAGTTCTTATGATAATTCTGTAATAATAAAATATTATGCAAATATATAATTTTTCAGAAGCATACAATCTCTTTTAATAGAAACCACACTACCTAAGATTATTGAATATTAGGTAGAAGAGTACATAACAAAATAATTTTTCCTGACGAAGACAAAAGATTTTTGTCGAAACGTTGTGAAAATAAAAAACTCTAACTTGCCGAAGTGTCTATTTTTCACAGAAAGAATAAAAATACATATACATAATCATACATATATATATAAAATCATACATCATACATATATAAAATCATATTTTCGAGTTATTTCCCGATGTTTCGGCGACTCATTTGCAATTTCTTCAAGGGAAAGAATTCTTGAAATCTTACTTATAATTATGTTAGTGAATTCAAGAACCCCGAGGAAGGTGACACTGAGTCACCAAGAAATGTTGAGAAGTAGATAACTCAAGAACGGAGTTTATGTATTTATATTGTAGCAAAGTATTTATTATTTTATTAACAGAGTATCATTTTTATGTTTATATTTTACTACTCTCTGTAAACCTTTTTCATTGTTTATCTTTTTTATCATTCATAGTTTGTTCTTGCCCTAAATAAATTGCTGTGCCATCCCAAAGTTTGTCTTTCCTAATTTTCCACGTGGCAATATTGTAGAAAAGTATTTATTATTTTATTAACAGAGTATCATTTTTTTATGTTTATATTTTGCTACTCTGTAAACTTTCCTCATTGCTTATATTTTGTTTATCATCAATAGTTTGTTTTTGTCTTAAATAAGTCTGGACTTGGAAATCATACATTTTGGTTAGTAGCCCGTAAAACTATATTTCCTCTTTATCGTAAAGATAGATGCTGCCTGGCCGGCATTCATATTTATATTAAAAAATAGACACTTCGGCCAGTTGGAGTTTTTTATTTTCTCAACGTTTCGACAAAAATCTTCGTCAGGAGAAGTAAATAAAAATAAAGCATTTGGCAAGGCGTTAAAAATTGTTCTGAGGTTTGCAAGGGCGTTCTCACGTGATTTTTATAATTTAGTACATCTAAAGCGCGAGTCAAAAAAAAAAAAATTAAGATAAGGAAAGATTATTTTTAGAGGGATGGGTATCACGAGAATTTAGGAAAAGAACTATAAATACTTTTGAAGATATTCCGCAATAATACGCTTTATTTTTTAATTTAAAAATTAGCTAATAAGCTAGATAAAAATTGGACATAATAGTTAGAAATCTATATGATAATCTTTGTGATGATTATTATTATTATATTACTTTATTTATTTATTTTGACTTAATTTATTATAATTTTATTATTGTATATTTTTATTTCCAAGATCATAGTCTTCGACGAGTTTAATATTTGTTTTTGACTCGCGCTTTAGATGTTGTACTAAATTATAAAAATCACGTGAGAACGCCCTTGCAAACCTCAGAACATTTTTTAACGCCTTGCCAAATGCTTTATTTTTATTTACTTCTCCTGACGAAGACAAAAGATTTTGGTCGAAACGTTGAGAAAATAAAAAAAACTCCAACTGGCCGAAGTGTCTATTTTCATATAAATATATTCTCTCTTGTCTTAAATAAATTGCTAAGGCATCCTGAAGTTTGTCTCCCCTAATTTTCCACGTGGCAATATTCTTTTCTTTCTTACCCAATTCTATGATTTGCCAGGAAGCCTCAAAGACCTGATACTCAAAGGCACAGCTTGTACCTCCAACATGTGAATGCTGTCTAGATCTTGAAACACCAGAGCATCTTTTGTTGGTTTGCCCTCTGACTAACCAAATTGTACTTGCTTACTTTGACATAATGCCAAATCATCTTTTTGTATATACTCAATCTTATGAAAACTTTGGCAAGTTAGAGCTATTTGCACACAGATTTATAAATAGCTACTAATTCATCGTGTAAATAATTAAAGATATATATATGTAAATAATTATAATATAGCGCAATAGTCTGATAGACTTCGTGATTCTGTATTAATAAAATAAAAAAATAAAGTTTGTACAACACTGATGATGGCCAACAGCCTGAAACTTGTACGTGGTTAACTTTTTCTGATCAATCAAGAAAAGGTATTTCAGCCAATTTTGAAATATTCAAAAATCAGCGATTAGTTGATATTTATTGGTTAACTTTTCTTTTTTCCGGTTCCATAATAACTTTACTAGGTACCCCTCAAAAAGGGCAACCTAGTTTATGATATTTACAACAATGAATGAAGGTTATTCACATATTAAAACAAAGTGTACAATACGGGATTCGATCCTGGTACATGACTGTCGGGAATCAAGGGTTTTAACCACTCGTCCACCGACTTCTCTCCTTTCCTCTTTCAATTTTTATTCATTGCAAGATTTAAAAAATATATAGAAAAATAAATTTCAATTATATATATAAGAATAAAAGTAGCGTTATAATTTTTTTTTAATAATTTTCATCGATAGAGGGCGCTGATTTAAAAATGATATTTCAAATCTGATGTTGTTTGGGGTTGACTCATCAATAGAAATATGTGTGTCATGCAGAAAGATAATTGCTTATTATTTTTAAATTTCAAAATCACTCTAACAAAATATATTTGGTTTAACACTTTTTACTTTTTCAATTAAATATATACAATCTTTAGAAACTAAATTAAACTATTTATATTTTATGAATGTAATGTTTTGTTGTTGAAAAGATAGAGAATTGAAGGTGCAATCGTAAAAATAGGAAAGATGAAATTTACTATCAAGTAGTTTTCATTTTTAATTACTTGAAGAAAAATCAAATATTTTCACAGTTATATAGAATTTACAAAATTAATCTTATATTGGTGAATTTAAAAATAAGTAACAATGTTTAAACTGGTATATATCCTAAAACTATTGTAAAAAAAAAAACAGCCAATGAGTAATAATAAAATATATGTTTCAAAAAAAAAATAATATTTGTATTTTATATTATATATATATATATATATATATATATATATATATATTAAACAAAATTATATAAAATAGATTAAAATTTTCAATACAATATAAAAATCGTACTATCTCCTTTAGTAGAGAGCGCTCAGGGATTGATTATTCTGTGAGATATATATTTAAAATCGGTTCCTTTTTAATATTCCCAAACGACAATAATAAAAATACCTGATAAAATATTTCTAAACGAAAATATTCTCAAGCTAAAGTATTTATGGATTTTTAATAAATTCGGAAAAACGCCCAAAAGTTTTAAAATTGATTTTTATTATCTTTCTAAACAAAGCAAATAAAATTGTATAATAGGTTTGAAGAATATATATAATCTGTGTGTGTATATATAAATTCAATTCTTATAAATATATAGTTAAGATAGTTTCTATATACATGTACAAATAAAATGGTAAAGGAAGTTTCTTCAATTCAATTAATTTCCAAACACCATTGTTATTAAAGAGCCGCTAATTGTGTGTGAAGATGAAAAATGGTAAAGGAATTTTGAAAGAATTGTGTATTCAGGAAATTGGCCATTTTTCTTGTGATGTTGTAAAGTAGAGAGATTGTCTGCAGTTTGGATGTTGATAGAATATATGTTGTAGCAAAATATATTATTATTTTATGAACAGATTGTTAATTTTTATATTTCGATTTTCCTATTCTGTAAACTTGCCTCATTGCCTCTCTGATATTTTATATATTTTAGTTTGTTTTTGACTTAATTGATGTGTCATCCTCAAGTTGGGGTCACTTACGTCATCTATGTGACATTTTGGTGAAGATGTTGGGTAGTTTAGGGAAGACAAACTTAAGATCGTCGAATAGTCTTTGACTAGTAGGTGTGTAGTACAAGGTTTTGATCTTCAGTCAAACTCATAGTTTGTCTGAAGACCAAAGTTTTCTGGATTTTAAATTATCATTAATGGGGGTGTTCATTTCTGCCGATCCAATGCCCACACTTTTCTCTAACTGCTGATACGTAATTCTTTGAACGTCTCTAAGTAACAATCTTAACAGCTCAATTTTTTCTTGGGTCACTTCTATTAGTGGTTGACCTGAACGACGTTCATCTTCAAGGTTGGTTTTTCCTAATTTAAATTCATTAAACCATTTAAAGACTGTTCTAATAGAAGGAGCTTTATCTCCTAAAGCTTTCATCAATCTTTCACGGAATTCTTTAAGGTTAAATCACTTTTATAATCATAAAATATCATGGCGCGTAAACTTTCTCTAGTAAACTCCATTGTGTCTGATGCAATGTTTAGAAATTACCACTGCCGCTGTAAACAAAGTCGCGCCCTCTATAAGTCATTGTTGTTACTACTTTATGAAAATGTTTATGTTAGGTAAAAAAAGCATGTAGATTTTAATGGTATAATTTATTTTTTAATTATATAATATTGATTTCAAAAACTTTTGGAGTGACCCTTGTAAATAATAAAACATATATATATGAGGGCCAACAGCCCGAAACGCGTCCGTGGTTAGCTTTACTTGATTAATCAAGAATGGGTATTTGGCCAATTCTGGAATAATTAAAAATCAACGAGAATAGTTGATATTTATTCCTAAAGATGGCGCAAGTCATCAGCAACTTTCAGTTGCACGATAAGGAGATGCCTTTTTCATAAAAAACTTATATAGTTTAGCGTACTATCGCAATTTTCTTGTGCGGAAGACTACTTACTATCAAACCTTCCTTTAGAAATTAAGCGATTTATAGCCCGTCAAAGGATTCTATGGCTATTTTCCCCCGAGGATATCACGGGATTTTGGAACACCGACCCTTTAAATTGCTACTTCTGCAATGTTGGCATCCAAGACAATTTGGCCCATTATATATTCCATTGCCCATTTATACAGGAAAAGAGACTGGAAATTCACGAAATTTCGGGACTAACTCACTATAATGAACAACGTGTATATAAATTTTTACTTACTATACTCCTTTGTTTGTAAATATTTAACATTTTTGAAGGCGATTGATAAAATGAGGGAAAAAGTGCTCAACTCCACAGACAACGGCTGATTGCTCCCCCTCCCCTCTAAATTGATTTTCCTCCTCGCTCATGTACATATATAACCTTTATGGGGAATCCCCTTGTAAGACAATAATGTCTTAATAAAGGTTTTTGTTGTAATTTTCTGGTGATATATTATGAAACTAGGAAGAACCAGGTAGATACAAACAATTAAAACAGCTGCTAACCTTGGTTCATACAGAGAACTTTATATAAAAGAGACAGATATATTATATTGAATTATTATATTTGATTGAAGACTGTCTTTGACATGCTGAGATTGCTAAACAAAGCAAATTAAAATAATCTGTGAAATCAATGTTTTTTTAACCAACTATTTGTTTATATCAAAACAGAAGATGTAGTGACTTAGAATATGAAAGCTAATAACTTTTCGCATTTTTATTTATTTAGTTTAACCTCTCTCTCTCTCTCTCTCTCTCTCTTTGTGAAAACATAGTACAAAAGTGATATTTATGGCCTTAACTACCCGTTTCATGATTTTTCAGGATGCCTTAATGACCAATTTTTTGGTCGTCGAGGTACAGCTTGCACCACGCTGATGAGGGCCAACAGCCCGAAACGCGTCTGTGGTTAGCTTTTTCTTGATTAATCAAGAATGGGTATTTGGCCAATTCTGGAATAATTAAAAATCAACGAGAATAGTTGATATTTATTCCGATAGATGGCGCAAGCCATCAGCAACTTTCAGTTGCACGATAAGAAAATGCCTCTCTCTCTCTCTCTTTGTATTTGAATAATAAATTTGTTTAATTTTATAATTGTTGTGTATTTACATACTTGGGATATTTGCAGAAATGCAAATATCCTCTTTGCATACTCGATTCTGACTGAATGTATAAAAGCGCTACAAGTTGTCAGCAGTTGGTTAGTCAAGTCAGTCAGTCAGTCCGTAGTGTAGCAGTTTGCGTACTAATAAATTCTAAGAGAACGTAGTTGCCTGCTATTGAGTAACCCACGCAGAGGCACCTCCACAACAAGTTGGCGACGAGAATCATTGGAGGAACTACGGGAGCGACTACAGGACTCTACAGGATCGACTACGAGAATCGCTGAGAGAACTGGGGAAGCTCCGGACATCGGACATCGATCGACTGACATATCTTGGGGTATTCAATTAACCGCCTTAGTGGCTTGAAAAAGAATGGCGATTAGTCAAACTGTGCCTTTCAGAGTCTACGATCCAAAAGAAGACGATTTCGAAATCTTTATACAAAGATTCAATGCTGCGTGCACTGCAAATGAAACTAATGAACACAAGAAAGTTGTGATTTTACTATCTCTATTGGACTCTGGACTGCTGAAACTAGGTAACGACTTATTTTTCCAGAAAAAAATGGAAGCACAGACATATGACCTAATCGTAAAAAAAATTTAGGCAGCATTTAAAGCCTAAAAAGAAGATAATACCTCAAATTCTTGAAACGAACACAGAGGGAAAACGAATCTGTTTCCGAATACCTGAGAGAATTGAAGCACTTGGCCTCTAACTGTGCTTTTGGGGAGATGTTAGAAATGATGCTACGGGATAGATTTGTAGCGGGCTTAACATCAGAATCACTTCAAAAGAGGCTCTTGCAAGAGGATGACGAGGTGAAATTGGAAAGGGTATTTGCCCTGGCAGTCTCATACGAGTTGGCAGAGAAAGATGCCAAAGAGCTGCATGAAAAAGAAGTAGCGAGAGTAACCTCACATATAGAGAGAAATAGAAAATCGAAGTACTCTCCTACGAAGGAAAACTTCACATCTGCGACCAAAGAAAGGACTTGCTACCGGTGTGGCATGAAAAATTCGCACCTAGCGCCAGCATGTCCGCAAAAGTTTAAAACTTGCTACAAATGCAAAAAAATTGGTCACTTAAGTAATGTATGCAAGGCCAAAAGAAAGGCACAGAAAAGTGGCTATGTGCAACAGCAGAATATCTTTTCCCTTAAGAGTGGAACTGAAGTTAAGATTGCCCTTACAGTGGACGGCCAGATATTGAATGGCATAGTGGATACCGGAAGCCCTGTAACTTTGATGCCGAAGAGCATTTTTGAGAAGTTATGGAGGGCGAAACCATTGATTCCAACAGAAATAAATCTGAAATCCTTTTGCAATAATCCTATAAAGGTTGTAGGAGAAAGAAAAGTTTTTGTTAAGGAAGCCAATATGTCACTTAGATTGATAGTGGTGGATGAAAGTATCCCAGAAATTTTACTAGGAAGGGAATGGCTGAAATTTTTGAATATAAATTACAGTAAATTATTAAATGTAAATAAAATTTCGGAAATTTTCATGGACTCATTAATTGAAAATTATGCAAATCAGTTCAACAATGATCTGGGCTGCTTAAAAGATGTCAAATTGGACATAAATATTAAAAAGGAGGAAGCGCCAGTGTTTTGTAAAGCACGGAGTTTGCCTTATTCTTTGAAAAAGAAAGTAGAGGATGAACTGAAGTGTATGGTTGAAAGAGGAATTTTAGAACCTATTGTTCACGCTAATTGGGCAGCGCCAATTGTGCCAGTGGTAAAAAAAGATGGCAGTATTAGGATTTGCGGAGATTTTAGAAGTACCGCAAACAAGGCCATAATTTTAGATAAATATCCATTGCCTACTATAGATGAAATATTTTCAAGGTTATCTGGCAGCACGATTTTCTCAACTCGGGACCTCTCAATGGCTTATCTGCAAGTAGAACTGACAGATGAAGCAAAAAGAGTAGTAAATATCAATACTACCAAGGGGTTATTTGCTTATCGGAGACTTCCGTATGGTGTGGCTGTGGCACCTAATAAATTCCAGAGGATGATGGATAATATATTTGCCGATATACCAGGAGTAGCTTGTTATATAGATGATATATTAGTATCTGGTAAAGATGCAAGGGACCACAAGTCCAAATTGGAGCTAGTATTCAGAAGATTGGAGGAGAAAGGCCTAAAATTAAACAAGGCAAAATGCAAATTCGCTGTAGATTCAGTGGAATATTTAGGCTTTCGTATCGATAAGAACGGATTGCATCCAATGTTGAATAAAATACAAGCGGTGTCTAATGCTCCTGAGCCTAAGAACATTGGCCAGTTACGTTCTTTTATAGGCATGCTAATGTATTATGCCAGATTTATCAAGGATACATCGTCTATTTTATCCCCGTTTTACAGACTGCTGAAGAAAAATTGCCCTTGGAAATGGACAAATGAACATCGGGTTTTGTTTAAGAAATGTAAATCATTATTGACCGATGATTCAGTGTTGGCGCATTACGACCCAGCTAAGGAACTTGTTTTGGCTTGCGATGCCTCGAGCTATGGACTAGGCGTGGTACTTAGTCACAGATACAAGAAGCAGGAAAGTCCAATAGCTTTTGCGTCACGAACTCTAACTGAGGCGGAGAAACATTATTCCCAGTTAGAGAAGGAGGCTCTGAGCATTGTCTACGGATGTGAAAAGTTCAGGCAATACCTTTTGGGACGCTCGTTTGTGTTGGTGACTGATAACAGACCACTCATGCACCTGTTTTCACCACACAAACCAATTCCGTTATGTGCAGCGTCTAGGATAAAAAGATGGTCATTAAAGCTGGGCGCTTTCCATTACTCGGTGGAGTTTAGAAAGACGGAGGACCACGGAAATGCCGATGCGTTATCACGTTTGCCGTTAAAAGCAAATGAGGGGGGATCTTATGATGATGATCAGATATTGCTCTTAAGAAAGATGAATGAGGTTCCCTTTTCATTCCAGGATGTGGCATTCGAGACTAAAAGAGACAAGACTCTTGCAATTGTTCTGAGAAATGTCCGGGAGGACACTTGGCAATCACCAAAATTCACTAAAGAAAATCCTTTGTTTCCTTACTACAAGGTTAGGAATGAATTAAGTGTGGACTTTGGATGCCTTCAGTGGAAAGAGCGGATAGTGATTCCTCCAAAATTAAGATCTCAAATTCTCATAGATCTACATGAGATGCATTTTGGAATGGTAAAAATGAAGATAATAGCAAGGAGGTATTTTTGGTGGCCAGGAATTGATAGGAGCATAGAAGATATGGCTCGGCAGTGCCCCATCTGTCAAGAATCTGCAGACATGCCTCCTTCCATGATTACGGAGTGGACTTGGCCAGAGAAACCATGGCATCGCCTACATCTGGATTTGGCAGGCCCTTTTATGGGTAAAATGTTTCTGGTCATTGTGGATGCTTATACCAAATGGTTGGAGATATTTATCCTCAGGGATATAACCAGTAAAACCATTGTGGATTGTCTAAGGCAAGTGTTTGCCAGATTTGGACTGCCGGAATTCCTAGTGACAGACAATGGAAGACAGTTTGTCTCGAGAGAAATGGAGGAATTCACCAGAATGAATGGAATTCGGCACACAAAAACCAGTCCATATAATCCAAGTACCAATGGGTTAGCTGAGCGGTATGTCCGCGAATTAAAAACATCGTTAAAAAAGAACAACGAAAAGGATGACTTGGAAACAAACCTACAAAGATTTTTGTTTGCCCATAGAGCTTTTCCACAGTCAGTCCTAAAGGAATCTCCAGCTGAATTATTGATGAAGAGACGTCTAAAGTCTAGATTTTCAAATTTAATGCCTAAAATGGACATGAAGGGAGAGGGGTTTCCTGATGCTCTGAGAAAACAGGAGCATTTTAAAATTGGTTCCGATATTTATTTCAGAAATTATGCAGCCGGACCAAAGTGGAAAATTGGAACCATCCTAAAACTCCTTAGTTGCCGCCATTACCTAATAGGGTATGAAGGCCAATCCCTAAAGAGGCACATCAATCAGCTGCGACCTGTCAAAGGAAATCCAGAGGCAACTGTAGAGAAAGAGCCAAGCTTAGTGCTGCCGAGTACATCCGGACAAGAGCTGCGAAGAGAATCGCATTGCGAGAGAGAACCCTCTCACGGTGGCCTGGAGATCCCGGAAGAAGAGGTCACCACAAATGAATTGGAGCCGCAGTCAACCAGGCAGGAGTTGACATCAGTTGGAGAACACCAGGAGCCTATGGCTGCTACTTCTGGGAGAAAGAATCCCAAGCCGGAGCCCCAGACCCCAGAGATCCAGGAGACCACCATACCGTCTCCATTATTATTAGGAGGGGAGGGTGTTGTGTATTTACATACTTGGGATATTTGCAGAAATGCAAATATCCTCTTTGCATACTCGATTCTGACTGAATGTATAAAAGCGCTACAAGTTGTCAGCAGTTGGTTAGTCAAGTCAGTCAGTCAGTCCGTAGTGTAGCAGTTTGCGTACTAATAAACTCTAAGAGAACGTAGTTGCCTGCTATTGATTAACCCACGCAGAGGCACCTCCACAACAATAATGATGCATTTTTATGTAAAATGAAATTACCTTACAAGATGGCGGACGAGAATAAATGAATGAATTTCTTTGTTTAAGAATTGGATAAAAATAAGAAATAAAATTTTACCTTTCTATTTTAGTGTAGTTGCGAATGATATTCGAAATAACTTAATGAAATGGTGGCTTCTATTGAACACAACTGGGTGATATTTCTGTAAAGAATCGACACTTCGGCCAGTTAGAGTTTTATTTTCTCAACGTTTCAACAAAAATACTTTGTCTTCGTCAGGAGAAATAAATACAAATAAAGCATTTGGCAAGGCGTTAAAAATTTGTTCTGAGGTTGCAAGGGTGTTTTCACGCGATTTTTCGAATTTAGTACAACATCTAAAGCACGAGTCAAAAACAAATATTAAACTTGTCAAAGACTATGATCTTGGAAACAAATATATAATAATAAAATTATTATCAAAAATATAAATAAAGTAATATAATGATAATAATCACAAAGATTAAATGTTAGTTTATAAATTTCTACCTATTATGTACAATTTATATCTAGTTTTTAACAACTTTTTGAATTTAAAAATGAAGCTAATTGTTGCGGAATATCTTCAAATATATTTATAGTTCTTGTCCCCATTTCTCTAGATACCCATCCCTCTAAAAATAATATTTATTTTATAATTCTATATTCCTTTGAAATATCTCAATATGATTCCAATTCCAATCTATGTCGCATATATAATGCATGTTCCCCAATTTTGTTGGGTGAATGAACACATTTATTAACCCTCTAAGACTTTATATTCCGACTTTAGATAACCCTCTACCCTTGATCCATCCATGTATGAAACTGTATAGATGTCTGATAATTATATATAATACATTGTTGTTTATTCCTTTTTCACTCGTACTAATCTAAATTTCTGTCAATGCTACTAATTATTGTTCTTTAAGAAAAGGAACAGCTTGTTCTCGCTTGCTTGTATATAAGTTTATGCCAAGCCCTTTCTTTCTTCTTTTCCTCTATTTGATACATTATAAATTACATTGCTGATTATCTTTACTATTACTGTTATTCTTGTTTATACCCTCTTCTACTAGGAGAATCTGTATAAAACCAAAATGTCTTAATTAAGATTTTTGTTGTATTTTATGTATTTTTAGTGTTATTTCTTTATAAAAATTCTTAAAATATTTTGGGTGAATTATATAAGCACTGCTTATGCGCTAGCTAAATTCATTATATTCGAAACACACACGACACAGACTTCCTAAAAATCTTTACACTTCATTTTGTAACACATCATAAGAAAAATGCCAATTTCCGAATCAAATTCTTTCAAAATTCCTTCCTAATATTTCATTTTTTCACAAAATTACAAGATCTTTAATAACAAAGGTGTCTAAAAAGTAATCGATTAGGAAGAAAATGGTTTTACGTAAGATTCTCCAGAAGTTTGTGGGGAGGTTGAATTATCGATCATACTGTATGGTGGCTGGAGATGTCGTTCCTGCAGGACAGCGGTCTGACCTCATTCTGACCCCCACACCTCTCCCCCAGGGGCTGGTGGGAATTAAGAGATGTTAAATCCCTTAAAGTAACTTAGCGATCTTTACAATAACTTCCCTATTCCCCCTTTCTTATCCTTTTTCTACTTCCGAACAGTGACGTATCGTTGAGGTATTTTATTATGTATTAGCATATTTATCTTGCGTATCTACACTATTTTGCATAGTTATTAATTATACTTTTAGAAGATTTAAATACCATTGTCAGTTTTAGATTGACAGTCCAGCAGTACGTTAAGTCAGTCTTGTACCTTATCTTGTGTTGGCAATAAAAGCCATATTTGCCCATGCAGTCGTGTTGGTGATTGGAGAGACACGACGAAGACACCACAAAGCGGCGACGAATTCGGGATTATCTGGGAAGTTGATCGGTTACAAGGGAAGATAGCGTCCATGGGGGCATTTCCTAAATACAAGACTAACTTAATGTACTGCTCTACTGCCAGTCTAAGAGAGAGAGAGAAAGAAACAAGGTTAACCCAGGCTACTGGAGCGTAAAAAAGAACGCCAACTGCCCGGATGCCACTCTAAAACTCACAATGCTATTTATATTTTCTAAAGCATAATTAATAACTACACAAATAGTGTGCATATACAAGAGATAAATATGCTAATCCACAACATATTTCATTTTAACTCTTTTCGAAAGTTCACTCTATATTTAACATCGAGAGTTTTGGCAGAGGAATGATGTGGGCTGTCCATTTTCCATGGTCCCCGATACTTACAGAATTCCCCAATCATCACCAGGGAGTATATGTAGACAACCGCGGTTCTAACATCTTGCAAGTGTATACGTTCAACTGATTCCTACATGTGTAGACAACATGTGGTATACTTACAGTATAATACAATCGCTATCTACCTTGATTATTTGTCAGCATTTCCCAAAATGGCGTTGTGACACCTATCACTCAACATGTATTTGAGTAAAAACACTATTTTGATATATTTATAAAATAAGAAGTGTTTTCGGTTATAAATATCACCCTCCCATCTACTTATATAATTGCCTTATTCTGTCTGTCTGAAGTTCACTGTCTGAGGTTCACGGATAGAATGCGCGCCCATTGGCTGCCGGCGAACACGTGACCTCCCTGCCCCCCTCTAGACAACCCTGTTATCAGCTGTGTGATACATACACCTGTCTATAGCGGCCATTCTAGACAACCCTGTTATCAGCAGTGTGCTACATCCACCTGTCTATACAGACCACCCTGTCTATAGCGGTCACTTTAGGCAACCCTGTTATCATCAGTGTGTTACATTCACCTGTCTATACAGACCACCCTGTCTATAGCGGTCACTTTAGGCAACCCTGTTATCAGCAGTGATACATCCACCTGTCTATACATACCATCCTGTCTATAGCGGCCACTCTAGACAACCCTGTTTTCAGCTGTGTGATACATCCACCTGTCTATACAGGCCACCCTGTATACAGCGTCCACTCTAGACAACCCTGTTATCAGCTGTGTGATACATACACCTGTCTATAGCGGCCATTCTAGACAACCCTGTTATCAGCAGTGTGTTACATCCACCTGTCTATACAGGTCACCCTGTCTATAGCGGCCACTCTAGACACCCCTGTTATCAGCAGTGTGTTACATCCACCTGTCTATACAGACCACTCTGTCTATAGCGGCCACTCTAGACAACCCTGTTATCAGCAGTGATACATCCACCTGTCTATACATACCATCCTGTCTATAGCGGCCACTCTAGACAACCCTGTTTTCAGCTGTGTGATACATCCACCTGTCTATACAGGCCACCCTGTATACAGCGTCCACTCTAGACAACCCTGTTATCAGCTGTGTGATACATACACCTGTCTATAGCGGCCATTCTAGACAACCCTGTTATCAGCAGTGTGTTACATCCACCTGTCTATACAGGTCACCCTGTCTATAGCGGCCACTCTAGACACCCCTGTTATCAGCAGTGTGTTACATCCACCTGTCTATACAGACCACTCTGTCTATAGCGGCCACTCTAGACAACCCTGTTATCAGCAGTGATACATCCACCTGTCTATACATACCATCCTGTCTATAGCGGCCACTCTAGACAACCCTGTTTTCAGCTGTGTGATACATACACCTGTCTATAGCGGCCATTCTAGACAACCCTGTTATCAGCAGTGTGTTACATCCACCTGTCTATACAGACCACCCTGTCTATAGCGGCCACTCTAGACACCCCTATTATCAGCAGTGTGTTACATCCACCTGTCTATACAGACCACTCTGTCTATAGCGGCCACTCTAAACAACCCTGTTATCAGCTGTGTGATACATACACCTGTCTATACAGACCACCCTGTCTATAGCGGTCACTTTAGGCAACCCTGTTATCAGCAGTGTGATACATACACCTGTCTATACAGACCACCCTGTCTATAGCGACCACTCTAGACAACCCTGTTATCAGCTGTGTGATACATCCACCTGTCTATACAGACCACCCTGTCTATAGCGGCCACTCTAGGCAACCCTAGGAAGCAAGATGTATACAAGGTGTAGACAAGATGAAGATCTACTTATATAATTGCCTTATTCTGTCTGTGTGAAGTTCACTGTGTGAAATTCACGGATAGATTTTGGTCAGAATGGATAAAATAAAAAAAAAGTGTCAAGGGATGGGAATCGAACCCACGACCTTCCGCTTACCGGGCAGTCTACTTATATAATTGCCTTATATTGTCTGTGTGAAGTTCACGGATAGATTTTGGTCAGAATGGATAAAATAAAAAAAGTGTCAAGGGATGGGAATCGAACCCACGACCTTCCGCTTACCGGGCAGATGCCATGACCACTAGGCTATAGGCTCATTATTTCTTTATACCGTTATTATACCGTTATATTATATATAGTTAAAACATTTTTAAAACACACAGTTTGGAACGGGACGTTTCACAAGAGTGACATCCATGGCGCCAATTTATAATTGTAACGAATAGTATTTGAATTAAAACGTTTTTAAAATATATTCGCACTCGGGTAAAACCCGGGCGTTGCCCGGGCCATTCGTCTAGTAAATATATAAATATAGACTCTATTGAGAATGAGTATAAGAGATTGTCTAACGTAATTTGGATAATAATACATTTATGTAATAAACTTAAGGAAGTGGAATAAGAATTAAGATTACATATCAACCATCAACCTTAAACAGACCTTCCAAATAAACAGAAGGAAGTCGACACAGTTGGCCAGATGGAAATCTGGTCACCTGCGCCCTCTAGACTTTAAAGAGGGAGCCAAAGGCTTCCCCATGTGCACTAGGTGCAAAACCGAAGAGGCCACTCCCCAATATATACTAAATTGTATTGGAAAGGACAAAGGATCCCTGTACAGAGAATCAAGAAGAGTTCTTGAACTTCTTTATGAGCACGACATCCAAGATCTTCTCTAATTTAGACTAATAAAAGGATAAGGAAAAAAAAAAACATATCAACCATCTTTTTTATTACTTTTCCGATGTTTCAGTGACTCGCTATCATTCTCCTTAGGTGAATGAGTATTTTTTTATTCCTAAATTCAAGGTAATCATTCCCCTGAGGAAACCTACAGCGAGTTAAATAAACAAATTGGTTAATGTAACTATATCAATTGATTTAAATCTCTTAGACATTAATTAAATAATTTAAAAGGTTTCTGGGGATGAGTTTCTTTTTATTTTATTAAAGCAGTCTCAAGCTTTCAGGAATCTCTGCTCTTCTTCAGGAGAACAAATATAAAAGAATAAAACGCCGCCTATTACAGCCATATATTTTTACGAACAAACTTCCAACCAACAAATGATCTTCAAAGTAATAACAATAATATAACTTTATTTTTCAAAAAGGTCATAAGTTTTTCTCTAAAAATTATAACGAATGGTCAGTCTATTTATATAATTTTATTTACAACTTCAATAAATAATAACTGTAAAAGTAAGCAAAGATATTTACATTTGTTATCTTGACTCCTGGTCAGTGCTATGGCCCTCGCAGATATGGTCCCCTGATGTCCTGTAGCTCTCCAGCAGTCTTTCTATGGCCTCTCCTGGTGGTTCCTCGATAAAATGTCCCCTGTCCTTGATCCATTCTTGTCTGTCAGGTCTCCTGTCATCTGCTCTAGGTCGTTCTTCTGGATCTCTTCTATGGTCGTTGTATCCCTGTGCTCATGTCCGGTGTTCCACCTTCCTCGTCTTCACACGCCAGCTCCCTACATCGTTCCACAAATCTATCCATGGCTTCCATTTCTTTATTTCTCTGTAACTTATCGTGAGGTTCATTCTTCTTTTCTTTTGAGATAATTTTCATAGTCTTTTTTAGTACCAAGGATTGAATATATGCGAAGTCCCTTTTTTATGTTTATTTCCTTTCTATATTGTTTATTATATTTGGTTACTATTCCATTCTACAAAGATACATCCCCCTAATTATTAGAACGGCAACCGATCAGTCCTTGCAGCTGGATTATGTAAGAATAAGAAAATCAGTACTCTACTCTCACTATAAATACTTTCATTCATCACCTACAATGGAATGCTATCTGAATGACAATATCCCCCTAACCTTAAAGAGAATCATTGTACAAGTAAGAAGCCTTTTTGTAGTACAGAGAATTAATCATGTTTCACTATAGAAAACTAAGACCATAAAATGCACCTTATGCAACGGTGAATTTAGTCTCGATTTTCCACACTACATGTTCTACTGTACGGCAATGGAAGAAGAAAGAGAAATTCTTCGTCAAGAGACCGGCTATAATAGCAATTCGCCTTATGTTTTAATGGCAAAAGTCGTAAAATCCAGACCCTTTGCATTCGCTTTTTATAAATACTGGAAATCAGCTCAATCAAAATATTTAGCACAGACACCGGATCCAACTCGATAATTGGTCGAGGCCAATACCCAATACTTGTATATAACTACGATGCTAATCTGTTATTTATTTATTTTGTCCTACAGAGAGAATCCTGTATGGCACGTGTGCCCAATAAAGGCTATTGTTGTTGTTGTTGTTGTTGGTTACTATTCCATCCCATTTTAAGACTATCGGCACTACTTTTACGGGTATTTTTTTCGGTTTGAGCCATTTCCCTCGTCAGTAGCTGGTATTAATAATAATAATAATTAATGTAGAAGAAGGAATACTGTTATGCTTGATCGGTTTTCATAGCTTATTTTCCCATCCTAATAGTTTAATGGGGATGTATACACAAAGACTATATTAAGACAATTGGCCTTAAGCATGAATTCCCTGAGTAGACCTAATGAGATAAAAACATATTTATAAAATGAGAAGTAAGAACAAACACAACCTCTCTGAGGTATATTTTAGATACAGGCTATTAGCGAAAATGAACAAAAAAAAAAGCTACGCTTCAAATTCTTATAAACTTCATTCAGCAGCTGAGAAATTATTTTATTAAGACGAAAAATCTTAGTGCATGTATCATATGCAAATTCCAGTGTTTTTTTCCATTATTTTGTATCTTATTTCTTTTCCTCGGATTTATCCTTTCAAATATGTTTATGAGCCCAATTGTCATAATAATAATGTTTAAATTTCATTATCTCAATATTGATTGTGATTAGCTTTTGCTTTTTTACCTTCATTTGCAGAGAATCCGTGGTAAATCCATGTATAATAAATTTCTTTTCCTTCAATTTCCCAGACTAATCTATTAGCTTGATTGTCTTTATATAATTTTTCCTGTATATAAATATCATATTACCATTAAGATAATATTACTTTTTTCCTGCATGTACCCTAGATTTTTGCTTGGAGAATCTGTATAAGACCCAAAGGTCTTAATAAAGCTTTGTTGTTGTTTTTTGTATTAGCGAAAATGACCATTTGGTTTACAAAAATTCATCAAACCAATGCAAACAGCAAACACACAATACGATGCATTACCATGTGCTCGAGTAACACCAGTTTAGACAAATTCCTTCAAAGGTCAATAACCTGTATACCATGGTTTCGGGCTATGGATTCCTCATGAATACGTTGTTAGAAAAATAGGAATACATTGTGTTTGCTAATAGAGTTGGTTATTAAAGAAAACTGTACAAATGTAACAGCCTTACACAAGTAAAGTAAAAGTCCTTCGTATTTTTTTGCGCTTTTGATAATTTGAATATTCCTCATCAAAATGTGTTTATCGAGGTATTGAAAGGTCAATAATGTGCTAGCGCTATATTAATGACAGAGGAAGATCTTGTTGACCGCGCTAGCAACAGATTAAGACAACTAGAGAGAGGAATCATTTCTTTCAAACATTCTCTTTTCAGAGAGAGAGAGAGATTGAGATTGGAACTGATTTATTACAATGTCCATATAAAATTATATAAGGTTAAATACATAATAAATATAAATATGAATAAATATGATTATATAATGATAAATATATGATTAAATAGCTATAAATAATTGAGAAATATAAATATTTATAAAATATATACAGTCTTCATTGGTAGCGCCCACCGCGGGAAAGATTCCGCCACCGATGGACTGCAAGAGTTCTCTCCCACAGAGTGGGCAGGTCTAGGTGTTGGCTGGTGTTACCCACCTCAAGACCAAGATGGTCCTTGTAGATGGTAGCCTTCGCTATACTGGTTAGCTTCATTGCCTTGGGATGGAGGCCGACAGAGAGAGAGAGAGAAGCAAAATATCCTATTTCAAAAAAGGGAAAGTAAAACGAACATAAATCCTATAATCATCAATAATTTCAAACCATTTGGAACCAACATTCAATTTCTGTTCATAAATCTTAAATCAATTTCTCTAATTTACAGGATATCTAAGGAAGATGTTGAAGAAAATGTTTGAATTTCTGTTCAGAAATATCGTAAATCAATTTCACTCTTTCACAGAATACCTAAGGAAGATGTTGAAAAATGTTTCAATTTCTGTTAAAAAATCCTAAATCAATTTCTATTTTTTACAGAATACCTAAGGAAATTTATAATACAATATCCATCCCTGGACACTTTTATTTTTCCGTTTATCATTACTCTTCACAATTCTTCCTTTCATACCTCATCCTTAAGGTTAGAAATAATCGATATTTCTCCTTAAAATAAATTTTGAATTTTCGTTGAAAAGAAACTCATGCGGAATGATCTTTAAATGTCGTTTTACCTAAGGAAATGTTGGAAAAAAAAATCTGTTCATATTTCTTAAATCAATTTATCTTTTTCACAGAATTTATAAGGAAGATGTTAAAGATAATTTCTATTTCTGTTCATAAATCTTAAATCAATTCCACCTTTTTCACAGGATACCTAAGGAAGAGATGTCGAAGAATGTTTCAATTTCTGTACATAAATATTAAATATTTTTTTCTCTTTTACAGGATACCAAAGGAAGATGTTGAAGAAAATGTTTGAATTTCTGTTCATAAATCTTTATTTCTCTTTTTCACAGGGTACCTGAAGAATGTTTCAATTTCTGTACTTTAAATCTTAAATCAATATATTTCTCTTTTTTACAGGATTCCTAAGGAAAATGTTGAAAAATGTTTCAATTTCTGTTCATAAATCTTAAATCAATTTCTCTTTTCCACAGGATACCTAAGGAAGATGTCTAAAGAAGGTACCATATTTCCCTCTACCCAGGCATCCCCAGGATCCATTAAGCCTAAATCCTAGCTGCCAGGACTAACTAACCCCATTCAGGGAAGATCCGGAGACATAATCATCTGGCCTCCAGAATCTGGGGCAGAATGTGCCACTGCCGAAATTTCCTTCAGAACCTTTTCCCTCTGGAGTTATCACTTTTTTTGTAAATTTTATTTTCGACTTCGATGAACAAGGTTTGAACTAGATCGTTGATTGTTTTATAACTATTATTATCTCTTAGAAATGACCCTATTGGTAGCTTGGGACATTGCTTTCAAGTTGGCTGAACAAGGTTTGTTTTAGAGCGTTACGATTGTTTTATAAGTGTTATCATCCCTATAAATGGACCTATTGATATCTTTGGGATACTTTTCCTTTTTTTCAAGTTTATTATTGTCAACTTTGAAGTTTTTTTGATCTAATACTGTGTCTGAGTGTCATACATAAAATGATATCCACCCCCTTTGAAGATAAACGTTTTTCCCTTCTATAGCCCATTTATTCTATAGAGGTTATTGGCTGTACTATTCAGTCCAATATTGGTTCGCAAATTATAACATTTAAAATAATTTCGGTGATTATTTCTTTTAAAAATAGACACTTTGGTCAGTTAAAGTTTTATTTTCTCAGCGTTTCAACAATAATATTTTGTGAATTCGAAACTATTTTAGACGCATATGATTCTTTTACAAATTAAGATGGCACGCTAATGTATCATAATAATCTTTTGTCTTCAGAAGAAGAAATAAATAAAAATAAATCATTTGGGAAGCGTTAGAAAGCAATTTTAACGCCTTGCCGAATTCTATGTTCTTATTTCTCCTGATGAAGATAAAAGAGTTTGTTGAAACGTTAAGAAAATAAAACTTCAATTGGCCGAAGTGTCAATTAAAGAAATATGAATGCCGGCCAGGCAACCTCTATTTTCAAGATTCCAAGATTCTCAGATTATCTCTAGCGCAGAATTAACCACAAAATACCTTTTTCCAAACCCATAACTACTATTATAGATAATAAAGTAAACGTGTCTAAGGATGAGTATATTTTATTAAACGATGATTATATCTTTTATTTAAAATTGCTAGCAAATTACAGGATTATATCCCATAACTACCATACCATTTTTTTTATTAAGCTCCATGCCACATCGTCAAACACACACAGAAAGAAGCCAAGAACATTTCCTAAAGATGTCTTACATCATAACCACACTGTTTGCTATGTTAAATAGACTGGAATAATAATCCCGATATTTGCGAACACACGTTGCGAAATTTCATTCAACAACGGAATGTGAATATGTAAATATTGATTTATGTAAATTAATTCTTGTGTCAGAAAGGAGAAACATAGTGTTTTAAATATCAATTAACATAGTTCATATATTAAAGATTCATCCCTGGTTTTACACTTTGAATTAATCAATAAGAAATTTAGGGTTTTGGTTTCTTTTTACATTTCTTTTATTTCTCGAGTTTTCTGGCTAACATGTCCTTCAACACGGAGACCTAGAAGTACTACTTCTGAGGTAGAGAAGTAGTACTTCTGAGGTAGAGAAGTAGTACTTCTGAGGTAGAGAAGTAGTACTTCTGAGGTAGAGAAGTTCTACTTCTGAGGTAGAGAAGTAGTAATTATGGGTCTCCTTGTTGAAGGACATGTTAACCCGAAAGCTCGAGAAATAAAAGAATTGCAAAAAGAAACCAAAACCGTAGCTTTCTTATTTATTTTGTCAAAATAGTTCCTATATACCTATTTAATTTTGGAAAATCAAATAGAAAAACAATAATGGAAAAAAAAGTAAATGTTCATGCATTTCGCTACTCAATTTCTAAATGTTTCTATCTACCTTCTCTTTACAAAGAGAGCAAGACAAACTTCCTGACCAGAAACTGCTATCACAAAGGAGTATGTCCTGACAAAGAAAAGTGAAAAAATATCACAAAAGTGAAATGGTACTTGGATCAGGTGGATAAAACCTGTTTTATAGTTTTTCAAGATGCCCCAACTTTTTTGGTCGTTGAGGTACAGCTTGCATCATGCTGACGAGGGCCAACAGCTCGTAACACGTACGTGGTTAGCTTTTCTCGATTAACCAAGAAAGGGTAATTGGCCAATTCTCTGGAATAATTAAAAATCAACTATTAGTTGATATTTATTCAGACAGATGGCGTAAGCCATCAGCAAATTTTAGTTGTACGATCAAGAGATGCCTTTTTTTAAAAAGAAAGTTGAGCTAAGTTTCGAGAGTATGTAGTCAAAGTTTATAGATGCCAATAAAGCCTGAAATATGTAAATATTCTGAAAGACTGTATACTGTATTAATACAAGGAATTATTAAATTCTACATTGTTCATTGTCATATATCTCTCTCTCTACAAACCTTTTATAAAGATATTTGAGAGTCCTACATAAAATTACCCCGAAGGTTTTTCTTTTAAAGTGTTAAAAAATGAAAGCTATTATAAATAAATAAAGTTTAAACATCAACACTTTTTTCATTTGAAAAAAAAATCATATAAGGATAAGAAAAAAAAAAGACAAATTTGTATTTAAAAATTCTTATTTCGAAAATTTCAATCAAGAGACAACACATCAATATAAAATGCAGTTTATATTTGATGTAGCCATTTTCCATTTAAAGGTATTCGATCAGTGCTCTGTACAAAAAGGTTATACATTTCAGACAAATTTTGTGACACATTTCAATATAAATGACATTTTGAAATATTAATTCGAGCATATTATTATTCAATATATATTATATAAGATCCAATCTTATCTACCATCTGACATCTATATTCTTCAGATAAAAGACAATTTTGACAACATCCTGAAAACATAAGGAAAAAAGAACTGTTAGACACATTTGGTGACATATTTCCAATATAAATTACATTTTTAACTATTCATTTGAGAGGATTATCGTTACCTATTACAATCCAACTGACATTTGACGTCTCAATTCTTAATCTAAAAGGTAATTCTGCCAGAAGACTGGGTGTAAGAGGCGACGTACTGGGAGGAAAACTGTCCTTTGTCCTTGATTGATGGATGTTTCTGTGACAGAAGATTACGTCTTTGTCCAGTGTATCGACCTTTAACCTGTCATTGCTACTCAGCTTTTATTGTCTTTTGGAATGGATTCGTCCCCCAGATGACGGTGTTGTCGTTAGGCGAAACTGTGGGTATACTCGAGGGAGCGGAATAGATTGGAAATGCAATTTATTATTAGTTTTCATATCCCTTAAGACCAAATCCTAGAGATGTGATCATTGAAAGAGTTAAGTACAATCTTCAATTCCCTATATAGAGTGATTTTGTCTATTCCAATACATTTGAGGGTAATGAACTCTTCAATTCTGTATTTTATTCAGGGTATATCTGGAGGAGGGATAAAATACTGTTTATTATCTGTTTTCGTATCCTTTGTTCATTCAGACCAAATCCTGGAGATGGGATCTTTCAGACAGTTAAGTACAATCTTTAATTCCCTATATAGAGTTGATTTTGTCTATTCCAATACATTTGAGGGTAATGAACTCCTGAATTCTGTATTTTATTCAGGGTATATTTCGAGGAGGGATAAAATACTGTTTATTATCTGTTTTCGTATCCTTTGTTCATTCAGACCTAATCCTGAAGATGTGATCTTTCAGACAGTTGAATACATTCTTCAATTCCCTATATAGAGTGATTTTAACTATTTCAATTCATTTAAGGGGAATGAATTCCTCAATTTTGTAGTTAATGTATTTGAAAAGGTTTTTCCCCTTTCTTTATAGATAGATCAATGTACGTAGATGACCAGATTTCAATCTAGTTTATTGTAGGAATTCTTTTATATTTGCTTTGAGAATTTGCTTGTTTTTGGACTTTCTATTTGATACTATGAGTAGACGAAGTTGTCTCTACTTTGTTTTGATAGTTTCATTTGGTTGATTCGGAGTCTCTTTCTGGAAGTTAGATTCCAGAATCTATCGTATCATAGAGGTCCGGATGCTCCTTCCTTTGCTAATAAGTTGGCCACTTCATCCTCAGTTATTGTTATGATCCCGATATACATTCTAAAAGGCACAACTTCCTTAAGTGTTGTCCATGAGTGTATATTAGTTATCTCGTGTATCTTCAATAAAGGTCAATGTAATATCTTTCAGAGTTATTGTCTGAATCCCGATATACATGCTAATAGGTACAACTTCCTCAAGTTTTGTCCATAAGTGCATATCGGTTATCTCGTGTGTCTTCAATAAAGGTCACTGTAATATCTTTCAGGGTTATTGTCTGAATCCCGATATACATGCTAAAAGGTACAACTTCCTTAAGTTTTGTCCATAAGTGTATATTCATCATCTCCTGAGAGCACTTGGCCCTCTCTGCACTAACAGCTCCTATCACAATTCAGACAATCCAAGCTGCAGCGGTAGACCATTGGCTCAACCCGTAGGCATCGTTCAATTTCAAGAAATCAGGAGATGCTTTTATTCTTATATTAAGCGTATTTACGCAAGTTTTTCCTTAAATGCCCATTTCTTGGTTTCTCAAGAAGCCTCTGGGGCCATAAATCTTTTTGGTCGCAGAGGTAAAGCCTGCTCAACGCTGACGAGCGCCAGCAGCGCAAAACGCGTTCGTGAATGGCTTTTCTTGATTTATCAATAAAATAGGTTGGCAAAATATCAGAAACAGGTTAAATCAATGTTTAGCTGATTTCTGTTCCACTAGATGGTGCTCTGCCATTTTAGAAGCACATGTGCTCCTGGTCAGTATATGCCTTTTTTATTCTTATGTTAATTGGACTATTCTATCAAAATTATATCTTACAGTGAATCCTACCAAACAGGTTTCCAAATGGTGATAAGGTGAAGTGCCATCAGATATGGTGGTCAGTTGAGAATATCTAATAAACAGTGCTGGATTAACAGGCATCAGGATCCTGGGATCAAAAGATCACCCAGGACAGAAAGTCCAAAATTCAGAACCTTCCTTTTTAAATAGAAACATACAATCCTCTAGTTTTTGGAGGGTTTCTTTTTTATCATTATCTTATAACCATATCGCTTCTCGGTCCTTTTGGCTGAGATCAAAATGTTCTTGAAACCATTCCAGGGGAGAACAAGGAAGGAACCCTCTCCCCAAACACCAAACACCTTGCTGTAAAGGACACTTTTCATTTGCAAAATTACCATTTTTACTATTCAGTAACTCCGATAAGAGTACACCTCTCCCTTAAGGAAAGGACACTTTGGCTCTGTAATTAGGTGTTCTTTACAGGGAGGTTCTACTGTGTATTTGTATTTCTATAAAAACGTTCCTGGAAATAAATAAATTAAGTCCGCAGAAGGACTTGAGCGGGCGATGTAAGTCTAACCCGTCTAAATATGGGCTGATGATGATAATTATTCTAATCTCCAGTTTAAACAGTCAACGCTAGGCCACGTAGTTTACCCAAGCCCCTCATCATCAACAGTGCGGTAGACTAGCCTGTAGCTGAACTAACAACAGCCAAAAGTGCGGTAGCCTGTGGCACGGTTAATCAAACAAAGATACACAATCCTCAATGACGATACTCTGATAGTGATGTGCAGCCATTAAAAGTAACCCTTCCAATAAACGCCCGAATCTATACTAGGATTGTCGGCACAATTGTCTGTTCTTTACATCAAGAGGTACCTGATCCAACTGCCACAGTAGATAATTCAGATTCTTTAATCAACGGCGAATGTACATTTAAGCTTCATGAAATCCTCTTCATCTTAATAGAGTTGCTTAAATGTTAAGACATTGAGATAAAATAGAAGACGATAAAAAATACTTTAAAAAGTAAAAATTAGGAAAAATATTTTATTTTGAGGTGTTGAAAGCTTTTGAACAAAATTTGCTCTTCAACGGGCAAATCCAAAAACGAATAAAGAAAGATATTATCGGGTGTGGATACGACTATAATATAAGGTGATATAGTCTTACCACGCCTTCTAACATTTCTCTTCATTCGTTTTTGGATTTACCTGTTGAAGAGCAGATTTTGCTCGGCAGCTTACCACATCTCAAAATAAAGAAACGCTTTACCCTAATTTTTGCTTATTCGATTATTTCTTGGTAACTATCGCTTCCTTTTCACAAAAAGCGTTTTATTATTTCTTCAGAATCTATTTACATATAAAAACATACAATTATTTAGCAAATTAAAACATTATGATGCGAATGTTTCATTTAAAAAATAAAACAAACATCTTCTGTCCTTAATAAAAAAATATTGGAGGGCTTGGCTCATCAGTGGTAAACCCTCCCAGCGGTTTCGTCAATTTAATTTACCAGACCGCTTCTGTAGAACTCTAATACTGTATTGGATCATTCTGCTTATATATGCTACACTGAAGGTTGGAATCTTAGAAATTGTATTTAAGCAAACTATGGACATAAGCTTTTAGGACAGTATAAATACATATAATATTTGAATCGAGAGGTTTATGTTTGACAAGAAACATTCGCGTCTTAATGTTTTAATTTTCTATATATATATATCATAGATAGCGCGTTATTGCTTTATACAATTATTTAACCGAGCAATATTTTGTTTTCGCATATTTATAATCAGTAAATATTTACCTATACCGCCAAGAAATTCCGTAGCGCCTTCTTTTTCTAACATCGAGAAATTCTTTTGAAGCAAAATCTAGTTAAAATTCGGAATCTCCAAAATTTCCATATCTAAAATAGTAGAATGATCATTTTAAGCCATGAAATTCGGAAGGCCATCTCTATAGTTTGAATTTCAGAATTGGACAAGCTATCAAGAATCAAGAAAAGCTAACCAAGTTTCAGAGGTTATAGGCAGAATTTATCAACGGAATAGTATTTGTTGATTATAAAAATGCAAAAAAGTTTTCGCTTAATTATAGACAGTAGAACCTCCATGAAAGGACACTTGCGCTAGAGGACACCTTGCTGTAAAGGACAGTTTTCATTTGCAAAATTACCATTTTTACTATTTAGTAACTCCGATAAGAGTACACCTCTCCCTTTAGGAAAGGACACTTTGGCTCTGTAATTAGGTGTCCTTTACAGGGAGGTTCTACTGTATGTTTGTATTTCTATAGAAACCTTCCTGGAAATAAATAAATTATTTTTTTTTTCAAAGGAATAATTTTCAAACACCAGTTAACCGCCATAACCTTCTAGATCTATATCAACAAATTAAAAGTCCATACAAGGCTTACTGCAAGGGCTAAATGATGAACTACAAAAACAAACGTTAATAAGACTAATTATAAGATCAAATGTGTTATTATGATTAATCGATTGTTTAGAAGAAAACGACTTTACTTTGAGAGGAAACTAGTTTCGTCCCATATCTAATCATCTTGATAACCAAATGCGAACTTAAGCTTAAGAACATTATGGAAATTCTTTTAGGATACAGCGGATCTTCTTGATTTATTAAGAAACGGTTTTAAAACTGGAAAAATAACAAAAACAAAGATTCAACATTCTGTTCAATATTTATTCCGATATATAGGGCGTTCATTCATCAATAAATTTTTAGTTGCATAATCAGGAGATGTTTATTCATTACTGTATTTGCATATATCCCCCCCCACCAGTTAGAGAATAGAATAATATATTGTAACGTAGAAAATCAGAGGAAAAACAAACCTCAGAATTACACGACAATTTATTTAATGTAAAACCAACTTAGAACCAATAAAATAGCAGAGAAGCAATGAGAAAATTTTACAGTGTATCAAAATACAAATATCGAAATTAAAAATCTTTTCATAGAATAATAAATAATCTGAAAAAAAGAACAAAAGTGAATTTATACTTGGATCAGGTAGATAAATTAAGAAAAAAGGCATTTCCTGATCGTGCAACTGAAATTGCCAATTCTGGAATAATTAAAAATCAACGATTAGCTGATCTTTATTCCGATAGATGACGCAAGCCATCAGTAACTTTCAGTTGCACGATCAGGAAAGGCCTTTTTTCTTAATAAATAATCTTTTACAATATAATAAATATAAGGAATAGGTTTATTCAAGAGACTATTATTTAACCCATAACCTTCCCCTCAAGGAAAGAAGCAAAGGATGAAATTTAATCCTGAAAAATACGGTAAAAGTGAAAGCTCATTGTTTTACACTCCATCTTCAAAATTCTCCATTATTATTTTCATTTTCCCTATCTTCACATTTATCGAAAAATCGTATTTTGTTTTAGAAATTCAATTTTTGTATCTTTTTTTTTAGTTCTTTCCTATAGGAAGTTACCTACAAGGTTCTCCCAAAAGTTCGTAAACATATTATAGTTATGATTTATACGATATACAAGGGTCACTCCAAATGTTTTTGAAATCACTTATTTTTATTAAAGCTTCAACTTTACAATTTTCAGAGTGTCTCAAAGTATTCACCCTTAGCACCTATGCAAGATTCCATCCGTGAAAACCAATTATCGAAGCACTTACACCAGTCATCTTCGGGGATGGAATTTACGGCATTGATAAAGGCTTACAGTGCTTCATCATCAGTGCCAAATTTTATCCCTTTCAACAATAACTTTTGGAAATAAAAAAGACACAAGGTGCTAGTTCTGGTGAATATGGTGAATGAGTGATTAATTGGACACCAGAATTGGCTAAAAAGTCGAATGTTTTATAAGGTTGTCCCAAAAGTTCGTAAACACTTGTAAAATATAAATCATAATATGTTTACAAACTTTTGGTACAACCTTATATGTTTATTTGTCGCTTTTTTTAAATTGCGTATTCATTTTAATATGATGAAATAATTGTCTATTTCTTTAACTGAATATTAGTGTATTTTGTAAATAGGAATGTTAGCTCTAAGAAGCCATAGAACATGGCGCCAAGTCTGGGGAACATGGTGGACCGGGGAAGGTAGGGAGGGGGGTGGTATTTTGCCATGATAATTAATGATAGTTCCCTGAGTCACAAGGGACTCACTCTCTCCGAAACTTTAATAGTCTAATCATCATCACCATATTCTGTGCCATGACTCATTTTTAAAAAGGGTTCTTTGACAAAATATATGGCCACTTTTTGGTACTTTGTCATATGGAAATTTGGATGCCGTTTTGTTGAGGATGATTGAAAAGCTTTTAGTCTGCTTTTATACTTGATTTGTTTGAACTTTGGAATAAGTACGCCTATGATTTATAAAACTAAGATACATATTAATCAATAATTATGTATATTTTGGGGAATGCGTTGAAATGTTTATTCTGTGAAATAAATGCGATATTTTGAAATACCGAAGGCCTCTCTTTTTCAAGTAAGCATTCAAGAATAAAACGCGTTCTGCCTTAGGATTGTCAAAAAAAGAGGTGGTGGGTTCTTATGAAACCGAATCTTTTGGATTACATATAGACTTGAGGAATGTATTTGTCCGTTTTTATCACAAATTATGAATGATCAACTTTCCTAGAATAATATTTGTTGTTTGAGAGGAAGGTTGTGGTATATAATTTTGGGGTATTGTTCCATCTAGGGAGATGGTTGTTTGTAATGGGACGTTTGAGCATTAGTGCCATATTAGTTTGTAATGTTGTTTTGTGCTGCCTCATTCTTTCTCAAACGGATCTTCCAGTAGCGTCTGTAAAACTGGTCTACAGACATCGGTCTAGATAGCCCACTCTGTGTATAGATGACTGGGTAGGAACTGCAAGGAATTTTATAGACCAGATTCGTTTTCACTTTCAGGTTGTAGATAAAGTCTAATGATTGGATAGCGAAGTTGTGTTTTCAATTGTGTGGTGATTCTTTAATGTATCAATACGCCATGTAGAATATTCCGTCAATCTCTCTATACTGTATCAGGATACAACTATGTACTTGACTACTTGTCTTGGAATGTTCTCTTGTGGCGTTTGATTTGTTAGACGGTTTCTTGATGAATTATATTTGGTAATTATTATTAATCTCCAATCCTTGTGTACGATTTCTTTTCGTCGCAGTAAGGACAGTAGAAGTTTGTTTTATGTTTAAAAAGAAACATCCATGCTTTAATGCTCCCATTTCTTATACATAGATGGCACATTATGGTCTTATAATTAATTATACCTAACTGGCTTTGTACTTATTGTTTACGGAAGAGTATTGCTCGATGCAAATATTTATATTTAATTTAGCTGTCTTAAAAGCTTATGTCCATAGTTGCTTGAATACCATTTCTAAGATTCTACCCTTCAGTGCAGCATATAAAAAAAGAATCGTCCAATACAGTATTAGAGCTCTAATAAGCGGTCTGGTAGATTAAATTGGCGAAGCCGCTGGGAGGGTTCACCACTCATGAGTCAAGCCCTCTCAATATTTTTTCATCGCAGTAAGGACAGTAAAAGTTTGTTTTATGTTTAAAAAGAAAAATTCGTGTTTTTGATGTTTCCATTTATTATATATAGATGGCATGTTATCACCTTATAATTAATATTTAGATTTTTCATTCTTCCTATTTTGTATTGTAGAGCAATGAGAATGGATTCCTTTTGTGAGAGGTCTGCGGTTGATGATGGTGAATAGAGCCAAAGGAATTGAGATTAAGGAAAGTATCTGTGTGCGTATACTTTCGGTGAACATTGGAATACGTGTCAGTTTGATGTGAAGAAATGGCAAGATAATATATTCGCTTTTAACTATCAATTTTGAAAAGTGTTTGTTTATATACTGTAGGAGGAATTGAACATATCAGAAGAGTCAACGATGTAAAATACGTCGTCGATGTATCCTATCTAAATTAATTTGTCAAATGGCTTTGTGATTAACTACCAATATGATCTCTGTAGATATTAGCTAGAACTGATGGACTGTCCATGGGGGAAGTCTTACCTGTAGTCTAAGTTATTGAAGTAGGTGATGGAAGTAGCTGTGTGCCAGGTAGGGTTCCAGTAGTGTAAGAAAGCAGCATCTGTTTAGATAGGTAGAAGACCAATGTCAGGATGTTCTTTTCTAAGAAATTGAATGGCGATTCTCTACCAAACTCTGCAGTGGTGGCAGAGGCGCCATATTCATTGTACATAGTATCATGCATATATATAATTATGTTTTTAAAATAGACTGTGCACTTTTGCATGTATTGACAAGATGTGAATAAAATTAGTTTAATTGCCATTGTCTAAGAAATCGAATAGGATTGCTATAGTGCTTCATCTCTTTATAGGAATACAACAATTCTAGGCACTCTTTTTGTGAGTTTCTCTATGGCTTCTACTGAATATAGGTAGTACTAAATGTGATAGGACTTTCTGAATACAATTGAAGATAACCATTTTGTAAAATTATAGGAATTGAGTTATTGCAAGACAGAACATACAACGTGAAAAATCTCCTGATCCCAGTATAATTTCACTTTTGTACTATTTTTCGCGTATTTGGTGTTTTCTCAACCTTGCGGCCTTATATCCGTTACATTCTTTTTCAGGATGTCCAAAAGACAATTTTTGATCGTTAAAGTACAGCTTGCACCTCACCTGATGAGGTCAATCAGCCCGAAATGCGTACAGGGTTAACTTTTCTTGATTAATCAAAAAATCCTTAAA
The DNA here is from genome assembly GCA_030710605.1 of Cordylochernes scorpioides. Taxonomy (NCBI): domain Eukaryota; kingdom Metazoa; phylum Arthropoda; class Arachnida; order Pseudoscorpiones; family Chernetidae; genus Cordylochernes; species Cordylochernes scorpioides. Next base: position 68,974,492 of record CP092871.1, on the reverse strand, counting down.
TACGATTTGATGTCAAATTCTGTAGATCCTGAATCGAAAATGACCTGAATTTTTGAATATACAAGATAATTTTCTTTGAATCGCTGAACGTGAAAAATAAGTAAAAGTCTCTCTTTTAAGCCCTCTCAGTGGTTTCTCCAGTTTAACCTACCAAGTCGCTTGTATTGTATTAGACTGTCGAATTATAGAATCTCTGTATAGGAAGTTTATTCTTGGTGACGAAACTATGCAAATAAGATTTTCTTGTTGCTGAAATTCTTTACAGCAAAGCACTTGACGCCTTGGCCATCCTGGCGTCTGCCAAGTCACACATCTATAGGTTCTTCCTCGGTGTGGAACTGAGGAGTGTTCAAGAATACCTTGTCTGGAGGGGGACTCTCTCAAGTTGGGGAAGTCTTCCTTGCTGAAGAAATTTGTACACATACACAACTGTAAATATTTATCTACATTTTATCTATCTTTTATTTACTCTTTATTATATATTATCCTTTATTTGATCTTATTTTTTATGTAACAATTAATTAGAAGAATCAATAAAATTGTTTGAATTTTCAATATACAGCAAAGTAAGGTTTCGAGCGTAACCTCCCTCAGGTCTCATAAAGAGAAGAATTCATAATGGAGTTGTAATGGGGCGCCTTTCTTGGGTTATTAACTTTACCTAGATTATTTGAATTTGACCAATATTTTGTTCCAAAAACACACGCACTATTTATTGCAATCATATTTACATACTGAGTACTAAACAGATATGCAAATCTCATTATAGGAAGTTGCGGATCACGATTATATATATTTATATATACAAAAAAGATATATAACTCTATAAAGCGGTAAATTTATATTAAAATGGAGTAAAAAGAGATAAACATTGATACCATAATAACTAAAATTTTGTTATTTATGAATTATCAATAAAATCATCTTTGTATCATTTGTTTCTTTCTTTTACTCTAATTATCTATATATTCTGGAATAATGTGTTTTGTGTATAGTTTAACTATCTCTCTAACTATGTATATTGTAAGTTTTGCTGTCACAGAGCGAGGTAAAAGTGGCACATTGTGAGGGAGCGAGTGGAGCGCCACCTCTAAGGCCGCCGTCACAAGTGGAGCGGAGTGCAGCGAGGATGTACGGTGCCGGGGCAGCGTGGCCCGTCGGCGTGGTGGTGCTATGTGCGGCCTTCTTAGTGACAAACGGTAAGTGTTATCTCTTGGGGGGCCGCAATACACTTTTTTTAACTAAAGTATTTTACTCTGTATGATTCTAGCATAGTTTTCTGATTTTTGTTTTCTTACTTTTTGTAGTGTGCTGATTATCATTTTTGGACGGCAATATAACGGTTTTATGCGGTGTTCCTCTTTTCTGATTATAATGCGTTTTCTTTTTCTTTTTTTTTTTTTTTTGAAAGGCCGCTTTCTACTTTTTCTGAGAAAATTTTATATCATTTTACTTTATATGATTCTGATTTAGTTTTCCTACTCATTTAGTGTACCGATTATCCGCTTTAAAAGGCAGCATAACGGTATTGCGCGATGTTCCTCTTTTCTGAGTTTTATGCGTTTTCCTGTAAGGCCGCTTTCCACTTGTTAGAAAGGTTTTTGGAGAATTTTAGTTTGCGGGATTTCTGTTTAGTTTATTACTAGTATGTTGTGCTAAAATAGAAATGTATCGGTTATCTCTTCAAATTGTTTTTTTTTTTTTTTATCTTACTAACCGTGCGTTCTGCTGGAGAGCTGCAATACACTTTTTAGAGATTTCAAACTTTTTTTGTTTTTCGTTCAATTTTTTAAAAACTATTTTTATAATGGCTAATTAAAGGTATCAATGCAGTGTTTTTATTTCCCCAAAGTACGTTCTCTCATGCTATACAGTCGCTATACATTTTGTAGTATGATGATTGGATCATTTAGTTCGTTTTTTAATCTTTCTTTTTATATAACTGCTAATGATGCACCGTCATCTTTTGGTATTCATTTGTGTGTGAACAAAGTGGCATCTTTCAATGTTGCATTTCATATAGAAGTGTTTTCTTCTAATGAAGCTTCATACAGATGATGGGTATTTTGTAATTTTGAGTGGAGTTCGTTGTATTTTATCTTTTTTGTTTTTCTTCATGCATAATGGCTTAGTAACACATTTCCTTTAGAAAAATAATTATATTTAGATATCATTTTAAAAATTATTTTTCAAATCTCCTTTCGGTATTGTGGACGTTTCTTTTCTGCTGATATTATCTAAAGAAGCCGACATGTAGATAGATATTTAGCAAAGAATGATTATTGTCTTTCAATTCTGAGTTTGCATTCTTAAAGGATAGTTGTCAAATGGTTGTTATAACAGATATTTATGGAGAAATAGCTTAATGAGGGTTTTGTGAAGTTTTCTGCTGATATTGTATTATCTAAAGAAGCCGACACACAGATAAATATTTAGCAAAGAATGAAAATTGTCTTTCAATTCTGAGTTTGAATTCTTAAAGGATAATTGTCAAATGGTTGTTACAACTGATATTTAGCGAGAAAGAGTTTAACGAGTGTTTTGTGAAGTTTTCTGCTGATATTGTATTATCTAAAGAAGCCGACATGTAGATGGATATTTAGCAAATAATGCTTATTGTCTTTCCATTCTAAGTTTTCCATTCTTAAAGGGTAGTTGTTGAAAGGTTGTTACAACAGATATTTAAGGAGAAAGAGTTTAATAAGAGTTTTGTGAAGTTTCTGCTGATATTATCTAAAGAAGCCGACACGCAGATAGATATTTAGCAAAAAGAATGCAAATTGTCTTTCAATTCTGAGTTTGCATTCTTAAAGAATAGTTTTTGAAAGGTTGTTACAACAGATATTTAGCGAGTAAGAGCTTAATGAAGGTTTTGTGAAGTTTTCTTCTTAACTTGCGCTCACTTTGAAGACCGCCACACAGGGGGATTATCAGCCATATCGGCAAATGCATTCTTCTCCCATCCCCCCATCTCTCTCCTGCTGACGCTGCTCTTTCTCTTATCTCTTGGAGGGCCGCTCTTCTTTAGATGGCCATTTAGAAACATCGTCTGTATCTAATCTAACAAACATTTACTTTCTTCTGTTGATTGAATACCTACGTAAGGTTATTTTACAGATGGATATCGGAAAATGGTTGCTTTTTATCTCTTCTCTCATGAAAGTACATTTTCTTAACTTTTTTATTACATTCTTGGGAATGCCATTTATCTGGACAGATATATAAATCCTGGTAATGGATCATTAAATTCCAAGTATCGTTTAGGTTGTCGTTAATTGTGAGAATTTTTCTTTAGTATTGAAAAATTCTCATTTAATTTTGTAATAGATCTTTCTCTTAATATCATATATATATCGTAAAGATAGAGGCTATCTGGTCGGCATTCATAATTCTTAACATTAAAGATATTTCGGCTTGTAAATCTTTTTATTATATCCGTTGGCCGAAGTATCTTTAATTTTAAGAATCATATGTATAGTTTTAAAATATGTAAATAATAATGAGAATTTGTGTGTATATGTAAATATATATCCTTCATATCGATCTTTTAGTTTAGTTAATGTGATTCAAGTCGAAGGACAAGTTCGACAACTTGAGAAAATAAAAGTTATACAAGAAACTTTGCCCTGAGCTTTATTTATTTTATTTTAAAAAATCTCTTTTTATATATCGTACTAATAAAATTTGAGGAAATATGTGGATTTCTTTTCAATTTTTCCAATGTTCTCTCTCTATAAAACAGTTCTAGTTCAAAATAGCTTTAATAGGTGCCGTTCTAAAAAAAAAGAAACCAAGAGTATTATATTTACCATAATGGCCTATATAGGTAAGTTTCAGGCTGTCTTCTCCCGCGGGAAAACATTCGATGGACCGTTAGAGTTAGAGGAAACGTTCGAACGTACACTACAGGAATACAGGACTTCTTTAGAACACCAAATCCTGGTGAAGATAATGCCTTCCTATGGAATTTTGAAACGGCTGATGGTATTTGTGGGACATCTGTATTCCAGGAATTTATAGACTTTGGTATTAGCAATATAAATTATAAATTATATTAACATTTTTATTGTAATATACAAGGATAAGTAAAAAAAAAAAAATTGTAATATACAGAGGGTCGGTGGAAGGGTGGTCAAACCCGTTGGTTTTCAACCGCTACGACCCAGGATCGAATCCCGCATGGGACACTTTTTTCTAATTAAAAAAGAATGCTCCAATGGCCCCCAATTCTTGAAAAAGTCCAACCCCACCAGCAAGTGTAAGTAACTAAACGGGGCTATGGCACATTTGTAAGTGTCAAAGTCGAACTGTTTTACACATGTGTAGACATGTGGTGTACTTACAGTAAAAGCAGTCGCCAACTTCTACCCACCATGATTATCTTGGCCAGTACTGCGTGTACTAGGGATAATAGAAAAAATTGTGAGATGTGCGCTGATTTCAAAATTGGCTTTCAAAAAGTCAAGAAGAACAAAAGATAACTTTAAGAATTTCTTCCTTCCCAAGGTGCCAACCCGGATATTTGTTCTTCCCCCTCTAGCCTATTTTTGGAACTCTTTCTTTTGAGAGAAATAACTCTGGCTAATTTGCTGCACTTCGACGCCTATCTTCTTCATGGATAGTTATGCAAATAGCAGCTGGACATGGCTGACCGAACGTCGCAGAGGTCGCTGGAAATATGCAAATAAGCACAAAGAATGAACGCGATTCTTTCCTTTCTTTCCTTTCCTTTTTTTTTTCAAACCAAGCAACATCCTATTGTTTCATACATCGATGGAAAATATTGGGAGGGGCTTGGATCATTATGGTAAACCCACATAGCGGTTTCGCCTGTTTATTCTACCAGACTGTTCTAGAAGACGAAAAATTGTTTTAATTTTTAAAAATCGCGTTAGTTTCGAATCCTTCCTACAGACGGCGCTCTATAATCGCATATTAAAATAAAAGAATATAGAAAATTTAAAAATATCAGTGATTTTTTGTTAGCCGCTTTTATTTACACACACAGCTTTATTAAGACCACCGGTCTTATTCAGAATCACCGCAGGAAGAAAGGAAGCATAGAGGAGCTCCTATATTCCAGGCAGCTCAGAATCCAAGTAATTTTATATTCAAGTTAGTTATGGTTTTCATGTTGATATTTCTTTAGAAATAAGACTTGGGTAATAAGAGATAAATTTATTAACTACGTGTTAAAAAATAATAGAAAAAAGAAAAAGGTCAGGTGTTGATATTAAAAACAAAGAAGGCATATCCTGACCAGGAGCATATGTACTTTTTAGATGGCAGAGCGCCATCTAGTGAAACAGGAATCAACTAAACATTGGTTTAGCCTGTTCCCTGATATTTGTCCAACCCAATTTCTTGATAAATCAAGAAAAGCCATCCACGAATGCAATTAGCGCTGTTGGCGCTCGTCAGCGTGGAACTACATGTTTCCTATTATAAAGTAATTGCCTATTTTTTCGTATTGTATTTCCCAAATGTTAGGATTCAATCGAACAGCACGTCTAAATGTCGACATCCAATGTGAGACGTTGAAGCAAGAGACCGAATCAATTGTTCCCAATAAAATATCTACGACCTCGAGCATTTCTTTATCTTGATTCATGAAGGTTGATCATGTGATAACCTTGACGCTAACTGAATACATCATGTAGACTAGCTCATATCTACCTTTTCTTTAATCTACCAGATTGGTGAATTGCTTGACTGATAGAAACTGTGAATTGATTTAAAACTCTTAGATACAAATTAAATATTGTAACAGGTCTCTTGAGATTAGTTTCTTTTCCTTTTATTAACGAAATCTCAAGCTTTCGGGTGTTTCTGCCCTTCTACAGTTGGCCTTCAAGTTGGTCTCGAGGACCACGCCATCACCTTCTCCTCAACGGCGAAGTACGCGATCTGCGTATTCTTCGTAGATCGTGAAATACGTGGTGTCGCTGGAGACCTGCTGGAGATTTTTATTCAAACTCTGCAGTGATGGCAGAGGCGCCATGTACATTGTACATAGTGTATATAATGCATATTATCTTTTTAAATAGTACAGACTGTGCACTTTGCATGTTTTGACAAGATGTCAATAAAATTATTTTAATTGTCTACAGGAGTACATAAAAACGAATAGAAATGGGTAGAAATTAGGGATCACATATTGCCCTGGATTTACTGAATTGTTATGGATCATACTCCAAAAACCATGGTTTTCAGATAAGACGTTCTGAATTTATCAACGTTAGTGTTTTAGCTTAGCACCGACCCGAATCCATTAGATTGAGTTTTGGAGCATATTTAGTCATAAAAAGTATTCTTTTTCCAGAAATAGCTATGTTTGTTTGATATTTTAGTATTAATATCACAAATTGCGTTTCTAATAATAAGACAATTCTATTTCATTTTGACTTGATAAAGCGCTACTCACAAAGAGCAACCTATATTATTATATTTACAGATAATCTCTCTCCCTTCATCATATATACATATTGAAATATATATTACATATTTACATGCTTCTCTCTTACTGTCCATCGCATTTTTCTCTTCTGTATTCTGATAGAAATTTGTGGTTAAATGAAAATTTCAGGATTATTTGTCATGCTTCTTCTAATTTCTGAATTTTTAGGCATTTGACTCTTTCTTATTCCTTATTCCTTAACAGCTATGGGAAAATTTCCACTTTCATTTTGACTTTCATTTTTATTTATTATATAGAAAAGTTAAGAAAAACGTATTCGTTTTTAAATCGTTATGAAAGAGATAGAAATCTGTGAATATTTATTTTAAAATATCTAGCGCGAAATTTTATGGTGGATTTTCCATATAAAAAAATGATGTTTAAAATTCACATAGTGACTCGGGCCACTCTTTATAACTGGAATCATGGAGGTCAGTGTAGCGGAACCTGTTGTGTTTCACAACTGGCACCACTGCAATACATGGCGTAGAAATCGGTGCAGACGACATTCGCCGCATCTGTGATTTATTTATCTATTTAAATTAATATTTATTTATTTATAAAACACACAAAATATTTTTTATTTAAATTTTATTTTGATATTTATATAATCGATGTTTATTTAATATATATTACATTTCTGCACATATTATACTTATTATCGTTTAAAAAAAAAAGATTTTTAATGTTTGAAATCAATGAAGTTAATATTCAGCTACAAATATAGATTTTATAAACACTATATATTATCACAAAACATTAACCAACACATAATAATAATACCAACACCATAAATTATAAAAATTATTCACTATATAAATAATATTAAACTCAAAAAAAGTTATTTTCTCAACAACCCTTTTATATATAATATATTAGATAATAAAAAGACATATATTGGATTGAATAAAATATGTATTGCCAATATTTCGGTTGGCTGAACGCCAACCTTTATCGAGCCATTACATGTTTGTATATTAAATATAAAATATTTTATATTAAAATATAATATATATATGAGTATCAACGTATATATATATTTATTAACGCCCTTCATTTGGTTTTGTTCTATATTTAACTAATCAGTCTGATATATTTTAGCAGGATATAGAGTTAAATCTAGAAGAAGTATTTGTCATATTTTAACCATAAAAATTTCATACTAAACATAATTTTAGTCAGAAAATTATAATGACTATATTGCTGCATATCTTTTGATGATCTGAAAAAGGGATTCTTTCAATGAATATTCACTCCAGAAAAACACAGTCGAAGCCAATTTATATATACAGTAGAACCTCCATGAGAGGACACTCGCGCTAGAGGACACCTCTCTACAAAATACAGTTTTCATTTGCAAAATTACCATTTTTTACTATTTAGAAACTCTCTGGTAAGAGGACACCACTCCCTAAAAGACACTTTGGCTCTGCAATTAGGTGTTGTCCTTTACAGGGAGGTTTTACTGTATAAGAATTATATTTTATACATATACTCTCAGGTAAAATACACTTGATTTGAAACTTGTCTTGGTTATTCTGCTAGGCTTTTATATAAATTATTTAGTTTATATACATTAATAATCAACATTTGAGAATATAAATGTCCATTGTATTAATATCTATAAAATCACAAATCTTTAAAATGGTAAAGAATTTCTTTATCTCATTTAAATAAATTTTTCAAAAAGTATTTATTCAAGTTTTTAATGTACTCTCTTATGTTTCGAATTATCCACAATTAATACAACAAAATAACTAATTATAATGAAAATAGAGCAATCCATAAATAAATCTTTAATTAAAAAAGGCATATATTGGATCAAAATCAATAATACCAATTAATTACCATTAATACCAATATTAATAAAATAAATAATATTTTGATACAATATATGCCTTTTTAATTAAATAAATAATTATGTAATTTAATGCAAGTGAAACTCCATATTTAATTGCCCTAGTAGACCTGAGAAGAAAATAGGTCATAAAAGAAATCAACAGGGCATACCAAAAGTCTCGTTCTAGATTCGCATCAGAAGATTTTGTCTTTTTAATCATCAAGCCATGAAAAAGAAAGCAGTCGGACAAATTACTTTTGTTCATGATGAAGGTCACCATCGTTTTTGAAATCAATGTGCCATAAGCCGTGTAGAAGATTGTAAAAAAGCAAAAGGCAAAAATCAACGAGACTACTAGAGCGTAACTATATTTTATCTTTAATTTCGTTTTGTAACAATCAAGCGTAGCCTTTAGATACGAAAATAGTCCGTTTATCTGTTATTAGAGAAAGAAACGGCGTCTTGCATTCTATATATGATTTAAATACTTTAAAATTTATTCATTTTTAAAATGATTATGACTGAAGGGTTGAAAACACACACATGAAAAACAAATTTGAGAAAGTTTTTTTTTGTTAACTGCATTTTCTACTCTCTTTTTAAAACTTGATTAACTTTTGACCTATCTTTCTAAGGAAAGCTGGGTTAAATACGGCTATATTCTGATGTCAATGCACAAATAAATCTGAAATGAGCTATTTATTTTGGAAATCAGTGAAAATTTTCAATTATATCACCTAAAAACATCTCATATTGTCCATATTTGATTATCTATGATATTGGGGATAATTCTAAAGATTGGTCATGGCTTGACAATTAAATCTAATTTTTATAACGTTACATCTTTTACAATTACTATTTCTACAGACCTTATATAGCAATGATAAGAATCGTATATCGTCGTAAATCATGTCATATCCGTGATTACATTAAGTTAATAGTTTTATATAGTCTGCATCTATAAAGGGATAAAAGATAAGGGTGTTTAAGAAACTATGCACATAAAAGCTTCTAGTACGTTTAGAACTATATTTACATATATTGAATATTAAATGTAATAGAATCGCCTTGTTAATGCTTATACCTCGTGACTATGATTGTTTAAAATTGATCTTTGTATATTGAAGAAATAACTCCAATATTTGGGTAGATATTTTTGTATTTTCGTAGATATTTTAGCCCTTTTCATATCGATTGACCCTTTTTTGAAATAGTTTAGAATCAACAAAAAATTCAACGTCCTTTAAATATCAGCTTGCGATCTAGTCAAACCTGTTGGTCTGGGTATTTTAATCGTCCGTGTGGAAATTTGCACAATGGAACTACTTAATTGGCAGCTTTCTATTTTGAATAATTATTTTTTAGATAGAGCCCTTTATTTTTTTAGTGTAGGGATTGTGGCTAAGCAAGAATAGTTGAGTAAAATAAATATTGTCTATTTTGCTTATATAAAATAGGTCATATTCTACATTTTATATATTACATTCATATTTTATTACATCGACATATATATTATCGATTCTATTTTCTATTATAATGTTATGATATAAACGAATTAAGCTTAAAATATGGGATATCTAAAAAATTATAGCATAAATGTATTGCAACACAAACAATCATACGATACTCTATGAAATATTACTTTTAGTGAAGGTAACTCTTTATTGAAAGAGCGCTCAATATTTTTTCTAAAATATTGATTAACTGAAAAATTAAGATAAATATCATTTTACATATTAAATTCATTTTAAAAATAGTAACGATTATCTCGAGTTTCTTCTGAAAATAAATATGGGTAGAAATCGTCTGTTAACATTTAAACGTATTTATTTTCAAAAGATTCCATTGATACATCAAAAAATAAATATAGATATTACTACCTAACTAAAATCGACCATCACAGCACCAGACGGAAGCAACGAGGCGCCAAAATTCCAGCTAGGGTTAAGGCGATGCACTAGAGTGGCCATCAAGACAATGTTTTAACGCAGAAGTGACCAACTGAGAATCAGTTTAGGCCATTCTCATTCATTCAGCCTCATCGCTTCTATTGTAACCGCGACTAACATTGGTACTGAATATAGTCGTTTGGAATGCCTTTTTTTTTTTGTCAAAAGAACAAACAAAAAATTAAAATAATATATATTGTTTAGTTGTTATATATATATAAGCCTTTCAATTTAAATTATTAAAAGTATAAGAACCTATAAAATATGTTTTAATGTTCATATACTATTTTACAAAAAAATAATTGCAATAATGCATGTATGTACTGTTAAATAATAATAAGAATATATATATGATACTACCTTTAATGCATTATATATACGCATTTAATACATTTTATGAATTATAATTTGAAATTAATTTTATTATTTTAAAGTCAATAATAATAATTGAGAACTATGGGGCATATAGACATAAAAAGTTTATCTTGTAAAATTGCAATAATTATTAAGAGATTTAGCTGCTTAATATCTTGGTAGTTTTAAAACTAAATTATAAAGACATGCTAATGTATGTATATTTGTTAATTTTATATTATATTAGTGATTTAATATAAAAATTTATTAACACTTTTAAGTGAATATATGGTTATATAGAAAACAAATTTAAATTTAAATAAACCCTCATGTTTTTTTTTTCAACTAAGTTTTTTTAAAAATGTAATACCCCGTTTTTTTACTTTTAAATCATAAATAGATCATATTTTAAAAATGCATTGTAAATCTATAATTTCGGAAGGTAGCTAAATGCTCTGCCCCATATAACTTCTTTACATTTGAAGACGACACAAAGGCGTTTCTGAGATAGCCTTTACCTAATATTGCTTAAATAATCAAATTTAAAAATATATAATTTGGGGCAACGTTTGGACATTACCCAAAAATCCTATATAAAATATATTAAAACCATTTTAATACATCTATTCAAACCTTCAATTCGTATCGCAATATTCAAAAAGTATAGTTAATGGCGCAAAATATATTTACTTTTATATAATACTAGAATAGGGAATTTCATACGTTATAAAGGTGTATTTTATATTGCATAGAGTTCTTTATCTTTTTTAATATATTAAATCTATCAAAATAGTTATGATATGTTTTATGAAATATAAATTCTTCTTTAGCGAAAACGATCATGCTTTCGTAAAATGCATCAAAATCCAGGCACTTTTTGTTGTTGGTATTCTTTACTCAACATGCAAAAATGTATGTTAAAGAATATTGCCTTGAACACTATATTTTGAAAATTCAGACGAATAAGCTAACATCTATATAATTATTAGAGAAACGAATTTACAAGAAAACACATAGATTCGAACACAAAAAAAAAAAAATAATAAAATAAAGTTAGATATATAACCTCATTATCATTTACTATTTTAAAAAAGCAGACGACATAGTATTGTTACAAAGCTTTTATAATAAAGATGTTCCAATTATATTTTACAATGCACACACTATAAAAAAATTCACTTATCAGCCCACAAACAAAATAAAAAAAGGCAGAGTCATTTTCCAACATGAAGAAGAGAATCAAAGCAAAAAGAAATAATACTCTAGCAATAAAACGTTTTTGAGTCGTCTGTAAAGAAAGAAGATTTCTTCAGGGATCGTTATACTAATTAACGCGCCAATCATATGTCTGAAAGGGCGTTTCTATGCCATCGGTGACCAGGCTATTCACTAGAAGGCTAAGGCGGAAGCTAGGGTAGTGTACAATAGGGTTACCGTTATAGGCCTAAGGGGTCTTTTCCACTTCCTACATCGGCTTCTCCCTTCAGGCCATGGACTTGTCCTAGTTGTAATTGCATAATCGTATTCCTCCCTGTCACTTAATGTTATCGTTTGGTTTTATTTGTTTGGTCATGAGTCAAGTTGTTTTCTTTGAATATTCATATAATTAGTATCATTTATGGTTTGATATTAAGATTGGTTTATTCGTAGAAAAGTTGAGTCTCGTAAAAAAATATATATGTTGATTTGATGTTTTTAAAATATTATTTACTAATTTATCTATTTAGCATTATTTAATATTAATATATTTGATTATTTTCTGTTATTGATTTCATTTTACACACATTTCGAAAAATACACATCAAAAGGTTTTTTTAATTATTATTATTTTATACATAATATGTAATATTGAGAAAACACGACAATTTTGGAACATTTTTTTCTAATTATAAACCAAAAGAGGTTATATAACATCTAATTGGCAATACCATAAAGAAGGGCAGTAAAAACTGTCCATGTCTAAATGCCCCAACTTGTTTTTATAATTCAAAGGTTATGCTAAGTGGTGGGATCATATCTTGAAGGATCCTTGGTAATCAAAACATTTGCTTACGACTCCGAATGAGGTTAAGAACCATAGGTCACATTTATTCGTTTGCTATTTTTTTAAACCAAGCGTCAATGACCTCTGACGATTTTTTTTTTCCTTAGTTGTAGGAATTTTTTAGCCTTAATTGGCGGCCGCCATGTGACTTCTGGGTTAATTGAAACATCGTCCGATTCCTTTCCTTCTTCCATCTGCTTTTTTCCCCGCCTTTTCGAATTCATTATCGTCTGCTCTTAAAAACATGATCAATATGTTCTTCGTATTTTTTTTTTTTTTTTGCCATCTCGAAAAATGCATTAAAAAGATTTGTTAAGATGAAAATTATAAGGTTGTCATAAAATTTCGTAAACACTTATCATATAAGATAAATTGTTTATGTGTTTATGAACATTTGGCACAACCTTGTATATACTATAATTATAAGTAAGAGAGGTACTCTGTTTTTTAATGAATTAATTTCCTCCCGGCAAAACTTGTATCTATATTTGGCCATAGATTTGGCCCAGCCACTTTGACAGCTAAACAACTCTTTGGAAGATTGTGAAGATTCCATTAGGTCCCTTATGGATCTCATGGTATAAAATCCGCCCTAGACTGACGAGGACCATTAGCCCGAAACCATGGTCTCTAGAGAGGTGGACGCTTCTTAATTTTCCAAAGCTGGTGTTGTGGCTTTGTTACATGCCCGAGTCAGCTAGTTTTCGGCGAAGGTCATTAGATGGCGTCTAATTTTGACGTGAGAGGTGCCCTGTCCTTTTATGAATTAAGTTTTCCTGACAGAACATCTATCAATATAAGTATACATAAATACAATACATAGGCTGAAAGTTTAATAATACATTACTTTTACATATCTAAAACATTGCTTATACCATATTTACATATACTCCTCAAATTTATGCTCATTTTTCAAATATAACATTTATTTATTTGATTTTAGAGATTGAGATTAATATATTTGCTATTCACATAAATAAAATCGAATTTGAGAAATTCCAAATAATTTCAAATATTAAAAATAAAATATTTTAAATATATTTTTCCAAAGTAAGTTTCATCTCTCTCTATTAAAAAGCTAAATACTTTTTCGTCAAACAAATTAAACTTCAGGGATTTTCACAATATCTCAAAAGGATTTTATATTTAATGTTATATTTTCTATGTGAATTTTTTAGCCATATAATTCTACTTTCAAATAATCTGGATATATCTATAGCATAATATCTTTCAGAATTTCAAAATAGCTAGAAGTTGCAAAGTAAATAATAGGGATTTGATTTTGTTCTTATAAATAATTGAAAATATGCAATTATTATATACATATATGACTCCTCTGTCTATTTAGCATATCAAATTTTGTAAAACCAAACAAATCAAGGTTCTTTTAATCGTTAAATCTTATATTTTGACATTTTTAACGCTTTCAAGAAATTTCTTTATTGTACAAACTCTTTAGAATCTAAAATAATTCCAAATAATCCTCCTCTTGTGAATTTTCTTATAAAATAAATAAACTCGAGAAGTCTTTTAAAGAATCCTTTATTGAAGGAATTATGGGAAGAGTTCTGCTCCAATAGGATTACGGGTTGGTCTTCAGACAACAAGAGATCCCCGCTACAACAACAACAAGGGCCAGAACTGTGACGAAGGGGCGAAATCGAAAGCTGCGACGACGGCATTGTGTCGTGGGAAGGGAGGAAGCTCTGTGGTCCGGTGTAATGACCCTTGCGACCCATTTCCCGACCTTGTCACCTGATGTCTCCGTCCTTCCACGAAATTCTAAGATTCAAAGTCCAATGTCATCTTGTAACACCTTCTGCTTTGACATCATCTCTCTGTCGTTCTTTTTTTAAAGAGTAAATTTGATTATATAAACGTTAATGGTTATTTTTGATAGATTCTGGCTCGTAATTCCATGACGGTGTCAGACCGATATCTCGGCCTTACATTGAGGTTATCAACAATCTTCCCAAAAAATGTCAATTCAAATTAGGCTTCGAGTTGAAACATCGCGTCATATTAACACAGATATCGCATTTATATACATTAATGGACAAAACTTAAGGAAGTTGTACCTTTTAGCATATACGAGGGCCATCCAATAAATAAGTTTCCCTATTTTTTTTTCTGCGAACGAAACGTTGTAAAAATTAGTTAGTAGTGTAAGAAAGGGTCACTAGGATGCGTTGGAAGCGCGTGACCTTCAAAATCACGCTACTCGTACGCACAAGTTCGTAGCGCTTCAGTTTCCATGGAGTTACCATTGGTGAACGTGTCCACTTGCGAACTCCGTTCTGTAATTCGTTTTTTCACGGCGAAAAATGAAACTGCGGTCAATATTCATCACAATTTAGTGTCGGTGTATGGTGAAGGATGTATGAGCATCTTAATGGTTCTCGGAAGGACGGCAAAACGTGCATGATGACGAGCGAAGCGGCAGGCCCGTTACTGCTATGGACAATGCAGCCGTTGCTGCTGTTCGGAATGTGGTGGAAGCAGATCGCCGCGTCACCATTGACGAAATAATAATTCGACTGCCTCCTGGAATAGAAATTAGACGCTCTTCTATTGGAACAATCATGTCAGATGTTTTGAATTTTCGCAAAGTCTGCGCAAGATGGGTCCCGCGTTTGCTCTCGGAAAATCACAAGCAACAACGGATGGAGGCAGCCCGAGCTTTCCGGGAAATGCATCAAAGAGGTGGAGATCAACTGTTTTCCCGTATTGTCACTGGAGATGAAAGCTGGGTGCATCATTCAACTCCAGAAACAAAACGACAAAGCATGGTGTGGAAGAAGCCTGAGGAAAGTGCACCAAAAAAGACGAAGGTCAGAATCTCTGCAGGCAAAGTTATGGCTATCGTCTTTTGGGACTGTAAAGGTGTTTTATTGGTTGAACACTACGGTTAACGCTGCGAGGTACTGCGAAGTCCTCACTAAACTCAAAGCTGCAATAAAACGGAAACGTCCTGGACTTTTGTCTCGGAAAGTGTTACTCGTCCATGACAATGCTCGCCCTCGCGCAGCTCGAACGACCCAAACGTTGCTGGAAAACTTCAAATGGGAAATTTTCACACATCCAACTTAATCTCCGGATCTTGCCCCAAGCGACTTCCATCTTTTTCCAGCACTCAAGTTGCACCTTGGAGGCAAGCACTTTGCGAATGATGACGAAGTGCAGGCGGAGGCGAACCACTGGCTACGAAGACAGGACACGGCTTGGTACAACAGTGGTATCAAAAAATTGCTACAACGGTACCAAAAATGCTTGGACAGAAATGGTGATTATGTAGAGAAGTAGTCTATGAGTTGTATAATGAAAATAAAATAACTGCATAATTGTAAATAATGTGGTTTATTTGTTAAAAAATAGGGAAACTTATTTATTGGATGGCCCTCGTATATCGGGATTCAGAAGATAACTCTGGAAGATATTACAGTGACCTTTATTGAAGACGCCGAGATAACAAAGTATGAACAAAATTGCATCTGTAACCAAAAAAAAAAAAAAAAAAACTGACGACCGGCGACATCAAATACTTTTCATTTCTTTATGTTTTGTCAATGAGTGTGTAATAGGATATATATATTTAAAACATAGAGTTTCATCTAGCACCAAATTATTTTGTTGCTTCAAAATGTTTAGCTTTCGGAAAATTTCCTGGATCTATGTCTATTGTGGATTATGGCAGGGTGTTCAATTTCCGCGAAAGCTCATCTTTTTCCGATTGGAAGTAAAAAAGAGAATTTGACCCAAAAAGAAACCATATGTCTCTATTCTTTACTTATCCCAAATAAAAGTGGTAGAGATCATGATATAATCATGGTAGGCAGTTAGCGACTGCCTTTACTGTAAGTGCACCACAAGTTAGATAGGAGTTGTTGCACTTACAAGTGTGTCAGAGCCTCGTTTGATTAGTTTCACTCACTGATGAGGTTGGACTTCTGCAAATATCAAGGGCCATTGAAGCTATTTTTTTAGCCAGAAAAAACGTGTCCAATGCGGGATTCGATCCCGGGTAGTGGGTGTATAAAACACGATTCATACCATTCCTACATCTAAATGGACATCATTGTAGATGTGTTCATCTAAATAGGATACACAAGTTGGAATTCTCGAATTCAAACGATATCTGCAAATTAAAAAAGAAAAAAAAGGCATCTCCTTATCGGGCAACTGGAAGTTGCTGATGGCTTATGCCATCTATCGGAATAAATATCAGCTATTCGTTGCTTTTTAAATATTCCTGAATTGGCCAATTACCCATTTTTAAATTAATTTGGCCCATTCTGCAATAATTAAAATCAACAAATAGTTATATTTATTCCTATAGATGGCGCAAGCCATCAGCAACTTTCAGTTGCACGATAAGGAGATGCCTTTTTTTTCTTTCTTAATTTATGAACCATATCCCAGTATACATTTATACTATTTATACATACATTTGTACTATTTTTTCACAAATATCTGCTAAGTCATTTTGGAACGTGGATACTTCCCCTGTTCTCACCATTTCTCGTCTAAGTAAAAAACGAGAACAATGGTCAACACGGACCGCTATTTTGTACACAGTTTAAACTTTTTAAATTGAATGTTCTTTTTTTCTTTCTCGGGCAGGTTTCCGCAAACTTTCATCTCCTCAAAGAAATGCAGAACGAATAGGTTTATGTATTCCTTTATGCTCGGCGCTAGAGTCGTCTGGAATATTTACCTTACTTAGGAACGTCCTTGATTGGCTGCTTTGCTTCCCGGAGTTAGCTCTTTCCAATTAGAGCGCTCAGCGGTGCACACATTCGTCTGCCCCACTTTGGGTAATGACGCGACGAATTGAATTTCTATTTTGGTGTTTCCCTCAACTCTGTTCCTAGAACCGCGGGTGGTCAAAAGTTAATATACATTTTCTCTTATTCATTGAGAGCAAGTTTATTAACTGGATATTTTAAAAATGAAAGCGACTTTTTTCTGCCGAGTATTATCTCTTCAGTAATGCATGGACATCTCCAATAAGACATAACCTAAAACATAATCCTAGTCTTTTCTGAGAGATAGTCTCTCTCCGGAGTCTTAAATCCTATTTGGTCTTTAATGCCTTAAGCCAAACTACACTCAAGGACAAAACTAAAGAAATTTGTACATTTTAGCAAGTATATCGGGATTCAGACAATAACTCTGAAAGATATTACAGTGAGACCTTTATTGAAGACACACGCGATAACCAAGTGTAAACAAAATTGTCTCTGTCTCCTTCAAAATAACACACACAGACGACCGGCGACATCAAATACTTTTCAATTCAATAAGATTTATTCATGAGTGTATATTTTCATTTATAAATTGAATTTTGGAGCTTATGGTTGTAACATCTAGGTATTAAATGAACATTTGTCTAAATTCGGTGTGTCTTGAATCTAGAGAATAGACTGTAGATAATAAATACAATATTTTAATCAATTTAACATGGGGATCAGGAAGCCAACAAAACTGACATTCAACCTTGACAAGCTTGAAATCGGGGAACACCTCTGTAGTATCTACTTATATAATTGCCTTATTCTGAAGCTCACGGATAGAATGCGCGCCCATTGGCTGCCGGCGAACACGTGTCCTCCCTGCCCCCCTCTAGACAACCCTGTTATCAGCAGTGTGTTACATCCACCTGTCTATACAGACCACCCTGACTATAGCGGTCACTGTATAGTGGTCCCTGTCTATAGCGGCCACTCTAGACAACCCTGTTATCAGCAGTGTGTTGCATCCACCTGTCTATACAGACCACCCTGTCTATAGCGGTCACCTTAGGCAACCCTGTTATCAGCAGTGTGATACATACACCTGTCTATACAAACCACCCTGTCTATAGCGACCACTCTAGACAACCCTGATATCAGCTGTGTGATACATCCACCTGTCTAAACAGACCACCCTGCCTATAGCGACCACTCTAGACAACCCTGTTATCAGCTGTGTGATACATACACCTGTCTATAGCGGCCACTCTAGACAACCCTGTTATCAGCAGTGTGTTGCATCCACCTGTCTATACAGACCACCCTGTCTATAGCGGTCACCTTAGGCAACCCTGTTATCAGCAGTGTGATACATACACCTGTCTATACAAACCACCCTGTCTATAGCGACCACTCTAGACAACCCTGTTATCAGCTGTGTGATACATACACCTGTCTATAGCGGCCACTCTAGACAACCCTGTTATCAGCTGTGTGATACATCCACCTGTCTATACAGACCACCCTGTCCATAGCGGTCACCTTAGGCAACCCTGTTATCAGCAGAGTGATACATACACCTGTCTATACAGACCACCCTGTCTATAGCGGCCACTCTAGACAACCCTGTTATCAGCTGTGTGATACATACACCTGTCTATACAGACCACCCTGTCTATAGCGACCACCCAAGACAACGTTTTTAAAATATATTCGCACTCGGGTAAAACCCGGGCGTTGCCCGGGCCATTCGTCTAGTATTATATAAACCTCTACTCTCTCTTTTTTCGTCTTCCATCTTTTTTCTTTCGCTCTTCTACAAACCGTTATCTCTCACTCACACAAACAGCTTTATTAAGACCACCGGTCTTATACAGATTCACCACAGGAAGGAAGCATAGATGGAGTTCCTATACTCCAGTTAGCACAGAACCCAACTACAGCCTCCAGGTCCGACGCCATGTCCAGTTGGCCACAGATTTCACCGTGCACAGACCGTTATCTAAAAGTAAAAAAATATATACCTAGAATGTATGAATATATGTAAATATTCGAAACTATTATAGACACGTATGATTCTTTTTTAAATAAAATAATTTCTACTGCCCTTACTGCAATGGAAAAATGTATGGGAGGGCCTGGCTCATCAGTGGTGAACCCTCCCAACGGTTTCGCCAGTTTAATCTACCATACCGCTATTATATTGAATTTGTCGATCTTCCTTTTTTATATAACGATACTGATGCTAGACTCTTGTTATGGGTATTTTAGATGAACTATGAATATTCATAACAGATGGCGCGCTAATGCATCATAATATGTAAATATAACTAAACTCTAAAAGCTTGATATGAAGAAACGCGACGGTAAATATATCTCTGATATATATATCTCTCTTTACATTATATAGAAGGATAGTGTAGACGGTGTAGAATAGCCAATAGAGTTTACGGCATATGTAAATAACAACAAGGTATGCAAATTACACGGCAAACGAATCAGGTTACACCTAAGGTGTTTGTTAAACAAATGAAGTCGTGAGATATAATGGTGATAATGACAAAGTTGGGTGCTCAGGAAGGGCCTTTCTGTCCTCTCAACTGTGATTAATTTGCATACTTCAGCAGTACTTCCTTCTTCTACGGAGTTCCTTGTTGTCTTTATTTGCATATTTTCAAGAAAATTAGAAAAAGAAAGATTATATTAAACCACAAATACATTTTTTTTTTCTTTAGAGACGCTTTCGGAAAAGCATATTTCTACAGCTTCATTTTTACTACAGTTATATATTGTGGCGAATAAATAATTTATATTTTATTAAAATGAAACCTGTCTATAGCGCCCCCTCTTGGCACTCAACAAAATAGAGTGCTATAGAGAGGGGGTGCTATAAACAGGTCACTTTTAATGTAAAATGTTTACATTTTAATGTTTAAAATTGGGCGCTATAGAAAGGAAGGTGCTATATAGAGGGGCGCTATAGACAGATTTAACTGTATTTAATTTAATTATTCAATGAAAACATTTAACACAGATTATTATTATGAATTTGTGAAATCATCATACATGGACCTTAGCTTGCTTGCTCGATATTCTCTAGATGTATATAGTTGTTCTTGTTTGATAATTGTCGACTGGTCGTACTGCCGTCATCAATAAATACTTTCATATCTTAAGATATTTCAAGACTGATTTCTACGCTACAATATAAAACTGAACAAGAACTTGTCCGAATGTTCTGATATTAAAATTTCTACAAATATTTAAACTGAATTTTATCTTCCATAGTCGATTTGAAGATTTATTTTTCTCTAGTTTTCCCCTACCGCAGAAACATTTTCTAAAACATTTAACAAGAGATTTTATCAAAGAAAAAAATGAGTAAAAATATTTTTTTCTATGGAAATAGATTTTAATATTTATTGAGGTACTTTTTCATCGTTTACCCTTAGGACAAGTTGTTCCGGAAAATTTGATTTGGTCCCCCTGGAGGCAAATTTAATAACGAACCCTGTACCTACCCCCTCACAAATGGAAAATTCGATTTTTAAACTGTTTTTCTACTCTGTGGGGGCTTCAAAATGAAATGTACACAGTGTTGAAGGTTACTATAATAACTTCACATGAAGAGTTTGAACATTTTCAGATTTATTATATATATATATATATTTTTTTTTTGGTAGAAATTTCCAAAACTATATATGAAAATATTGTAGCAAAGTATTAATCATTTTATTAACAGAGTATCGTTTTATATTTTGCTACTCTATAAACTTCCCTCATTGCTTATCTTTTGTTAATCATTCATATCGTCATTCATATATAGAAGGAGGGGGAGCAGTAACAAGCTAAACCTCGGCTCAGCAGGCCCGGCTGATAGTACCCTGTAAGGGCTCCTGATCCATGGATACAGGATGAGAAGCGTTTGTACTCCATGTTAGGAGCAGCTGCACATGGCGTCTGTTCCTCATGTCAGAGGCGGCCATTTCTTTCGGAGCTAAGTCGGCCTGCCACTGAGTAGTGCTCCCAGTCTTAATGACAAAGGCAGACGCATTCTACTTCACCCAGTGTGGAGATAAGAAAGAAGAAGAAGAAGATTCATATCGTTCCTACCTTAAATAAAATTCTATGTAATACTGAAGTTTGTCTTCCCTAATTTCCACGTTGCATTATAATAAGAGGGATTTGTAGCAGATCATCTTGTTGTTGTTCCAAAATCAATTTATTAGGTACCGCTCAAAAAGAGCAACCTAGTTTATGATATTTACAACAATGGAATGAAGGTTATTCACATATTAAAATAAAGGATCCAATATGGGATTCGATCCTGGTACATGGCTGTCGGGAATCGAGGGTTTTAACCACTCGTCCACCGACTTTTTTTAACAGATCATGCTGTAATGTTAAGATAAACAAATATCTGATCACGTAAAGGAAAGTTGCTGATGGCTTGCACCACCTATCAGAGTTAATATAAACTAATCTCTTTTTTTTTCCAAAATTCTGGAATGAAACAAAATCTATGAAGAGTTGATATGACGCAAACCATCACTAATTTTCAGTTGCATAATAAAAAAGATTCCTTTTATTAACAAAAAAATATGTTTTAAATATACAGTAGAACCTCCATGAGAGGACACTCACGCTAGAGGACACCTCTCTACAAAGGACAGTTTTCACCACCAAAATTACCATTTTTACTATTTAGCTACTCTCTGGTAAGAGGATACCTCTCCCTAAAGGGTACTTGCTCTGCAACTAAGTGTCCTTTACAGAGAGGTACTACTGTATATTTCTGCTTTTTTTATATAAAAGTTTGTTATACAATTATAATAATAAGCACGAAATCTCCAGCCTACATAGCTGTTTAAAAGTCTTGTGAACTTTTATTTTTCTGATGCAGAATAGGTGACAGTATAGGTGACCACTTAGAGGACATGTAGCAAATGCCAAGTAAGTATGAAAGGGAGACAAAAAATTGACAAGAGTCTCAAGTCACAAGGGAAAGTCTCGTGATTATACAGATGACAAGTCGCGTAGGGAGACAAGTGACAAGTATGAAGCAAGACCGTTAACAACTAAGGTAACAAGTAACAATAGTTTCACTTAAATAGACATTAGATAAGTAACATATCATGTGTACATCTATTTATATGACACTTATAAATTGGAAGATGGGTAGTTTTCTTTGCATCTAATTCTTTTAATGCATCAAATTATCTTATTTTGGCACATAAGCCGTAAAGATGAGCTTTCTGAGAATATCTAAAGCATATCCTGAATCATCGATGAACTGTGAAAATAACCAATATCTTGATATATATTAAAGAAATTCTCTCTTCAAAAGCTTATTTTTCTCTTTTATGTGGCAATACAAGAATTTGACGCAAATGGAAACTAGATATCTCTTTAATTATAACAAATCACGAATAAGAACCAGAGTACTAGGTTTCTTGTAGGTATAGACAATAGACAAGTAAAAAAATCTTATATAAGGACAAGTAAAAATATATGTTCGATGACATTAAAGAAGGCAATTGACGTATCACTTTTATACGGACGAGTCACAACCCTCGCGTTTGCACAAAAAAAGGACAAGTAACAAAGTATGTATGAAAACATGAAACAACACAAGTGATAAATCATGTGACAAATTTCAATGTTCACCTATGCAAACAGAGGACAAGACAGGTGACAAATCATAGGTGTATGAGAAGGGGTAACAAGACAAGTGACAAATCATGTTTGAGGACATGCTACAAGCCTCACAGAGGGAAAGACAAGTAACCAGTCACGTATATATGAAAAGAAGTAACAAGATAAGTGACAAATCATGTATAAGGACATGTGACAAGCCTCACAGAGTACAAGACAAGTAACAAGTTACGTATGTGCGAAGAGAAGTAACAAGACAATTGACAAATCATGTATGAGAACAAGTCACAAGCCTCACAGAGGACATGAAAAGTAACAAGTCACGTATGTATGGAAAGAGGTAACAAGACAGGTGACAAATCATGTATGAGGACAAGTGACAAGCCTCACAGAGGAAAATACAAGTAACGTATGTATGAGAAGGGGTAACAAGACAAGTGACAAATCATGTACAAACTACAGAAGCCGAACCGTTCGAAGAAGGACTGACGTAAGGGACTCCGTTCCCAGGGTCAGAGATCAAAGTTGGGGTTCATTGTATCTGCCGGGACAATGTAGCTCCCTCCCCGGCTGCACACACGTGCCGATCACGTGGTTACCAATGTTTACTGCAGCAATATCTTTCGAAATGTTTGTGTTTAAGAGAATATGGTCAAGTTTCATAGTTTCGAAGTTGGAATGGCATGTGCAGATTGCAATGTAATGTAGGCCACATTGTAAACCTGCACAGAAAATCGATCTTTTTATGTATTTCTCTTTTCATTTCATATATAGGCGATATCATTAGATAATTAATTGATCTTTATTCACTGGAATCTTCTTCTATTCCTTAAGGAGATTTAACTGTGATAAAAGTTTTGATAATATACATGCCTATGCATGGAAGATAAGCCTGATGCATTATCATCGCAGTAGAACAGTAGAAATGTATGTTGTTTCAAAAAATAAATAAGTACTATAAGACGCGAATGTTTCTTTTTACAAATCAAACTTCTACTGTTCTTACTGCGATGAAAAAATATTGAGAGGGCGTAGTTTATCAGTGGTGATACCTCCCAGTGGCCGATTTTTTTAATCTACCAGACCGCTTCTTTAGAGCTCTAATACTGTATTGGATCATTCTGCTTTTATATGCAACACTGAAGGGTGGAATTTCGCGTCTTAATGTCTTCATTCGTTATACTCGTATATAGATGGCGCGTTATTGCTTTGTATTAAACAAGTGCTATAAATAGAATTATATAAAAGGGCGTACCTGGATCTGTAAAGAAAAAACACATTTTTTTCTTAAAATATTTCGAGAGATTGCTCCCTCTTTATCAATTTATTGTACAGTAAACTTAATTTGAGAGGGAGCCTTTTGACTCAAACTATAAATAGAGTTTACATTTCCACAAGAACACGGAAGTTTTACTGTAAACACGCTAAAATAAGTTAATCTTAAAATTTGATAATTCACAGACGCTAATACCCAACTATATTTATAATAATAATAATAAAAAAAGAAGTCCTCGAAAATCGTATCTTTTACTAAAGGAAAACACTTCCTTGAGTTTTCTTGTTTCAATGATATACAAATTTAAGCTGTCCTAGTTGGTCTCAAACTGTATCTACGTGGCTGGGCAATGTTGCCAGACGTGAGCAGAAGACCGCTACAAAGAATTCAAAGAAGTCCTAGGTCAAGCCGCTCACGACCAGGGTTACATTTTCGTCTGCCACGACCTTGATTCCCAGCTACCGCCATAAATTCACCAACTGTAGTTAATTTTACAACAGTTCTCGATTAATCATTCTGTGAAAATTTATTTTTTGCAATTTTAATAATTCTAAATTAATGCACACACCCTTTCAATGAAAAAAAAATTACGCGGGAAAAAATAGAATTTTAGCAGGCGATTTCATTAATTTCTTTTTTTTTTTACATTGTTTTCCGAATTTTTTATTTCCATAATTTGCCTTCTATCTCAACTTGTCATAATTTTTAAAAATAACTTTTTAAGTAAGGATGATAAATGAATAGAGAAAATCAACGAAAAAAAAAAAGAAAGAAAGATAAATCACAAAATTATTGTTTTTAAATATTTGATTCAATGATTGCAATCATTTATCTCTTAATCACATTAGCGTTCAAGTAGAAAAAAAAGTCATAGAGAATAAATTATATTTGAATTCAGTAGAAACTCCATGAGAGTACACTCGCTCTAGAGAACACCTCTTTACAAAGGACAGTTTTCATTTGCAAAATTATAATTTTTGCTATTTAGCAACTCTCCGGTAAGAGGACACCTCTTCCTAAAGGACACATTAGCTTTGCAATTAGGTGTCCTTTACAGGGAGGTTCTACTGTATATATTTTCTGTTTATTTACAACTTGTTAAGAATACAAGGCTTACTAAACCTAGAACAATTAGTTAATAAGGTCTTAACAAATAAAGATAAAAACAAGTTAAACTTGAAGGAAATGACCAATTAGATACGGTTGGTAAGTTGAGAGAGAATTGAAACAAATCTTACAATTAAATCCATTAAGGAAATGAAACAATTTGACTTTGAACTTAAAACGTGGCCTAATTTATTTGTTCGTAACTTTCTGGTCAATTTGAGTCTACGGTGTCACGTAGCCCTAGTTTCCCTTGATGCTGGTTACGGTCAACTTGTCTGAATAACACCTAGCAAATACACTCAGTCTGTTTTTTGATAACAACAACCAATCCAGGTTTCTTTAAGCTAGTAGCCTAGTATTTCTAGTAGCCTGTTGAAGGATGTCATAGTCCGAAAACTAGCCAAGATATATATTATTCTCTAGTCTCTTGTATAGTAGAGAGTTTGCGACTGCTTTTACTGTTAGTATACTACATGTCTACACATGTAGGAAGTAGTTCCACTTTTTCTCTTACAAGTGTACTGAATCCTAATTTAGTTACTTATATTCGTTGGTGGGGTTGGACTTTTACAAGAATCGGGGACCATTAAGCCTTTTTTTTTTTATCCAGAAAAAAAAAAGCGCTTACTGCGGGATTCGACCCCGAGTTGTGGCTATTGAAAATCGACGGTTTATACGATTTCTCCATCTTTCTCCTCGTATATCAGTAATCGATGGTGTCTCCACGTACGATCAGCTATGTAAAATAAAAAATGATATGTTTTGATATATTTCTATAAGAGGCTACCTCCAGAAGAGACCGGGAGTAGTAGATTTCGCTCTATATCAGTTGTAGACGGTGTCGCTGCGGGTATGTTTAGAGTCCCCACTGTACATCAGTTGTAGACGCTGCGGGTAGGTAGGTATAGAGTCCCTATGTTATAATAATTAGTAGATTCCACTGTACACCAGTACACTGTACATCAGTTGTAGACGGTGTCGCTGCGGGTATGTATAGAGTCCCTATGTTATAGTCAATAGTAGATTCCACTGTACATCAGTTGTAGACGCTGCGGGTAGGTAGGTAGGTATAGAGTCTCTATGTTATATTCATTAGTAGAGTCCACTGTACACCAGTACACTGTACATCAGTTGTAGACGGGTAGGTATACGTAGATCTACCACCGGCCACTTCCGCCGTCTTGACCCAAATCCCAACCGGTCCTCTGCAGATATTTGCCAACCCCAACTTGACCAGAACGGAACCAAATTCCTTTTCGTTCGCTCCTCTCTCCCCGCTGGTTATTTACATTGTGCCCCCTCTATCTACACGCTGCTGTACAGAACATTATCGGGGCTGGTTAAATAACCGTGTTTCCTACTGAACAGCCTTACTGGACGGAATATCAGTCTTTTTTTGTTTTTTTAAATTCAAAATATGAATGGTACAGGCTATGATACTCATGATAGATAAAGGCTTGTTTTTACTGTAAATGCACCTAATGCCTATTTTCTACAAGTACATATGATAAAGGCTATGATAATAATCATGGTGAATAAGTGTTTACTTTTACTGTAAATGCACCACATGCCTATTTTTCCAAGTACATATGATAAAGGCCATGATAATAATCATGATAAATAAGGGTTCGTTTTTACACTGAATGCTCCACATGCCTAAATTTCCCAAGTACATATGTTAGCGGCCATAATAATAATCATGGTGAATAAGTGTTTACTTTTACTGTAAATGCACTACATGCCTATTTATCCCAAGTAAATATGATACAGACTTTAATAATCATGGTCAGTAGTAATTTGTTATAGTTAATAACGAAAAGAGACAGTATATAGAAGTATTGGATTTTGATAGGCTTTTGTCTCATTTCGTGTTATTTCGGTCTCCCTTGAAGTCTTAAACAATCGTTCAAGTCTCAGCGGTCTCCGAGTTGGAACAGCGACACACTGACATATATTGTATTCATATAATAGGTAATGTACACTACCTAAATACTTTATTAAAAGTGTTGAAGCATCTATTATATGCTTACAAAAGAATAAACTTTATTTTAAAATATACTCTTGGACAAAACTTAAGGAAGCTGTACCTTTTAGCATGTATATCGGGATTCAGACAATAACTCTGAAATATATTACAGTGACCTTTATTGAAGACAAGATAACCAAGTGTGAACAAAATTTCCTTTGTCTCCTTCAGAAAAACAGATGACTTTCCACTTCTTTAAGTTTTGTCCATGAGTGTAAATATGCTTTCCTTCTAGCCTTTCGTTAGCATATCTAAAACAGATTTGATTAGTGTTTCCACAGGGAGGTTGAAAATCTTGCAACATAACAACACAGCCACTTATCACAATTTCTTCAATCTATTTGTCAATAAATCAACTTTCTAATGCCTAGACACCTTCATTATTTCTTGAAAAATGTATTATCTTCACACAGAGGATAGATATAAAATTCTTCAATATCAATATATTTGCCAACGTTTTCCTCATCGTCTTTATCACATTTGGTTAATATGATTTGAAAAAAGGAAGTATTGCGTTAAAAGAAGACCCCACAGAAAGATTTTTTATGAAATCTTTTTTTAAAGGATTAAACACATCTAATTCAACATTCAAATTCCGAGATGAAACTATACACAATAGAAGATATGTTTTCTTAACCAAGAGGATTAAAACTTTCTACATAGCAGATGTTTGGGATGGGATAATTCTTCTGCCATCATTGCCACAGAGATTTGAAGGCCATTCGTATCGCCATTCCTGTGCAAGAAACTTGGGGAAAGTTTCTCAGACTTCTATAAGATGTAGGATGATCATTATTCAGTCAATCTCTCTCACACCTGTAGAGACCACGTCCTCATTAACGACCACAAACTAGGCTAACCACCAAATCCTTTATAATAAATGATCTCACCTTAAAAACCTAACTTCAAATTTGACCAATATCAAGTAATATGGGTTTCCAAATCTACAATTTCTTTTGAAAATTAGCTAATATAATACTAGTGTTAGTTATTATATGTTTTGTTTAAAATAAATGCCGTTTTTTAAAAGGTTATTGTTGCCAGAACTTTTTTTATACCAGGTACACTGACTTTGTCTGACGTAAAATCAGAACAACTCCATAAGTTGATCATCTATGTCTCAGAAGTTTGATAGTTCTTTTCCGAGTTGTCCTAAAGTTTCTGTGTTGTAGCTTGGATGCAATCACAAATACGTATATTGAAAAGAAATATAGACATTTAAGACTATTTATCTATTTTTGTAATAATGAATCTTCCGGAATAGTGTTCTTTATATTCCCAAAAGAGAATATTTTGAGCAGATAAAGGAAACTATTTCAAAAGCTCATTATTTAAATAAAAAAATAAATAGCTTTAAATTTAACTTCATTCTAAATATAATATAAAAATCAAATGAAGTAGATTGCGTGTATAAATGTCAGCAAAAATAAAAAAAAATGCATAATATAACGCGACCTACGTATTATTCGTAGATCGCTAAATACGTGGTGTCGCTGGAGATCCGCTGATGATTCTCCACCAAACTCTGCAGCGGTGGCAGAGGCGTCATATTCTTTGTACATAGCATATATAATTTTCTTTTTAAAATAGTGCAGACTGTGCACTTTTGGATGTATTGACATGATGTCAATAAAATTATTTTAATTATCAAATTGTCTAATGAAGTAGATATTTGGAATTGGGACCATCGTTTTAGAACTTGGTGCGTGTTGAGATTGTCTTGATGACATCTTTAAATTTGAGAGAGGCTTGAGATATCAAAACTTTCTCAAATCTGGAAAGAAAAAGTGTTGACTATTTGTTTATATATAGAATTTTATAATCATTGCTGTTTAATATTTTCATACCAGGGTTGAGTGAGGGATTTCAATTTCAAATGCTTACAAAAACGTAACTTTTTCTTATGGGCTATTATGTGGATGACTCAAAACTTCTTTTTCCAATTCATCTGCTGTTCCATGTCTATTTATGCCTATATGGTAGGGAATCCATTGCAAGTACACCTTTCTGAAAGGAAATTGAAGAGTCTCTTTTATATAATAATCAATTATTGAATATATAGAGAGCGATCGAAAAGCTAATGAAATACAGATACAATATTTAAAATATTAGCTGTATACAGGTAGAAATAAACGGTTATATTTATTTATTAAGCACATTTAAAACAAATATTATAAATATCCCTTGATGCGAAATTTAAAAATATATTTAACTATAACTATATAAAAAGTATATTGGGGGGTTAAAATATTCTAAAGTTAAAATTGCAATTTTGTGGTATTCAAATGCGCTGTTGGAATAGAAAAAGCAATTGTGGACGCTCTGTTTGGACCCGCTCCAAGTTTTCTTCGATAGTCGTCTGCTTTCCGGAAATTGGCGCCAAAATTCAAGATGCAGACGATTTATTCAAATATGACCAAAAGATTAAATATTATAAAATACTTTCTTGAAAAAAAAATTCTTTTTATGGTTGGAATGAACAATTTAAATGTTCCGTTTTATTAGAGTTTTTTTTTTTTTGCAATTTAAATGTTATTGTGTATTCGTTTATAAAATTATTGTTATTTTAAAATGATAAAAATTAGGTTTCTTTTTTTATGAAAATAATTATTTTTCAAAATATATTATAATAATATTTTCTTTTTTTTTTTCACTATAAATTACCTTGTAAAGTAATTTACAAATATTTTTCAAAATATAAACATTTTTTTAATCTCTCAAAATTGTTTCTATATATGGCAAACGTTTTAAAAATAAGTTTCTAAATACTATTATTATTATTGTTTGCTCTTTCGCAAAAAAATCGGATCCTAAAAAGGATCAGAAGACTTTAAAACCAATATCCTTATACGGTATAAAAAAGGTCTCCGCCCTTTA
Organism: Cordylochernes scorpioides; assembly: GCA_030710605.1. Lineage (NCBI taxonomy): Eukaryota > Metazoa > Arthropoda > Arachnida > Pseudoscorpiones > Chernetidae > Cordylochernes > Cordylochernes scorpioides. The sequence goes on along the minus strand of CP092871.1, from coordinate 68,944,177 downwards.
TCAAATAAAGAAAGCGAACATGGTCAAAATCAAAGAAAGCCATCACAGAAAAAGCGTCTGTGAGTAATGAGAGCAAAAAAGAAGCCGGAGCGCCTGCTTAATCTTGCAGGGGGACCAGGCTAAAATGGTAAATCGGGGTCAGAGAAAGTTTGGTCCTGCTGGCCTGGATCTACGACCGGCAACACAGTAGACAATACTCTCGTCTCCCAGTGACTTGTCAACAGCTTTTCTTATTACGAAGGTTATCTTGTACCCTGAGGTTAGTTTTTTCTGAATGATTGGGTGGATTTGAAAACGAGAATGCTCAGTTTTGTTACCGTCTCTTTTTTTACCATCAGTTTGAAGAAAATTCTAGTTATTTTCTCTTCAATCTTTCTGATTGTAGGCTGTTCTTAACTAGTTGAATTGTTCTGTAGTAGAAAAAAAGAAAAATATTAAAAGTTCTCAAATTTGACTTCGTAATTTTTAGAGTAAGATGAAATTACTTTTTTAGTTTCTTTTTATTCACCATTGAACCTGATCTTGACTTAATTTTCTATTCCATGTTTTTTTTTTTTAAACTCGAACATCAAAGCAAAACATTTCTTTATTAATCTAAGGAATCTAGAGACAGTTTCATCTATAATATCATATATTTTGACAATGGATCTTATCAGCTTAATATCTGATACGGTTCCAATTGGGACCTAAGATATTAATCTGATTTTTGGAATATGGCGGAGTGCTTGGAGATTGCTCCACCTTTGCCACGGGTTGGCCTGGTATTGCACTATTTCCAGGAGCTATATTTTGACAATAAAGAGTTGTCGCGAATGTCGTGAAGAGATTAATCGATCATGTTTTAACAGTATCTAAGGCTATCTACTTACATCACTTAGATGTAAGTATATCACATGTAAGTATGTCACTTTTGATCAAATGAGATTCCACGATGTGTTTGTTGTCTTTTTCCTCATGGAGAATCACATATTTTGACAATAGATGTCGTCCTGAGATGACTGGAAGAAATATAATCAAATTTAACGCGCCATCTATATATAAGAAATATAACTTTTAAACATGAATGTTTATTTTTCAGTCAATACAAACTCTCCGCTGTTCTTACCGCGATCAAAAGAAGTTTAATATTGAAGATAAAGCGATAAATCAAAACTTACATAGTATCTAAGGCAATGGGGAAGTCTTCCTTGCTGAAGAAATTTGTACATATACACAACTATATATATTTCTCTGCGTTTTATCCACCATTTATTTATTATTTTATTATATATTTTTTCCACCTTTGTAAAACAATTGATTAGAAGAATCAATATAATTGTTTAAATTGTCTAAGGCAATCTACTTGGGCATCAGTAAGACCCATTCTCTTTCGTCTTCTCGGATCAAATGAGTTGAGTCGGTGAACGAATGGTATATATCGTCGATTTCTGTTAGCCATGACCCGGTATCGAATTCCGCATTGGACACTTTTTTTTCTGAATAGAAATTTCTCCAATGGCCTCTGATTCTTGCAAAAATCCAACCCCTCCAGTACGTGCGAATAACCAAAAGGGGCTTTGGCATACTTGTAAGGGCAAAAGTCGAACTGCTTTCTAAATCGCTAGTCGCTACTATTACCTATCATGATTATCATGGCCAGTACCACACATGTACTCTAGGGATAGTGATAATAATAATAGAAACATATTAAAAAAAAAAAAAAACAGAGAGATAATTGAATCTAAATAAGATAGATATTGAGAATTATAGAATGTAAATATGTTTTTATCAGCTTTTAAAAATCTATTTGAATTTCGCTTAGAGGAATTGCGCAAAAGAGGAGTTGTCGACCAAGGCTATGAAGAGGTCCATTTAGGTGCTTCAAATCAGTTTTTTCTTCTCCTATAGCAGGGTTCGGCAAACTGCGGCTCGCGAGCCACATGGGGCTCTTTGGAAGTGAAGTTGAGGCTCTTTATATAGTTCCATACGTAAATATTATTTATGCGAGTACTGTTGGCAAGAAAAAAATGTTGCTCTTTAAAAACTTGGAAATTGTGTAAATTGTAATTTTTGGCTCTTCCGACTCCAAAGGTTGCCGACCCCTGTCTTAGATGAACTGTCAATTATGAAAAAGAAACTCTACCTGTCACAGTTTGTGACTCTAGGCAGCCAAAGCCCATTTCGTCATGATATCATATTTAGATTCGTATAGTATTGTTCAGGGTTAATAGGGTCTCACATAGTACTCTCTTTACAGCTTAGTTTACTGCAGTCTTCGTAATAGGTGCAGCTGTGATATACTATGTTGTTGTTGTCGTGTCCAATGAAGAACCTCAGATATCTCCATACATCTCTATCACAGCAGTCAGTCGCAATGTCTTCTATCTTGGTTTGTAAAACTGCTTCTCTGGGTCTATGTCAATTTTCTGTTGTTGTCGTGTCCAATGAAGAACCTCAGATATCTCCATGCATCTCTATCACAGCAGTCGCAATGTTCTCTATCTTGGGTGTGTAAAGCTGTTGTTCTTGGTACATGTCAATTTTCTGCGAGGCTGCGGCCATTGCTGGGCATGAGAATATGTGGGTAGGTGTTAGTTCCACACACCAGGACAGTTTTTACATGTCTTGTAGGACCTTACTCCATCTGGATGTATTATAATTCCTTTGTAGTGTTTCGTTCCGAGTCCTGTGTCTTGTGTGATATACTAGGTCACTGGTTAAAGACTCTGATGTGGGTTGATCTTTTTTTTAGAGCATTCTTTGATGATGCTACACTCGAATTAGAAAAGAATGTAACTGCACATGTGCAGCAGGCACTTAGAACAGCAGGACCTAATGTGCACACACGTGGGCTGCCATTGTCTTACGACCAACAAAAAATACCATTCATTTGTCAGACGATGCCGGAAGTAAAGTTCATGGACCTTCTTCCACTTCCTCAGGGATCGTCAGTAGCAAATGCCATCTTTTGACAATAATTTGGTAATTATCAATATATCAAGATATTCTGTTTTTAGTATCATCTTCTCTTATATTTATTGAATGGCTAGTGTTCTGTATTTCCCATTTCTAAAAAAAGTTGTATTTTTTTATGTTTAAAAATAATATAAGGTTGTCCTAAGAGTTCGTAAACATATTATGATTTATATTTTGCAAGTGTTTATACAGATTCTCCGCGTAGAACAAGGTATATACAGGAATAACAGTAATAGTAACAATAATCATCAATGTTATTTACAATGTATCAAATAGGGAGAAAGAAGAAAGAAAGGGCTTGGCATATACTTATATACAAGCAATCGGGAATAAGCAGTTTCTTTTCTTAAAAAAAAAAAAAACAATTAAATAATTATCATATAATTCGGTAATCAATAGAATCCAATTTTCACGTTTATTAGATGATCGAAAATTAATAAAAGCTTCGATATAATATAAGGAAACACTTGCAAAATATAAATCATAATCATAATATGTTTACGAACTTTTGGGACAACCTTGGTAATGTTGGTAACCTTGGTAAAATTATAACAGAATTCTTATAGAAGAATGATTTAATCTCTGATGTTCTATATCAAGGGTGGCCAATCAGCAGGTGGGCCAAGTTTCAGAATTATAAGTTGTCTTAAAAATTCGTAAACACTTACAAAATATAAATCATAATATGTTTACGAACTTTTAGGACAACCTTATATTTTGTTTTAAGGTGACAAGTTTGGATAAAAGTCTGCTTGTTTAGCTTTCGTACCAAAACGATCTTCTGAAATTTGCTAAATAATGAAATAATATATTCTATTATAGACTTTTTTTTTTAAACTGCAAGTGTGTATAAAAGTGATAAAATCTTTTACAGTTTTAATAAGAAATATTATCATCGAGCAACATTCTCCTTATAGGGACATCAGTCTTCAATTGTAGAATCTGAAATTGTTTTAAGGCCATTGTTGAAGGGGGTTTCTTGGCCGTGAAAGCTAGCCAGATAAAATCGAATAAAATCACATCGCTCTAAATTTAAGTGTTTTGTGTATTGTAGTTTTTATTATTTATTTATTATCAAATCAGACGCGATATCCCCACAAGGGATGATTGCGTCAAGAAACAACAAAAAACATAGATACTATATTACACAAACATACTATATTACACAAACAATTGTAGTTTTTATTACCTTTATTAATATCATTTAATAAACGGTCAAGTAGTTGTATGCTTGAAGGATCTTGTGACAGAGGACAGTAGGTTTATGTAGGAAGAGTTGTCCACACATCAAGAGATGACAGTCTAGTAGGTAAGAAGGATCAAAAGGTGACAGATAGAAATCAGGTCACCAGTCCATTGTCTCGACGTGCTGTTAATGACCCGCTACTGGACAAATACCTACGACACCGTGAGGGGGCGCGACTGTCAACACTCGGAGTGACACTACCTACGCTTGTACCTATTTGACGCCGAGAACTGTTTTGGACTTTTGACTCAAGAAAAATTGGTTACCTGACTGCAATGTTTAGCAAATTTGGTTTGTTTTAGATTTTTCCTTTCTCTAGCTTACTTGCCCATCTGTTCCTTGATGGAATTGTCTTCGAGAGATGCGGATTTCTTCATGACGATCTTGTCGATTTTCTATGCAACTCTACTATATGCAAATAAATTATATAATAATCGAATTGGGCAACCCTTTATATTTCTTATCCAATAAAATGCAGCAAAACAATTCACCCAATCATAAACACATCGATTTTAATATAAGAAATCCAACATTTTTCGAGTTATTTGAATATGACCTAGTTCAGATACCTTTGCAGTGAAATGAAGAGGAAAAAAAGTGGTAAAATCCCGTGAAATTGAGGAGATGCATTATTCAGTGATATTTTAGCTGTCATTCGGGCGGCCTTGAGCGACGAGGGCAGAAGGAACTAACCCCCGGCTTGCTCCAGCGCTCCCGCCAGCCTATAAAGGGAAGCGGGTCAAGTGCGAGGAACCAAACCATAACATCCATGTCACCCAAAAACTCCAATCAGGCCTCACTCTTATTGGAATTACTCAAGTGGAGCGGCCTGGCGGATAAGAGAGGGGGAAGAAGGCCTTCTTCTTTAGACGACTTACCGATAAGATTACCCCATGAGAGACCATAGCCTAAAAACATGGCTAAAACCGGATTCTCATGGAGGTGGTTTCTCATCAGAGACACAGTCATATAGAACCAAGTCACAGATAGTCTTTCAACCGAAAATAGAAACTCCAATGAGAGACTACCTCCAGGAAAGATCAGGTTTGATAATGTTTTAGGCAGTTTCTTATAGGAAAGTAAAGATAGTCGCGATTATGAAACGCTACGATTAAAAGTCTTTTGTTATTAATCAGTCTGATAATTTCAAATAAACTTATTATTCCATTTTTGAATCATTTTGCTAATTCTATAGTATAAAAAGAGAAATAAGTAAGAAATATAATCTATATTATTATTATATTATTTTGACTTAAATTTTGAATATCTAAACTGCGAAAAAATATCTTTAAATTAAAATATACACTCATAGACAAAACTTAAAGAAGTTTCATATATTGATGTCACGGATCAACTGTTTTTTTTTTTTTTTTTTTTTTTTAAGGAAACAGGCGAATTTTTGTTCACTCTTGGTTATCTCCTATGTCTTCAATAAAGGCCACTGTAATATCTTTCAGAATTATTATCTGAATCCCGATATACATGCTAAAAGGTAAAATTTCCTTAAGTTTTGTCCATGAGTTTTTATTAATATCGGTAAAGATTTATAGTTAGTCCGTTTTCTCTCTATATACCAAAAAATGAATATGTGAAAAATATTGCAGATTTAGAGAGAAAGAGAGAGAATACTTATTATTATTATTATTTTCAATTTAAAGCGCTATGTCCCCCTAGGGACATTTGCGCTGACAAACATGTATACCTTTACATTTGTCTATACACATTTACAATAATTTTAGGCCGTACAGAATAGTTATATGATATCAAAAAGGAGAGAGAAAGAAAGATAAATATTATTTGAATCTGTAACAACCTTTGTATTTATTTATGTAAAATATTTAATTATTCTTTGATTTTTCTTCATAGTTAGGCAGGCGGCAACACTGTACTCTCTTTTCTTTCTCTAATTTTGCATAAGTTTTGTTTATATATTATGGTTAACCTTTTTGTAATTTAATTAAATATTAAAACACAAAGTATTGTGACTATCCCTTATCTATATATATATAAATGAATGTATGTGTGTGTGTGTCTGTCTGTCTGTCCTTTATGCCTGACCAAACCACTCATTGGAATGCCATGAAACTTTGGGAAATTATTTAGTGTAGTACTGGGAAGGTTTCTGAAAAATAATTTCTTGAATATCTTGAATATCCTTAGAGTTATTTGCAGATTTGTAGATTTAACTCGCAAGCAGTGCCACCATTGCGACGATGATAACAAGTTTTTTATCTATAAGTTTTATTATCACTAAGTTTATTATCTTAAAGATTATTTATCAAAAGTAAGATTATCTCAGGATGACACGGCAATTTATTTGAGACAAGAATAATGATACAATTCCAAGGCGAAGATACTATTCCTTTAACTTCCAATTGCCGAGTAAACCAATTAATATTGATTTTATTCAACTTATCGAGTATTTTCAAGGGACGGGAAAAATGTTCACTAGATAAAACGATGATTTTGTAATGTAGAAAATTAGGAAAGACAAAATTCAGGATGACACGGCACACAGGGACCGGGAAAAATGTTCACTTTATCGAGAGATTCAAATTTACGAGTTTCAAATTATCAAAATATATCTATTATTTTTTTTTAAATAAGTTTATAGAGAATTGTTTTAACAAATGTTCGTTAGACAAACCTTTACTCGGGTAAAACCCGGGCGAAGCCGGGTACATCCGCTAGTTTATATATATATATAAATAGGAAACGTCACAGAATCCATATCAATGTTTCATCCAAGGTTAACCTTGATAAAAAGATGGCTTATTTTTCAAGCCCACACAGGATGTTTACCTTGCAATAAATTACACCCCGTATATAAACATTCTCATAAAGTTCTTTTTTTTTTCCCCCTCACTTCCTTTGAAATATTCTGAAGGGCCTTAAGATAAAGAGAGATAAATACCATAAATTACAAAAATAATAATAAACGAGTTTTTAAAAATCTTTTGATACCAAGATGATCTTTTGGAATAGATTAGAATTTTTTGGTTTTAAATATTATTATATATTCTTAAAAATAGGATATTAATAATATTAAAAATGTGTAAAATAATAAAATTGTAACATTGTACTGGGATAAGGTACATAAATTAAGAAAAAAAGGCATCTCTTTATCGTGCAACATGTACATGGTTAGCTTTTCTTGATTAATCAAGAATAGGTATTTGGCCAATTCTGGAATAATTAAAAATCAACAAATAATTGATATTTATTACGATATTATCAGAAAATTTCAGTTACACGATAAGGAGATGTTTTTTTTTTCTCTTAATATTAATAATGTTAAGTATATATTTATAGATGAGGGAAATTTCATACGGAAGCATTTTAGACACGAATTGTTAATCAAACTGTGTGTCACATTGATTAGGTGTAATTAAACTAATCTGACCACATTTATAGGTCATGGATGTCAAGGATTTCAAATTCAAGACATGTAATTGGAGAAATATCAAATGAAGAAAGATTAGAATATGGCGTTTCGAATTGGAAATAATTTTACTAGCTATATTTAAGTAAAAGTAAGTGTACACATATTTTTTGTTACTTTATTTTTGAAGAAGATATTTTTCAAAATACATATTATTGTTTCTCTTATATAGGTTTTTAACTTTTAATTAGACAATTTTAATTTATATTTAGACATTTTTCATTTTAATTTAGACACTTTTATTTTTATTTAGACATTTTCAATTTTAATTTAGACACATCGACTTTTTATTTAAAAGTCGATGTGTCTAAATTAAAATGAAAAATGTCTAAGTATAAATTAAAATTGTCTAATTAAAAGTTAAAAACCTATATATCGTTAATTTTTTTAAAAGATGAATGTTCGATTTATTTATTTATTTATCAAATCAGACGCGATATCCCTACAAGGGATGCTTGCGTCAATAACAACACTAAATTCAGCTACTATATTACAAAAAAAAAAAAAAAATTAAATAATTACAAGATTTGAAAAGATAAGAAAGAGGACATTAAAATCATTCTTGATTTTACATCACAACCAACAAAATAAACAAACCAAAAATATATATACAAATAGGTAATAATTAAGGTTTTTTAACCAAGAGAGAAAATCATAGATATATTTACAGAATTTTCTAAATTTAAAATACGAGTCCTTACTATTTACAAACATAAAAAGATCCTTGTATTCGATGTTTTCCCGGTTTCTGTAGTTCTGGAAGATTGGGCACTCAAGAAGCAGATGACTGGAATCCTGCTTTCTCTTTCCACATAAACATCCCGGATCGTCTATAGCTCCTATTCGAAACAGAAAATCTCCGAAATTTCCATGACCAGTAACGAATTGCACATTGTAAAAGTCAGAGGGGAAATATTTTGGAATGCCCAAAGGGAAAAAGAGACGAAAGTGATCACTTGTATTATAGAAAACATATCTTCCATTCTTGTTCTTAAAAATCCATTTATTATTGAAGGAGAATGTGGACTGAACGTTCGTTGGTCTTCCTCGCTTAGTTGGTCCAATTCATATTTAATCAATCTTGATTCGATAAAATCAGTCAGGAATGGGATCTCTGCCAGACAGTGGACACAATTTGAGGAAGATGTTTTAAACGATCTAGTAGCCCAAAGAACAATTTGGTATTGCATCGAATTTAATTTCTGTTTACAGCGGTTATTTATTTGGTAAAACCAAATTTCAGCTCCATATGTTAGAATAGGTCTAATTAGCGTCTTATACAAAATTAACCTTTTATTAGAGTTTATACCCCATATTTTGCCGCTGAGGGAAAAAAGCAGATTTTTCATGCGATGCGCTTTATGCAAAATCTCATTGATGTGCGGGGTGAAATTTATTTTTGTTTTGAACCTATGATTAGATAATTTCATTCCCAAAATTTTGATTTCATTTGAAGGCTTTATGACGGTTTTTTGAAATTCCAACTGGAACCTATTGAAATTGTGAAAGTGAATAAAGTTTGTTTTTTCTGGATTTATTTTTAACTTGTTTGAGCGACACCATTGAGTGACATAATTTAGGGTGTTCACTAACTCAGTTTTTAGACCCTCTAAATTATAATGCCAACATATAATAGAGATGTCGTCCGCGTAGCAAATAATTTCAGCGTTTGTCGATTTAAAATTCATTAAAATATCGTTAAGCAAGATGTTCCATAATAACGGTGACAGTGGACTACCCTGAGGACATCCCTTAGTAAGGTTTTTGGAGACCGTTTTGCCACCGTATGACAGACAAACTGTCCTTTTATTATTCAAATAGGATTGGATGATTTGAATCAGAGAGCTGGGAACGTTGTCTAAATCCATTCTTTTTATTATAGCTGGCCACCATGCATTATCAAAAGCCCCTGATAAGTCCACTGCGATCAACGCCGTCAGTTCTTTTTGCTTGTGTTCCAGAATAGTTTCAGTCAGCTCTTCCATAGCAGTAATTGTTGATTTATGCCTGGAGAAGCCATGTTGTCTATGACTCATCAAATTGTTTTCGTCATAAAAGGTTGTAAGTTTATTTTTAATTAAATTTTCGAAAATTTTTGAAATGTTTGATAGCAAGGAAATTGGTCTGTAGCTTTTACTAACATCATAACTAGTTTTATCTACTTTAGGAATGATTTTCACAAAAGAGTTTTTCCAATAATCTGGGAAATATCCCAAACTTATACATTTTTCGAATATTTGATGGAGGATTATGGAAATCCTAGGGTAGGCGTATTTTATCATATTATTGCTAATATTATCTGATCCAGGTGCTTTCTTATTTTTCAATAATACAATAATTGATTCAATATCTTTTAGGCTTATGATCACTTTGTTTCTATTATTGTAAATTGGCGAGTAATATCTAGTTGCTTTGTGAAGTTCCCCCTCGGAAGAAATATCATCGTCCGGGAAAAGATCGTTCAATAAACTTTCCATTTTTGAAGTCCTAGCAAAATCCGGTGCGTTGTCTATCAATGGAATCCCTGTTGTGTTAAATGATGCTTTTAAAGTTTTGAAAGTTTTATAAGTGTTCCCAAAAGGATTAGTTGATTCGTTTTCTTCGAGAAAGAATCTCCAGCTTTTAAATTTTGCCTTGTTAATGGCTTTATTATATTTGTTACGATCAGCTTTAAAAAAAAATTCATTAATTATTTTGCCTCGCGATAGAATAAATTTCTTATATAATTAAAATCATTTTTCATTTTTTCAAGTTTTTTCGTCCACCACTTGAATTTGACTTTGTTTTTGTTTATGGTTGATTTTAACTTGAGGGATGCGTAAGCTGCATCACTGATAATATCTGTGAGTTTTAAAACAGCTCTATATACACTTCCGGAATTTTTTATTTGGTTTGTTTCATCCACGAGGCTTAGCAATTCGGGGGAGGAAAATTTTTCATAAAATGCATTCCAGTTTGCGTCAGTTTCGCTGAATTTCCACGTTGATTTATAACCGTCTATATGACTGTTGTCTTTACTAACGATCTCGTAGGTTATTGTCACGTGATCGGAGGTGTCCGTCATTATGGATGTATTCCAGTTTTTTAATAGACTGATTGAATTTCTGTTGGAGATAGTAAGGTCGATCACGCTAGAATTACGACACGTTGTAGTTTTAATATTATGGACGAAGAGATTGTGTTGATTCACTATTGAATGAAGTTTGTGACCATTTGAATTTGTCTTTCGATCATACCAGACAGAATGCCTAGAGTTAAAATCCCCACAAAGCAGAATCGGTTGAATTTTGAAAGTTTCCAAAATTTCCTCAATAAACTTTTGATGGGTTTCTGAAAAAGAATTGGGGAGAATGTAAAAATTCGCTATAATAATATTTGACTTTGATAAAAGTATTGAGCTTGTAGTACAAAATGAGTTGGTGAATTGATCTATCTTATTGTATTTTAATCCTTTATTTAAAATTATTGTTGCCGAGTTTATCTTGTTTCCTTTAGCTGTTAAAACTGAATGCTCGTCTCCGCCAAAAATAACAACATTGTTCACTGTGTAGGGCTCCTGAATGAATAATATGTCTGGTGGGTCGTTAGCTATCTGAGCCAGGAGCTCATTTGTTGCGTTTATGCTTTTTCTTAAATTTTGTTGCACACACTTAATTAATAGAGCTTGCATTTTATCCTTTCCTGACTCGTGTGAGTTAGTTACTTGATTGTTCAGTTGGGAAATAACTTGTTCTTTCGATTATTCTGTCTATTTGTGCCTTATACATAGGGCATTCCTCCGAATTTGCTCTGTGTGATAAGGGCTTGTTTCTATACTTAGGATGTTGAGAGCAATTAAAACACTTGGGAATTCCTGAGCAATCATGAACTCCCTGAACTCCACATATTCTGCACATTGGGGTGTTAGGGCATTCTGCAATTTTGTGAGAGGGATTAAATTTAAGACATTTCTGGCATTGTTTCACAAAAATCTTATCTACAACAACGCAGCGTTCACAATCAGTGTAGATTTTATTATTTAATTTCCTAATGGTTTGATAAACCCTAGGAGAAACCCGTAAAACTATATTGTGAGTAGGGGTGTTAGATTTAGTGCTGAATAATACCTTAATTTCACTTTTCATATCCCTTAGTTCGTCGTTCATCTGACAGATTGTTTCTTCGAAGGAATTAACCTCGGTGATTTTATTAACATTTTTAACCATTATCGTCGGATCTCTTTTGGTCGGAATAAATGTTTTGCATATATTTGTTAGCTGAGTTGATTTGCATATTTCCTCTTTTAGAAAATTAGATTCGCGCTCGTCCGACATTTTTATAATAATAGATTTTTTAGTGTTTATAATTTTATTGACTCGAACTTTCTTATTTTCCTCTCCTAACACTCTGATCTTATTAACAATAGCGTGGTGTACATCTTGATTATTTCCCTCATTAAAAGGCTGCGCTATAATTACAAATTCTTTTTCACTAATTTGTTTTTTATTTATTGTATCTCTCGTTGTTTGAGTTTTCAAAACCTATGAAAAAGAGGGCCTCAGTGTCTTGAATTCTCCCTTGAATTTGTCCAGTTTTTGATCTAGGACATCAGACACTTGCACAGAAAGCTGATCTAAAAAGTCCTGATTATTGATATCCATCAAGGCCGTAATACCATCTTTTGTCTGCTTTACCATTGTGGACAAATAGAATAGATCATTTTTTGTGAGGTTTTTTTGGTTCTCTCTCTGTTTGACCTTATTGTCAAAATACTCATAGATTTCATCTAATTTTACAGTCAATGTTCTTATTAGTAAATCCATATTAAATTTTATGCAAATCTATTTTTCTTTTGTCCATTTAATTTAAAGTAAATAGTTAAAATAAATAATGAGCGTTTCAGCGACTATACTTAATGCTATAATTCAATTCAGTGTTTTAGATTCTTATAATACTATCTAAATATTTACCGAAATCGAGGAGCGATGTGACGCACGTCCAGTGGATTCGGCCACCTAGCGGTATATATTAATTCGGTATGTATAAGCCTTTAAAAAATATAAAAATAGCCAATTTCATATTTAAAAAATATTTATTATACTTCAAAAAAATATCTTATATCTTAAAATTAATACTGAATATTATTTGTGTGTGTGTGAATAACAGACGAAATTTTTAATAAACTCTTGAGTTTAATATCTAACAAAATGTATATTTAGGGCATCAAATTAACAAGTGAAAGTTAAAATTTTATGTTAATTTCACATTTTGTACAGCAATTAAAATAATATGTTCAAATGTTCTTAAATTGGCAGCACTTCTAAAACGATTTACGCTTTTTATTTAAATTAGATTTTAAAGTGGTCTGCACACATTTTAATATCGCCAGTGGCGCTGCTTCTAAATTGCCTTTTTATGGAATTTGTGTTAGTCGATTTAGGGGGCTGGAAAATTATATCCTACTCTCGACAATTTATAAAGACATTAGAAAATGCAGCAACTACAAAAATATAAAAAAAAATAGATACAAATTTATTTTCAAATAGAATTTAAATTATATGCGTTCTTGCATAATAATATTGATATATCATTTTAATATAAATAAAATATATTAATTTAAAAGGGTTATTTTTAACCAGGACGAATTGTGTCTATTATTTTTAAAATATATTTTTTAAAATAACTTTTGATAAACCAAATGTCTATATCAGTGAATAAACAACTATAAAATGAAAATACTTATTTTTTAAAATATATTAGTTAAAATGAATAATTCATTTAAAAGGTTATAAACATAGCTGAATATTTCACATTTTAAATTAATTATATTAAAATGTTGTTATAAACATAACTGAATATTTTACATTTTAAATTAATTTATCTTTAGGTCACAAAGAAAGCACCATATTCAACGTTCCATTCAAATTATTTCTACGAGTCGAGAGAAGGCCTTTTACTTTCGTCTGCGTCCCATAGAATTGGAAGGCTCGCTTCCGCCCACGCCGACACAATGGGGCACGATTGTGGGCCACCATTTCAAGCATAAAACAATAAAATTTCCCCTTTTTCTGGCTTGGACTTGTCTAGGCTCAATTTAACCACAAGTAACTGCAATTTTGCTATATTCTCAATATTTTTAGAATTCTTTTTTTAAGGTATATATTGATACAAAATTGATTTAAAATATAAACAAAAAACTGTGATAAATAAAAATTTTAATATTATTTTAAAATAATAAATGCATAACACATATCTGCGTGATATAAAAACTTTTATGTCTATATATTTTCTGTGAGATTTGAAAAAGTCAAAATATATTTACTCTCTTTAATCACAATTTAAGAAATAAAGATAATAAATATGATATGTTACTTCTAAAATCTTCCATGTACAAATAAAAACAAACATTTCCAGGAAGAATAATTTATAAAATTCTATTTGCAAAAAAAAAAAGACCTTTCACTCAAATTTTAAACTAGTATATAAAAAAGGATATAATATTTTTACAAAATATATTATTATTTTAATAAATAAATTTGTTCATATTTATTTATATATTTTATTACATTATAATATATATTTGTGTTTGCAAAATAGAGTAACCCATAAATATATATTTTAAATTAAAAGACATATTGAATCAAAAGATAATTTATCTACCAATATTTCAGTTGACTCTGAAATATTGGCAAATACATTCTTTTTTTATTCAATATATAAAGATATATAAAGATATATTTGTGTGTACAAAAATGGTTATAAGAGGCAGAAGATAACTTGAAAGAAGCTCTCAATCTCTTCTTCATCGTAATCGTCCAGATTCACCTTCACCAAATTGTAGGTTCTTTGTTCTTCAGTTTAATCAAAGTTGCGATCTTCTGCTCAGGACGTAATGGGATGACAGGTGAGTCCTTGACACACTAGCATCATCCTTCCAATTAAAGGGCGTTAAAGTCCTCTGTAGCAGCAGGGACATTCCAATGTCCAGAACCTGATTGTTAAATACGTCCACACGTCCACCTTCAGAACTGGTAGGGAAACAAGGTCAGGTGCTGTGTTGGCGGCTAACTCTTGACTTCTTCTGTCAACGCCTACGTGGTGTGAGCTCTACCTTTTTTAGAGAAAAATATTCGTTATTACGGTCTTTGCCTCAATGACTTGGTACTCGGTCAAATCTTTCTAAGATGTCCACTTTATTTCATAACCAAACATATCATCTCAAAGGCAAATGTAGGGTTTATAATCTTGTAGCGTCTTTTCATTGATTATCTTAAGCATTTTAAAACTTTTTTAGGGAAAAATATCCGTTATTACGGTCTTTGCCTCAATGATTTGGTACTCGGTCAAATCTTTCTAAGATGTCCACTTTATTTTCATAACCAAACATATCATCTCAAAGACAAATGTAGGGTTTATAATCTTGTAGCGTCTTTTCATTGATTATCTTGACCATGAGAGAAGCTTGGTAATCGGTAATTCTCTTCTCTGTAATTCTGTATTTCTCGACAATTTTATCAAAATCCCTTAATACTAATCATACACTAATCTATAGATTGTAAGGAAGTACAATCTAAAAGAGACTATGTACAATTTTGTACAGTCCAGGAAACTCCCCCAATGACGAAAATTCCGGATTTATATAATCAGGAGATTTTCCTGAATTCCCCTCAACTCAAGACTCAGGAAAATGTGTAAATGGATGTCTTAAGCTGACGAGTGGATGAAGTGGGCGTTGTCATCCAGCTCTTGCCTAAAGAGCCACCAGCCCTTCATGTCAGCCTCTAGAGGATGTTGACATTCTAGAAAGGGTGACCACTTTGTGAGTCAAACTCTGTATTCTTCTTTCCTTCCTGCTGACAATATTTACAATGGTAGCACTATCGTCATTCTGTTCAGCTATCGGCCAGTTTGGAAATATTGGACCGCCATTCGTGATCATGTCAATAAAGTAGATTTTCCTTCTTCCTCTTTCTTCTTCTTCCGGGTACCACACCTTCTCAAACATCTTGTAGTTCCTTCTTATAAAATACAACACTTGTCCTAGCAGCTTATATTATTTTTCATTTTCTATAACGATATAATCAACTTTTCTTCTGAATTATATATCTAATAGTAAAAATTGACAAAGCTCTCAACGGCCAATGAATAAGAGAAAAGGTTGTAAATCTTTGATTTTTGGGTTGAAAGGTATTTGAGACTGACAATATTTGCTATTCTCCTGAGGTATTAACATAACATTGGCTATAGTAGCATCCATAGGGTTTCCAGCCATTGTTAGACGTGGAGGTTTGAGAGTGAAACTGAGGTCACTGCCGTGGCGGACAAGCTAGCCCCAGTGGGGGGCTAACAATTTTGGGGGAGTGGGCAGCTGCGGGACTATCGTTAAATGGGGGGTCGTCCAGTCATCCACATCGGTAAATCGATCGCTAGAGGAAGTCAGCAAGCCATAACCAGATGTGAGTCATCAGGACATCTGCTGAGTACCATTTACCTAACTTACCTTTTATCACGGTACACACAATCTTTTACCTAACAGTAGACTATTCCAATATTGGCTCTGTGACTAGTTTAAATAGACATTTTCTGATATAACTCGATGGAATATAAAGATATATTCACGTTTAATCAGCTAAATTACAGTTGAATGTTAAAAATAACAACGCTAAACTTCAAAAAAAGTGCAGCTTAACGTGGTAAACGGGCAACTAAAATTTGCAAATATGCTAGAAGCATTTATAAGGAACGGCTAAACACGATATCAAAGGGCAAATACTACGAGATTAGTCTTGGTAAATAGCAAATCAACATTACAAAAGAACAGTTAAACCTTCACCGAAAGAAAGTAAACGTTGACATAGAATAGCTAAACCTAAGGGCAATAAACGTTAGATAGATAAACCTTGTAGAAAACAATGTTTCAAAAGAGCAATCAAACATGGGCAAAGAGACAAGAAAAACTTTGACATCGATTATCTAAACGTTAAAAAAAAAGTGCAACCAAATAAACTTGGATAAAGAAATCTACATCATAAACCATAACCAAAATCCATTAAACGTTAAAAAAAAGTGTAACCAAATAAAGCTGGATAAAGCTACATGGTAAGCAATAACCAAAATACATTTTCAACACACACACGTTGCAAAAAAAAAAAACAAAAAACAATCAAACGTGGGTAAAGAGACAAGAAAAACTTTGACATCGATTATCTACGTTAAAAAAAACTGCAACCAAATAAAGCTGGATAAAGCTACATGGTAAAGCAATAACCAAAATACATTTTCAACGTTGCAAAAAAAAAAAAAAAAAACAATCAAACGTGGGTAAAGAGACAAGAAAAACGTTAACGTAGAATAACTTAGCAACGAACAACCAACGAGACATGGATAACAATACAAGATAAACGTTAATAAAATTCAGTTCAACGTTGCAAAAAAAGCAATCAAACGTGGGTAAAGAGACAAGAAAGACATGGAATATCTAAACGTCAGCAAAGAGACATTGCTGAAGAGACAAGGATGACAAAGAGCATCCGTGATTCAGCCCCAGTAATTGACAGATAAGACCCTCCAATTTGTCTGTGACATCGCACTGGAAGGACAATTACACCGGGAGAGCAATCCCCCCATCCAGATTGTCCGATTTTAACTCGAATTGACGCAATAAGAAACCCATCACCTTAAGTATTTGATCATCCTAAACTTCACATTACGTACTGCACTTGATTAATGCTTGGAATTCCTTCTAAAATCCTCTTGAAAACATTTTAAAGAAGTATTACCATTTTTAGCCCATTTTTTATACTGTTGTACAATGGTTTATTATTGTTATAATCAATTTATTCACGATCGAACGTTGTGGCCCACTGTACGTATTACATCCCAAACACGATGCGACGCCAGCTATCACTGTCTTGAGCTCGATGTACTATCTCAGTGACTGTCAAGCCAGTGTGTTATTATATAGGCAATAATAGATTAGCTGGAGTGACGGTCACTAAATAATTACAAAAAAAAAAAAGAGAATATTTGTACATTTAGTCACCAAAATTTTCAAATTCTTTTTCTTGTTGCTTATTCCTTAAGTCGTTTAAATGAATCTCCATTAAGTTCCACTGTCTCCTCTTTTTTTTTTGTTTTATTAAATTGGTTTAATGGACACTAACAACAAAGATTTGGGCTTTGCTATGGATCTTTGAGATGATCAGATTTGGGTTTGCAAGATGAAAACATTTTTGTGCCATTAAAAAAAAAAAAAAACTCGTGAAAACTTAAAATAACCGGCTTTCTTAAGTGATGAATCCTTTAAGGAATTTGGAAAATGTGATCAACCAGACTGTTACAATTTGTACATTACTTAGTTGAATTGGATAACAGAATTGGAACACTTTATAAATCCTATTACAAGGTTGTCCCAAAAGTTCGTAAACACTTGCAAAAAATTGAAATACCAATATTATTCGCCGTTATGTATAATGTCTTTGTATTATGTATACAGTAATTATATTATTACGTATTCGCCGTAATAATATTATTCGCCAAGTAATAATAAAAACAACGTTTTTAAGAAAAACACGAACTTTTGGGATAACCTTATAGAAGAAATAAACGGAGATGAACTGGAAATATTCACAGAAGGAAAGGTGGACCAAGTATATCTCAATATGGAAATCAGAAACCATTTCCATAAAAAAGGCACGGCCCAAGATAATATAATGTTATTTGTAAAATCAAATAATTTCAAAATCTTTAATAGCAAATTCTTTCATTGTGTATAAACATTTCATATAGAGAAATATCTTGACGTTTCGTATATATTTGTGAAAAAGAGAATATTTCTCGAAAGATTAAAATCATAGAATAAAAGAAATAGCGATTAAAAAAAAAAACTGGAGTTGCCCTTTTATTACAAGTTTTATATGTGCTGAGCAATTATATTAACACTTATAATGATATTGTAGCGTGGTTTATTTTTGTTAATTACATAATTTTAAGTTTTAGCTTTTATTAAATTTGCATAGTTTGGTTTTAATTTTCATTGCTATAGAAATGTATTTTCAATTTTAGAGGAAGACCGTTCGTTGTGAATAAAGTTTATTTCTACTTACCTCTCCTGGTAGCTATATTACAACGCGGCAATAAATACCCAAAAGAAAATCGGGAAAGATGAAAAAGAGCAGAAGATAGAAGAAAACAAAGAGAAGGCCAGTAGTAAAGTGACACTTCACTTTAGTCAGCAGCCGATCAGTAGCAAGATAATGTCCTTCCAACGGTCAAACGCGTTCCAGATGTCCACTCAACCGGAAATCGTCTGATGACAATTTGCCATATTTCCGCACAGGAAAAAAAGTCGATAAATAGAGATAAATTTTTCTATTTGAGTAAAATGATAGGTTATGGATGCGGAAGGATATCTCTATAGATACTGTATGGATTCTTAATGGAACGTGCCTTTCGATAAAAGAAAGTGATTTTCTGTATCACGTTTTACCATCAAATTCCATTTCGAATAAACGTGTCTTATAAAGGTGTAGCGTTCTTAACAGTGTGTCATACCTCGTGTTAAATTTACATATCCATCTATGTAAAAATGTAAAATTTCGAAAATATTATAGACGCGTATGATTCTTTTAAAAATTAAACAATTTCAACTGCCCTTACTGCAATTATAAATTAACTAGACGAATGGCCCGGGCAACGCCAGGGTTTTACCCGAGTGCGAATATATTTTAAAAACGTTTTAATTCAAATACTATTCGTTACAATTATAAATTGGCGCCATGGATGTCACTCTTGTGAAACGTCCCGTTCCAAACTGTGTGTTTTTAAAATGTTTTAACTATATATAATATAACGGTATAATAACGGTATAAAGAAATAATGAGCCTATAGCCTAGTGGTCATGGCATCTGCCCGGTAAGCGGAAGGTCGTGAGTTCGATTCCCATCCCTTGACACTCTTTTTATTTTATCCATTCTGACCAAAATCTATCCGTGAACTTCACACAGACAGAATAAGGCAATTATATAAGTAGACTGCCCGGTAAGCGGAAGGTCGTGGGTTCGATTCCCATCCCTTGACACTTTTTTTATTTTATCCATTCTGACCAAAATCTATCCGTGAACTTCACACAGTGAACTTCACACAGACAGAAAAAGGCAATTATATAAGTAGATCTTCATCTTGTCTACACCTTGTATACATCTTGCTTCCTAGGGTTGCCTAGAGTGGCCGCTATAGACAGGGTGGTCTGTATAGACAGGTGGATGTATCACACTGCTGATAACAGGGTTGCCTAAAGTGACCGCTATAGACAGGGTGGTCTGTATAGACAGGTGAATGTAACACACTGATGATAACAGGGTTGCCTAGAGTGGCCGCTATAGACAGGGTGGTCTGTATAGACAGGTGGATGTATCACACAGCTGATAACAGGGTTGTCTAGAGTGGTCGTTATAGACAGGGTGGTCTGTATAGACAGGTGTATGTATCACACTGCTGATAACAGGGTTGCCTAAAGTGACCGCTATAGACATGGTCGTCTGTATAGACAGGTGAATGTAATACACTGATGATAACAGGGTTGCCTAAAGTGACCGCTATAGACAGGGTGGTCTGTATAGACAGGTGGATGTATCACACGGCTGATAACAGGGTTGTCTAGAGTGGCCGCTATAGACAGGTGTATGTATCACACAGCTGATAACAGGGTTATCTAGAATGGCCGCTATATACAGGATGATCTGTATAGACAGGTGGATGTATCACACAGCTGATAACAGGGTTGTCTAGAGTGGTCGCTATAGACAGGGTGGTCTGTATAGACAGGTGTATGTATCACACAGCTGATAACAGGGTTGTCTAGAGTGGCCGCTATAGACAGAGTGGTCTGTATAGACAGGTGGATGTAACACACTGCTGATAACAGGGTTGTCTAGAGTGGTCGCTATAGACAGGGTGGTCTGTATAGACAGGTGTATGTATCACACTGCTGATAACAGGGTTGCCTAAAGTGACCGCTATAGACAGGGTGGTCTGTATAGACAGGTGGATGTAGCACACTGCTGATAACAGGGGTGTCTAGAGTGGGGCAGGGAGGACACTTGTTCGCCGGCAGCCAATGGGCGCGCATTCTATCCGTGAGCTTCAGACAGAATAAGGCAATTATATAAGTAGATGGGAGGGCCTGGCTAATCAGTGGTGAACCCTCCCAGCGGTTTCGCTAGTGTAATCTACCATTTAATCAGGCCTTACCATTAAATTTTCCATTGCAGTAAGGGCAGTAGAAATTGTTTAATTTTTAAAAAGAATCATACGCGTCTATAATAGTTTCAAATTTCATAACAGATGGTGCGCTAATGCATCATAATATAAATGTTCAATGTGTTGAAGTCGTTTAATAGAGAATTGCAAGACATTTTAAAATCCATCATGACGACAATTTTGTGCTATTTACTTCAAATGCTAAATATTCTTAAATGATAATCGTATTGGGTAGTAATTTGCTATTGCGTATCCTAAAAGATGCACAGCATGTCTACACATGGGAAAATTGGCTAGAGCCGCGCTTATGATTATTCACACATTGGTAGGGTTTGGATTTTTGCAAGCAATGAAAGTATGGCATCGATTCAATATATTCTGAACTAGTGAAATTGAACGTTTTACCTCTTCAGAATAAACTGGTGTAAAATTATAAAACTTGACACAAATGTAAAGAGAAAGATATCTGATAGTGCAACTAAAAGCTTTCGGAAACTGTCGGAATTAATATTAACTAATAGTTGATTTTGGTTCATTTGACCAATAATGAAATAATTTTAAAAATCACGATTAGTTTTATATATGTATTTATTCCGAAAGATGGTGTAAACCATCAGTAACTTCTAGTTTCATGATCAAGATATGCCTTTCTCTTAATTTTTCAACCTATAATCCCAGTATAATTTCACTTTCGTACTATTTTTTTAAATACAAATGTACAGATTATTACAAAGACCAAAGAATTAAATTGTGCCCTCATTTAGCTATTTTAAGACATATTCATGGGGGTCGGTGGAAGGCTGGTTAAACCGTTTGGTTTTCGACCACTAGGACCCGGGTTCGATTCCCGCATTGGACACTTTTTTCTGTTTAAAGAAAAAAAATGCTCCAATGGCCCCCGATTCTTGCAAAAGTCCAACCCCACCAGCGAGTGCAAGTAACCAAACGGGGCTCTGGCATTAGTAAGTGCAAAGTCGAACTGCTTTTCACATGTGTAGACATGTGGTGCACTTACAGTAAAAGCAGTCGCTAACTACCCACCATGATTATCATGGCCTGTACCACGTGTACTAGGGATAAGCAAAAAAAAAAAAGACATATTCATGAAAATTTTAATCATTTCTTACACGCCACAAAAAATTATTGCAATATCCAGCGCACCAGTGAATGCAAAGTAAACAAACTCTGCCACACTTGTAAGTGCAAAAGTCGATCTGTTTTCTACATGTGTAGCCATGTCGTGCACTTGCATTAAAAGCAGATGCTAATTATGTCCCGCCATGACTATCATGGCCTACAACTCGTGTACTAGGGATAAATAAAACTGCTTTGCCAGAGTTTCCTTATCTCAAAGAAGTGTTTTAAGTACAGCTTTGTAGAAAATAAGTTTCAAAACGCTGTCAACAACATAACTACGGATTTGAAAGAAGAAAAAAACGATCAGATTCCCAGGAATGGTAAGCTTCAATTTGTGAAAGAACGTCAAGGTCCAACCAAGGTTTATGGCGTCCACCTAGCGGTCAGTAAGTGGCATTCCTAGGCCACAGCGGCTTCTCATTGTGACTTTCATCCAAACAAACAGTCTATCATAATCTTTTCTTGTTCCCATTGGCCGTAATGGTGCAGTCGTCCTTGTGTCTTCGTCCATTCACAGCCTCTATAACGACTCGAACATTGCTGTAGACAAATATTTGGTAATCTTTCTACACTTCTTTATCTATGTAGAAGGCTTATTGTTAGCACACACACAGTAAAACGCCTCTTTGTGCAAACCTTCTTTAACGGCCACATTAGATTAACGCCGCTTTTTCGCAAATCCTTTAAAACATGTCCCTAGTACAAACACACGTGATACAGACCATGATAATCACGGTGGGTTGCAGTTAATGACGGCTTTTACTTTTAGCGCACCATATATTAGCACATCTGTAAAGCAGTTCGACATTTAAACTTACAAGTCTGCCAGAAGACGTTTGCAAGAATCTGGGGAAAATTGGAGTAATTTTCTATTCAAAAAAAAAAAAAAAGTGCCGAATGCGGGATTCAATCCCGGATCTTGGCTGTCGAAAAACGATGGTGATATAATTCTACGGTATGCAAATACGATAGATACTTAGAGTTGAATAATATTTTATCAACTCAGATATGTAAATATGGATATATTGTACACACGATGTCGAACTTAAGTCGTCCTGAGTGTGAAGCCGGTAACTTACCATTAGACCATATTCAAAGGTAAACATTTTGTTTATAGATATCAGTAGTCTCTTTAGGCGTTTCACAGCGAATGTCGCCTCAAATCCGACCAATGACCAATAAAATTGGTTCTTAAAGCTACATCTCATTTTAATGTTCAAAAGGCGTTAATAAGTTTCTTTTATTTTGCCATATATCGGACGAGATTTCGAACCAAGGCTCTTCAACAGATCCGTGAGACGCCCAAAGAGTGAGACTACTTGCACAAAATGCTTACCTTTGAATATGGTCTAATGGTAAGTTACCGGCTTCACGCTCTATACGACTTAAGTTCGACATCGTGTGTACAATATATCCATATTTACATATCTGAGTTGATAAAATTATTCAACTCTAAGTATCTATCGTATTTGCATACCGTAGAATCATATCACCATGGATTTTCGACGGCCAAGATCCGGGATTGAATCCCGCATTCGGCACTTTTTTTCTGAATAGAAAATTACTCCAAGTTTCCCCAGATTCTTGCAAAAGTCTACCTCACCATGCTAGTAACCAAACGGGTTTCTGGCAGACTTGTAAGTTTAAATGTCGAACTGCTTTACAGATGTGCTGATATATGGTGCGCTTAAAGTAAAAGCCGTCACTATAACTACAACCCACAATGATTATCACGGCCTGTACCACGTGTACTAGAGATAATATGATATAGAATTATATTAAATAAATAGAATATCAATTTTTATTCGCGATCTAACGTTGTGGCCCACTGTACGAATTACATCCCAAACACGATGCGACGCCAGCCATCTCTGTTTTGAGCTCGATGTACCATCTAGGCGACTGTTACGCCAGTGAGATATTAGATAAAACTAAACATAATTGAATCTAAATAGGATATTTATTGAGAATATTGGTATATATAGTTGAAATTTTATATCCTCCTGTTTATACCTTTTTCGTCTCTAGTTAGCAATGAACATAGGATTAATCTGTTATGTTTGTGTGGACTGCATTGGTATAATGACCCATTGCCTACTCTGTTTTACATATAGTTCGACATAGCGAACAGACTTTAGAGCACTCTTTTATTATTGAAACAATATACCTTATTTTATAAAGGAAATTACTGTAATTAGTCAAATTAAGCACCAAAAAGAATCGAATTTTTAACCAAACCACCTACAAAAAGAACAAGCCATACAGTTAGACAACCAACCACATATGGGAAGTGAAGACTTAGGTTACCAGAACAGCCAACCACTGGCCAAGACAAACCCAGGAAGGTGTAGGATTTCTATCAAAGTAACGCTTCCACCATTAATTCCCATATCACCCACGAAAGAGGTAAACAAAGGCGACATAAATCAGAGAACCAGCGGGAGATCCTAAATATGGATTCGACTACAGATTCATACACTGACTTCATTCCTTTCTTCCGCCAGCATAATGGATGAGAGACTAAAAATACTTGGCACCCACTTTCCCCCTTCTTCATCTGAATGATGGTTCTTTACCTTTTATACGTTATATGAACATAGCGCCACATATAGGTGAATTCAACATTGATGAGCCCAATATTTTATATCTTAGGTTTGATGTAGTTGCAGAAACTAGTTAAAAAACAATTTCGGCCATTTATTGTCCACCAAAAAGGTGGAAAGATTATCAGTGAAATATTAACAATATTTATCTAATAAGTGAAGCATTGCAAGACTTCTCTAATAAGTGAAGCATTGATAAGACTTCGCTAAAAATCTTCCTTTAATCATGTGAATAAAAAGAGTTGCAGCATCTTATTGTTTTTTTTTTGTAATTAATCGTTGTTATATATATATTACCCATAAAAATTACTCAGTAACACTTTTTATATCATTGTTTTATTGTTCTTTTTTGGACTCCGAGTCTATATAAGTCTAAAGTCTTAATAAAAGGTCATTGTTGTTCATATTGAAGTCTCTCATGGCAGTCATTAGTACTGTAATAATAGAAAATATTATAAAACATTCAAATTGGTAAATATGCAAAGTTGTTTGATCCTTAATAATTCCATAATATCTTCTATTAATGATTTCGATGTGTGGGATCTATGCAAATAGAAATAGAGAGGAAAGATATCAAAATGAAAGTAAATATGTAAATAAAACGAAAGAGTAAGTAAATTAATGTAAAAACATCTCGGTGAGCGAGTGTAGGATAATTTAAACTGTAATTTGATTGGCCCGAGGGAAGTTACAGATGTGAAAGTCCACCCGCCCCACGTCGGGCGCCAACCACGACATCGTGAAGCTGAGAAAAAAGAAGGCCACCACCGCAGCCAATCACTTTCCATTAATGATAGAGCTGACGACCTAGATTCTCTTGGTGATCAAGTATTGATGACCAAGGTTACCTTAATCTCACTTTTTATTGGAATATGTCACAAGCCTTGTCCCCGACAAGCACAAGATATTCTGAGCATTAAGATGAATAGTTAGAGGCTCTATATAAAGAGATAAAATAGGCTTTCTTTGAAGGATAGCAATAAAATTATTCGAAAAAAGAAAATAATATTTTAAGATATTTTTTTTTTGTCTTAAATGTTAAAATATGTTTTTATATTCTTACGTTTGTTGTTTTTTTATAATAATGAAGATACAAATTACATTGTTGTTTATTATCGTTTGTTTAAAAATACATTGCATGTAATGATTATAACAAATGACTTCTTAATTTAATATATATAAAAATCAGTGAAAAAAGGAATAATTAATTATAAAATTCACAAACGTGACAATATATTTTGAAAAATCCAGAAGATTTAAATAAAGAATAATATATATGCTATTTAACTACTATTTTATGTGCATATATCTTAAAATTTTCAATTAAAATGACATATATTGGATCAAAATATAATTTATTTACCAATATTTCAGTTGGCTGAACGCCAACCTTTTTCAAGGTATTACAAAACGATATACAAGGTGCGTTCATTAATTTCCAGGACTGGTTAAAAAATAATATAAATAAAAAAGCTAGAGAAAATATTTTTTTACAGAGTTGAATATTGGACATTCGACCACACCTGACTGAAAGCACGAGTCTCGTGGCGCACGCGCCGATCTAAAAATAGAACAAAACAACTTCCTTGTAAGGTTCGCATTTCTAATTTTAAAATGGCCATTTTCGAAGAGCAGAGAATCTGCATTAAAATTTGTTTTAAATTGAAAAAAAAGTGCTACTGAGACGTATGAATTGATTAAAGAAGCTTTTCTACAGGTAAACTCCGTATAATTAGTATAAACGAATAACGAATCTAAAGTTTTACGAAGGAGCCTTCGTAAAACTTTAGATTCGTTATTCGTTTATAAAGAAGCTTTTGGCGATGCAGCTTTATCCCGTTCAAGAACTTTTGAATGATTTTCACGCTTCCAAAAAGGTCGGGAAAAGGTAAACGATGATCAGCATACTGGGCGTCCAAGATCATTTCGTTGCGAGGAAAACAAGCTCAAAATAAAGGAGTTAATTAAATCTAACAGAAGAATTATCTTCAGTGACTGGACTATCTGTTTATTTGGGGATAATGAGGTGCTTAAGGGAGGCAGTGCGCCTTAAAAGACCTGAAAGATGGCAAAACAATGACTGGATACTTCACGTCGGTAATGCGCGGCCGCACACAGTCCATGTTGTTTTGCAGTTTTTGGCCAAGCATTCAACCATACAGATCCCTCATCCACCCTATTCCCCCGACTTAGCCCCCAATGACTTTTTCCTCTATCCTAAATTGAAAATTAACTTGAAAGGACGGAAATTTGACAACGTTGATATGATACAAGCTGAATCGAAGGCAACCTTGAGGAACCTCTCAAAAAGTGATTTTATCTCCTGCTTCGACAATTGGAAAAAAAGATGGAACGGGTGTATTGAGGCAGGAGGGGCATATTATGAAAAATATTAAATTAGTTTTTTTATTTGTTTTATTTTTTCAAAAATACAGAGCAGTCCTGGAAATTAATGAACGCACCTTGTATAACTTAAAATATTCATCAGTATTGTTCAACGCAATAATTGATTATAAGTAATATAGGTCTATGGTTGTAACTATCCCCATATAGCTATAGGATAAAGTTATTTTTCTAAATCAGTTATAAAGCATCGGTTAATATTTTTTAAATATTCAAGATTTTATCAAAAAATTTGAAAATGAATACACTAGTGGGTTTTTTTTTAAGTTAAGGAACAAATAATTCACACTGATGAAAATTTCAAATTACCTGAATATATAAAAAAGTTAATTTGCATATACAAGCATATTACATAGGCGCTAGTAATATGTAAATACAAAAATAAAAGATACGACGCTCATTTTTATGGTTAATGATCTTGTTTGATAAATAGTAACCACTGAAAATACATTAAGTACATATATTTTTATATTTTTATTGAAAATAGAGAAATCCATAAATAAATCTTTAAATAAAAAGGTATATATTAGATCAAAATATCATTTATTTTACCAATATTTCAGTTGGCTGAACGCCAACCTTTATCAAGGTATATATATTTTTATATATTAATATTATTTTATTAACAATTATTTTGTGCCTTAATTTCTACATATCGGTGTATTAAAAATGAGTTTGTAGTACGTAAATAATTTATAATGTTTATATAAAATTTTCAATGATCATTTAAAATGTGCCAAGTATGTGAACAATTCCACGTAACGCATCAATGGCGGGAGAACGGCACCCAATCGTCTGTTCTAGAATTTACTTCAAGAAGGTAATGTTCTGCAGACGACTGCGATCAGGTAATGGCAGGTATTACGTCCGATGTCCACTGCCAGGCACAATGAGCGCTCTCACAATAGGGAGATAACCGCTCGCATTGTAACCAGACGATTGTGCGCGAAAAAACACGTGGCCATTTATATTCTAATAGGGCTACTGGTCAATAGTCCAACTCTTTTTTTCTTCTTGGTCACTGAACTATCTATCCAAACACAGATCGAAAATTTAGGTCAACATCTTTTAATTATTTAATGAAGATTTCTCTACAATTGTGAAATTTAATAAGGATTCTGTGATGAAATTTTATTTTCTTACCCCATCAAGCAGTAATTACAGATGGCTAAAAAATCAAAGTGTTGGGAAATTTTTACTTTGATTCTTCTCTTTTATGTGCAATTCTTAATTAAAAGAAATGTTATGATTATGGGTGATTTTTCATTATAAAATTATTGATAATTTTTATAAAATATTTATGATTTTATCGACATTTTACGCAAAAGATGAGTTTCCAGAAGTAAAAATGGAATTTTTCGGGTCAATCAGTGAATTCATTACTCTATAGAAGAGAGTAGGTTATGTACATATATTTGAGAAGGGAAAATAGAATTCCGGTAAAAGGTTTTCTCTTTTTTAGGTTTTGCAAGTTTTCGAGCAAATTTCTGCTCTTCAACGGACAATTATTTTGTACAATATTAAAATGTGATCTTTCTAGTTAACTATTGCACATGTAAAATGTAAGGCGAAGATTAATAGTAAAAGTTATTTTTCTTTTAAAGATATCTAAATACATAAAGTGCAATTTCTTATAAAATATAGCTTTCACTATTAATCTTCACCCTATAATAGAAACATATCAATATGTATAGAGGTTTCCAAAATGTATTTTGGTCGAATTTTTACAACTGGTCAACAAATTTATCATTTCATCTAAGTTATTACAGTTAAACCTGTTTATAGTGCCCCCTCTTGGGACTCACCAAAATAAGGTACTATAGAGAGAGGGTGCTATAGACAGGTCACTTTGAATCTAAATCGCATCGTACTATCGTATTTAATATCGGGCGCTATAGAGAGGGCGCTATAGACAGGTTTAACTATATATATATATATTTTTTCTTTTCTCATTGCTTTTTGGACTGTGTTAACACTTTATATAAGACTATATAGCTTAATAGAGACTATACGTCTTGAAAAGGACGAAAGTGGGTCATCGAAATATCGGATAATGAACATTCTAGAGGGTTGATGAGAGTCTACATTTTGAATTGATTATATTCCAACTTATAGTAATGGTGTTCTCTATATGTGCGGATATTTAAATCCTTCCAATTTCTACAAGAAGGACTAAATCCGTTGGTTGTATTGATGATTAATAAACATCATCAGATTCATTAATGAATATATCAAATCTATCAAGTTTTCAAGCAAGATTAAGACAGTTCAGACATGTACCAAGTAAATAAAACAATAGTTTAAATATTCTATAAATCATTATAAAAAAGCTATATCTTTTATCATTATATTCACGAGGCAAGCTTTCAAGCTTAAACAATCTTATACAGACTTAAAACAATACTTAACGATCTAGCTAAAGCATTAGGCATTGTTGTAGGGCTGTTGTGTGTGTGAATACCTTTTTAGGCTTTAAATCTATACTTTCTCTCGTGAATATAATAAAAACATCACACCTTTTAATTGTTATTATATCTTCTAAATCTGAATTGATCTATATCATTGATGAAATAAACAACAATGACACTCCCAATACGTCTTGATTGTATCCAACCCTCACAACTGTACATTTGGGTCAAATCTGGAAAATGATCAAGTTCCTGAGATGTTGTTGTTGTCGTGTCCAATGAAGAGCCTCAGGTGTCTCCATGCATCTCTATCACAGCAGTTGCAATTCATTGGAAAATGGGTGCCGTTGCCACGTTAGTCACCTTGGAAACGAACCAGAATTTGGTCAAATATCCCAAGGATCCAGGGGGGACCGCAGGGAGGTGTGGTCGGACTTCTCTCTTCCCCCCTGTTCCTGAGATATTATTAACTTATGTATATTTGATATTCCATCAGATACCATATTGTAGGAATAAAAAAAAAACATTTCAACAACCTTTCTATCATATAGTCTGATACAAATAATGTATGTTGCATGGTAATTAGTATCTGTATTATATAAAAGATAACAAGAGAGAGGGTGTATATATAAATAAAGGATAATTAGATGCTATGTACATAACACCAGATGTAGTCTGCCCCTCCCCACAGAGAGTGAGTGTTCCAGATATAGAGATGTACTGTCAGTGAATGTGACGATGTGTTCCTACAAATTATAGGCTTGCTGGCCGAGAGTGCTGTATCTAAGTATAAACGTCAACATCCTTTCAGGATCTTATCTTGGAGGATTGGGTTCACTCGGGGGATTACACAGTGAACCAGTTCTTGGATGTCGCTCTCTGAACTGGGTCGTGTAGCTTCCCAGAACTCCAGGTGTGGTTGGTTGGTAGATGCACTATATTTCTGTTGTTCCAAAATAACTTTATTAGGTACCGCTAAAAAATAAACCTAGCTTATGTTATTTACAATGTGAATAATATGAAGAGGTTCTTCACGTAAAAAAGTGTCCAATGCGGGATACGATCCCGGTTCATGGATGTCGGAACCAGGTTTATAACACCGGTCATCGACTTTACTATATTTCTAAAACAGGGTTGGTGTCTATACACAACTATTTACAACCGGTTTGGTAGAATGCACTATTTTCTACAATTGAGCTGGGTGTAACCATGGGAACAGACATTGCTGATCGTTAAATATACAAGGGAGATTTCTAAAATCTAATAGAAATCTAATATTTTCAATTAAATATATTTCTAGGAGTTTGGTTTTTCAACTTCTCAAATGTTGGAAGAAATCCCATTATCCCTGTTATTTTCATACTAAATGGAGCTATGGGGGCTATTCAATTCAAATTTTGACTCTATTCCGTTATCAATTGATCTTATTTGCATACTCAATTTGATAAATTTCAAACGAAATCATGTTTGTGAATTGAGAAGTCTCTTTGAAAGTCCACAATTTAGGAATATAACTCATAATTCGGCAGAATTTGAAATTACCTTAGACTAACAAAGAGTACTGGGTGGATTTTATAAATTCTGATTTTGTTGTCGTGTCAGATTCACCAATCTAAAGAAGGTAAAGAAAGAAGAGAACTGAGATGATAAAATGATCACAAAAGCATAAGCTTTGAGGACAGTAGAATACTACCTCGAGCACAAATAAGTCTTTTGGTATCAATTAATTACAAGGAAAAGCGGGCCATCTGTATTTCAAAATGTCAACTATTCTTCAATCATATTTCAATGGGAGTGAAGTATTCGAAGTCCCTGGCCACGATAAGAATCCTAGAGTCGGCGGAGAGGAAGTCCTCTGATCTACATTCGAGGACGCTGCTCCTCCCAAAACGTCCTCGATAATTAAAAGGATCCTTTCAATTAAATGGTGGTAGTCCATTGTAGGAGTGACCTCAAAATTTGGTATGCCTTGGAGATGGTAATCTGTAGGAATAGGGGACACCACCAATTACAATTGTTATGGGGCGTTTACCTCAGGAGTGGGGTTTTTAGTTTAGAAAACTTTACCTTAAATGTTTTCCTTCTTACCTTTAGTTGTTCTTTTTCCTTAGTTTTCTATCCTCTATACATTAGAATCTTCTTTGACGTAAGGCCGTCATTTACTTAGGTCTGTCTTAAATGTTTTTAGTTTTCCTACTCTCTGGAACGACCTCTGCTAAATCTAAGAGAAATGAGAAGATTTCTCTACAGATATTCATCAACATATTTAAGATGCTCAAATAGAAGTTTGTAGAATCTCCGCCTAACACTCACAAATATACGTAAGGTACTAATCTGACCATTAATCTCCCTTTAAAATTCACTAAAAACCTGAATTTTTTACCCCTGTAGGTAGTGATAAAGAATGTACCACAATACCATCTTTAGAAAATTCAGACAAAAAGCCAACCTGCATACCATGGTTTCTGGCTATGGCCTTCATCAGTACAGGGGCGACTTCAATCTCCTAATATCCTACGAGATGAGTTATGAAATCGGTCGAATTTTCCTAAAAGATGCTTAAGCTGGTAAAGTGTCAGGACCAGTTTTCAGGCCGAGATGCAATACAAAATTTCTGGAAAATGGTATTCATGTGCCAAGAAGGGCACCTCTCCCTTCAAAATACATTAAAAACAAAACATTTTATGCGAGCAATAGAAATATTTGAATAAGAAAAACTAACTTTTTTGGGCAGAGTTTCTTTATTTTGAGATGTTTTTGTTTACCATCCCTATAAAAAACATACAGATAGTAAACCTATATACATAGTATGTAAATAAAAGTTTATAAAGTTGCATATCTATGCAAAACATCTGACAGGTATTGATAACTATTCTAAAACTACTACAAGTTGTTCAAGGTGACCAAATTCCTGTGACCTTAATTGCAAGCTAATTTCAATAAAAAAGAGTCGTTTGTAAAACAAACATATTTTCATTTTTCAAAACTATACTAAATCTAGTTAGTGTGTTTGCAAGTTAGAAAAAACATGTACAATAACTGTTAACATACATTTTACACTAAAAATAAAGGATATATATTATTTTAGACACTTATATAAAAAAATTAATTAAAAAAAAGACAATTGCAGTTCCTGTCCGTTTTTCGGGTCCGAAAGTAATTTCTAAAAAGAGAAAATTGACACCGGATAAGGAAGCGATTGGATTCCTAGACCTACTTCCTTGGTCGTTTATGGAGGTTATCAGAGATTTGATCGACGACCATATATGGGCATCAATGGCGTGCTGCAGCTCCTTGGGACAAAGGAGGTGACATGTTCTCAACACAGCTCTCTTATAGAAAAATCCGATAACATACGAAATGGTAGCATTAAAGCATGGAAGTTTCTTTCAAACATAAAACACACTCTTACTGTCTTTACCGCGATGAAAAATATTCGATAATATGATTTATATACCTAAATAGGGGGTCAGTGGAAGGATGGTCTAAACACCGTTGGTTTTCGACAGCTATGACCAGGGTTCGATTCCCTAATTGGGTACTTTTTTTCTGATAAAAAATGCTCCAATGGACTCCGATTCTTGTAAAGGTCCAAACCCACCAGCAAGTGCAAGTAACCAAACGGATCTCTGGTACATTTGTAAGTGCAAAGTCGAACTGCTTTCATGTGTAGACATGTGGTGCACTTACAGTAAAAGCAGTCGCCTACTTCTAACCACCATGATTATCATGGCCTGTACCACGTATACTAGGGATAAGCAATATATATATATACCTAAATTGTCTTAAAGAGTTTTGAAGATTATTTAGATAAATTGGTTGATGTAGCCATAAACTGTCTTAGGTTACTTAGTGGGTTGGTAGATTATTGATATAAACAACGTCGCTTTTCGACAGTCATGACACAGGATCGAATTCCGCAATTGACACTTTTTTTCTGAATAAAAATTGGCTCAATGGTCCTCAATTCTTGCGAAATATCAACCCTACCAGTGAGTCAAAAACAACATACTGAGCTCTGACCCATTATAAAACTGCATGTGTGAACATGTGGTGTATTTTCAGTAAAAACAGTTACTAACTACCCACCTTGATTATCATAGCCATTACCAGATGTACTAGAGATAATAATAATAAAAAAGTTGGAAACGAGAATCGAGGCAGATTTTAAATAACTGGGCTGTTAGAGACCGGAAAAAACTACTTACTTATTTTGTATAACTCTGTCGAAATATAAATACCAAAACTGGTTTAAAACAGAAATATAAAAATTCTTTATTACTTCTATAAAAGATTCTAAACAATTCTTTAATATACTTACTTGGCCAGCTTCGAGCTAAAATACTAATTATCTATACTATTTAAATGTCTATGAAATTATAAATTAACACAAAGCAATAACGCGCCATCTATATAAATATAACGAAAGGATTTAAGCACGAATGTTTCTTTTATACACAATACAAATCCTCACTGCGATGAAAAATATATTGGGAGGGCTTGGCTCATAAGTGATGAACTCTCCCAGAAGTTTCGCCAATTTAATCTACCAGACCGCTTCTTAGAGCTCTAATACTGTATTGGACGATTCTGCTTATATACGCAGCACTGAAGAGTGGAATCTCAGAAATGGTATTCAAGAAAACTATGTTCTAAATGTTTATTTTCGAGATATCTTCCTCTTATAAGAGAAACAAAATCAATCTTCATTCTATAACGGAGATCGGTAGTGTGGAATTAATATTTTCGTAATTACATATGTTCCTTTCTGATGGCTTTCCGCTCAGTTTGGGAAAATATATCTTCTTCTTCTTTTTTATCTCCACTCAATCATATCAGGGTATTAAGCTTGTAGAGCTTGTTGATGGTGTCTACTGGGGATGAGTAGAGCTCATCAATGTATGGGTCAATACAGTAAATAATTTAGTTTGGGGTTGCAGGTTGAGAAGCGAAATTATATCTTCTTCTTTCTTATCTCCGCTCAATCATATTAGGGTATCAAGCTTGTAGAGCTTGTTGATGGTGTCTACTGGGGAGGAGTAGAGCACATCAATGTATGGGTCAATACAGTCAATAATGTATCAATAGTTTGGGGTTGCAGGTTTAGATGGGAAATTATATCTTCTACTTTTTTATCTCCACTCAATCATATTAGGGTATTAAGCTTGTAGAGCTTGTTGATGATGTCTGCTGGGGATGAGTAAAGCTCATCAATAGATGAATCAATACAGTCAATAATGTAGTTTGAGGTTGCAGGTTCAGAAGGGATATTATATTTTCTTCTTTCTTATCTCCATCCAATCATATTAGGGTATCAAGCTTGTAGAGCTTGTTGATGGTAAGGTTGATGGTACTGTTGGTGTTATTGATGGTAATATCTGCTAGGGATGAGTAGAGCTCATCAATGGATGATTCAATACAGTCAATAATGTAGTTTGAGGTTGCAGGTTGAGAAGGGAAATTATATATTCGATTTGAATAAGATGAGAAAAGAATAAGCAACGAGTTGGCAAACAGTATGGCTCACAGATAGAAGAGGAAACTATTGAAGGAAACCTCGGAATCCCAAGTTTTTGTGGCGGGAAACGGGGCGTAGCTGAGTGATTGGGGCAGACGTTATTTCCCCCACCCACTCCTGGGCCACTGAATCGAACAAAAGATGAACAAAAGGAAATTTTCTTTTTTGTTGAAGAATTGATTTGACCCGAATATTTTTATATTTCTTGGAGGAAAAACCACGTTTTGGGACAAATCAGCTGCGATTCAGTTGTTAATAAGAATAAAAAATTGTTTCAATGGCCTCTTACACGAATCCATTCCTTCAGTTAGTTCAAAAACTTAAACCTAGGCATATCTCTCTCTCTTCTATCAAATACATAAAACTCTGAGAGCTCTAATTCTAATGTCAATTGTCTAATTCTTTGACCGTTGTATAAGTTACTGGGACACATCAGGCTCTTCCATGGAGATTTTTCTATTTTAAAATATTACCGCGTGGAAAATTAGGAAAGATAAACTTCAGGATGAGAACAATTTATTTAAGGCAAGAACAAGCTATGAATTATAAACAAAAGATAAGCAATGAGGGAAGTTTACAGAGTAGCAAAATATAAACATAAAAAATGATACTCTGTTAATAAAATAATAAATACTTTGATACATAGCTCCTTTCCTAAGGGAGCTGTGACCCACAGCTTGCAATTATTGTAGTTACTGACATGGATCTGAGGTGGATCTGCCAAGGATTCCATCGAAGTCTTGGAACATTGTCCCTAGTACCTTTGCGTCCTTTTTCTTGCGGCGTGAAGAGCAGCTTTGTCGTCATATCGTCTATAGGAAAATCGATATCTTGGAGGGAAGTCTTGGCTTTGACACGGCGGTAGAATCCTGGAGCCAGTCTCTGAAAATGTAGATCACAGCACCCATGGCCTCTAGGTCTTCTCGGCGATCTTCAGTTTGTCTTCCCTAATCTACCCAGAATCTCCACCAAAATGTCATGTGAAAAATTAGGAAAGACAAACTTCAGGATGGCACAGCAATTTATTCAAGGCAAGAACAAACTATGAATGATAAACAGGCAGTTAGTACGCGCACGACTCTCTCTCTCTAGCTTTCGTGCCTAAAAGCCCTTCCTTCTACAGAAGAATACATATAAACTAAATCGCCCCAATATAACATGAAATATAATATATTTTTAGAAACTATTTTACATAACTATCTATAAATGTTGCATATAAAATAAATGATCATATTTCATTATACACACAAATAGGAACACAATTCTAAAAAATCGATATAAAATAAAACAATAAATATTGCTATCTATTAAAAATAAAGAAAGCATATCCTGACTAGGAGCACATGTGCTTTACAGAATGCGACGAGCGCCAACAGCGCGAAACGCGTTCGTGGATGGCTTCTAAAGAAATTGGGTTGGCCAAATATCAGGGAACAGGCTAAATCAATGTTTAATTGATTTCTGTTCCACCAGATGGCGCTCTGCCTTCTGTAAAGCACATGTGCTCCTGGTCAGGATATGCTTTCTTTATTTTTAATATCAACACCTGACCAACTTATTTTTTATTTTTATCTATTGTTTTTTCCTTGCTATCTATGTGTATGTGTGTGTGTGCCTTGCCAAATACTTTAATTTTAATTTGCTCCTGACGAGGACAAAAGATTTCTGTCGAAACGTCGAGATGATAAAAAGATTTACTGGACCGAAGTATCTTTAATTTTAAGAACTATGAATGCCGGCTAGGCAGCCTCTATCTTTAAGATTATGCAATGAAGTCATCTAAATTCCATTCAAGTTTTATAAAGACGCAACTCCGTCGCTCTTTCCTTCAAAAAAGGAAACATAAATCATCTGACTACATAATCCTACGCTGTACCAACCCACTTCCCATGGCAGCTATCCATAAAGTGCAGAGCCTCATAAAAAAGTAGTAAAATGCGCTACGCTCTTGTTGGCAAACACAGAGGCCATGGTGAGGCCGAAGTAGAGCGACCTGGACGTAAAGGTTTCAAGGGCATCAAGGGACATTTTGTCCGTGCTCTTCTAACGACAGCTCTGTCAACCATTAGCACCCATCTAATGATCTCACTGACCCGTTCCATCTTTTCTTCATCCCATCCAATCTTTGCTAAATGAAGATATCGCGTTTGATTTGCTGATAATGGTATTCTTTTTTTATCCAAGATACATGCCCCAGGTCTGTTCCATCACAATGGTAGAATTTCCTTTAACACTTCTCTCGAAGAGTAGGTTAATTGATTTAAAAACTTGATGGAACGATTTCTCAGATGTCATTTTTTGATAGAAGTAGCAGAATCTTTTTGTCAGAATTTTTTTCCAGTAGATATTACAAAATTGTATTTTTTTAAAAGGATTCTTGATCAAAATTTTAATGTTGTTGTTGTCGTGTCCAACGAAGAGCCTCAGATGTCTACATACATCTCTATCACAGCAGCAGCAATGTCCACTATCTTGGGTGTGTAAAGCTGCTTCTCTGTGTTCGTTGGAAAATGGGTGCCGTTGCCACGTTAATCACCTTGGAAACGAACCAGAATTTGGAAAACTTTCTATCAAGTACCAAA
Source organism: Cordylochernes scorpioides (assembly GCA_030710605.1). NCBI lineage: Eukaryota > Metazoa > Arthropoda > Arachnida > Pseudoscorpiones > Chernetidae > Cordylochernes > Cordylochernes scorpioides. The sequence goes on along the minus strand of CP092871.1, from coordinate 68,906,644 downwards.
ATGAATGTTAAACTTTACGCGAATTTTGATTTACATTGTCATTGGTAATCAGGATGTTATTCATGTGTTAAAAAGAGTTTTTCTTATCTTAAAAAGCACACCTTTTTTGTATTTTTTAAAAGGGTTAGAAGTTTGTTAATAGATGATTATATTCCAATATTGTACAAAATTCTAATGTGTTCCAATGGGACGGACAATAAACCCCGTTGATATGTAACTTTAAAAAAGGAAAGATTTAAGAGAATGCTTTTTTATTTAGTTAACATTCACCATACAAGCTTTTGAACAATCTTTCCTTCAACAGTTGCATGGGAAAGCTTCTTATAACTTCAATTTTATGTTCTTGTTGAAGGAGAGACATGTCCGAAAGCTTGTGATGTAGGATAAATAAATAAAGTTTCCCCTCGTTTTAACGTTATTTGCATACTTACAAAGAGGCACAGTATCCCTTTAAAATCAGAACGATGCATTATGTTTATCCTCCTAGTAAAAAACGTTACTAGTGATGATAAAGAAAGAGCCACGAAACCAGTTTTGGTAAATTCTGACAAAAACAGCCAACAACATGTATATCGTGATAACGACAGTGATAATCTTCTCGGTATTATTTAGACGATAAAACGAAATAAAAGAAGAAAAGTTTCTTTAATAGACAATTATAACGGTGCAAGCTTTCGGGCAAAAAGCCCTTCTACAGGCGTGGTAAACGTGACACTATAATGTAGGTACTGTGGCTAGAAAGAAAATATATACACATGATTATTTACATATTAGCGGAATGTGCTATGTAAATGGGGATTTGCATTTGTTATGAATATTGTAATTAGAGAGATAATAGGCAAATAGGACATTTGTATATTTGGAGTTTGAAACTATAGGGGGATATGCTAACGTATATCGGGGTTACGGGTTTGGCCCTCTTCAGTACAGGGGCGGCTTCAATTTCATAACATCCTACGAGAGGGTTTATGAAATCGGTAGAATTTGCCAAACAGATGCTCAAGCTGTTGAAGTAGGAGAGACCGATTTTCGTGCTAAATTATAACATAAAGTTGCGGGAAAGTGATAATCATGTACCGAAAGAGGCATCCTTGTACCTCGGCCAAAGCCCGAAAACATGGTATATATATATATATGGTAGGAAATGAAAGCAATTAAGCACGAATGTTTCTTTTACACACACACAAAAAAAAACTGCGATAAAAAATATTGAGAGGGCTTGGCTCATTAGTGGGGAACTCTCCCAGCGGTTTCGCTCATCTTAATATATCAATACGCTTCTTAAACGCTCTAATACTGTATTGGAAGGTGGAATCTCAAAAATGGTATTTAAGCAAACTATGGACATAAGCTTTTAGAATAGTAGAATTAAATATAGATATTTGCATCGAGCAATGCTCTTCCGCAAATGATAAGGACAAGGCCTTGTTTATATAGAAACATTCGTGGTTATATGATTTCATTTCTTATATATAGATGGCGCGTTATTGCAATATATATATATGGCAATATACGTGGTTCTGGGGATTTCTCAGATCTTCATTGCTCACCACACAAGCTGGAGAGCCAATTAGTTCAGGTGAATCAGTCCTATAAGACTGCGTTTCCTCTCAATCCTCCACGTCCTTGGTATATCTGGACCATTCATTGAGGATTTTCATGGGAGAAATAATGCGCTGGTTTTCCCCTTTGCCTTCCAGAACAAGTTAAGTAAATCTATATTTATTTATTCTTTCAACATATATACAATTGAGGCTATATTAAATGTTTTTTTTTTCTCATTTACATTATATTTTTATCATTGATAGTGAAGTGTTCAGTTTTATACACAAAATTTCGACGTACAAATATATCTTAACATTTCAGAAATGTTTTGTATAGGTTATTTCGACGTAAAAAGAAAGTGAAGTTATTTATGAGAACTTTTATATATTTGCAATGCGTGATTTCGCCGTACAGATATTCCTGTATAAACATAGATTTCATATAAATTCAACTTGGCTTGTGCATAGATTTCAGCCTATTTACGATATTTAACCAAAACGCTCTTAAAAAATACAATAAATACATTACTTTTTACAAGCAAAAGCTTAAAAATAATCTTACTTTCTTTTACCTATAAAAAATGATATGCAAATATAGTTGAACATTCCAGAAATAATTTGCATAGATTATTCCAATGTGAAATTGAAGGTATTTATACAAGTTTTTACTTATAAAGAGAGATTTATTTACTGAGTTAACACTATCAGATGAACAACAATGTAAATGCGCTGTAAAAACATGCATAAGTTAAATTCTTAGGGACACAATAGACCGACTGTATTACATGTTAAACGAATAAACAGTATTTATCTAAATTTAATTAAATGCAACATTTCAAGTATTTAAATGAAGTGTAGGCAGTTAGCACGTTCTTACAGACAATGGACTGATGTAACAAATCTTTCTTAGAGGGTGGTCTCTTTCTCTATGATATTTATTCTGTGAGATTTAATTCTTTTTGACTCTGATTTGTTATTTACTTCGTATTTTGGATAAATGTTTTGAAGCTGAAAAGGAAAGTGTAAAATATGCAATTAGATTTCTAATTGTAAAATTTAATATGCTTATTTTCCTTTATATACTTTCTGTTTTTACACTATAATAATAATTAATTTAGAAAATAATGTCTTGAAATTTAATTGCTTTATTTGATTTCTAAACGCTATATATACATATAGTACCATCAGTTCATCACCAATTTACAATAAGTTCATAATCAATTTACCATTAGTTCATCGCCAATTTACCATCGGTTCATCACCAAGTTATCATCAGTTCATCACCAATTTACCATCAGTTCATGACCAATTTACCATTAGTTCATCGCCAATTTACCATCGGTTCATCACCAATTTACCATCAGTTCATCACCAAGTTACCATCAGTTCATCACCAAGTTACCATCGGTTCATCACCAAGTTACCATCGGTTTATCACCAATCTACTATCGGTTCATCATCAAATTACTATCAGGTTATCACCAATTTACCATCAGTTCATCATCAATTTACCATCAGTTCATCACCAATCTACCATCATTTCATCACCAATTCACCCTAGTTTCATAATAAATTTACCATCAGTTCATCACCAATTCACCATAGTTTCATAATAAATTTACCATCAGTTCATCATCAATTTACCATCGATTCATCACCAATTCACCCTAGTTTCATAATAAATGTACCATCATTTCATCACTAATTCACCATCAGTTTATCACCAATACACCATCAGTTCATCATCAAGTTATCATCGGTCCATCACACCAGATAAACGTCGATCCACTACTCCACGAGGAGTCCACCTTATGTCATGGTAGATCAGTCCAGCCATAAACCCTCCTACATCGACATCCAACCAACCGGCTTTCCTTGACCTCAATTTTTTGCTGTTAATCCGCCGCACCAAGCCGCGGGAGGAAAGGCCGCTGAAATGCAAATCAATTGTCTTGTCGATTATCACATAGGCCAGGACTTGGGGAAGTTGATTCTGTCCTTGTCACCACCTTGGTACATACAGACTGAAATCAGGTCTCTGGGATTGCCATAGAATTATTGAGTACCTTTCAGACAGTTTTATGAAGCAGAGTTATTAACCACGATATCTTTAAACAGCTACAAAACGATATGTTGGTTTATTCGATAAAATTGTTTTCAAGGCAACTCTTCAGCACACGTTCCTATATGCAATAAAAACAACTTAGAAAATTGTTCTGGTTATGGATTTTTATGGTACAAAGGGCCTTGAGGAAGAGCTGTTTAACTTGATAGAATTTATATTGAATAAAGGAACCTATCGATTTAGCTCTTTTAAGATTTATGTGAAGAGAAAGAAATTATATATTTACCAGTTGATTCTAAATCAAAGGTTTAACTTTATTTATCGTTGTGCCAATCTGAGTAGTCTTTTGTTTAAGGTATCCTGCGTTTGCATATCTATGATTATATATTGAATAATTTCAATCAGTGATAATATTATACTCTGTGTGTGTGTGTGTTGTGTGTGTTTTATGTTGTGTTGCTTCTTAATATACACAGTCTAGCCATAAATTCTGTTAAAAACAATTTTATAAATTAGATGATTAAGAACAAAAACTAATGGAATATACACAGTAAGTATAATTATTTAAGAATAGCATCGATAACAAATAACTTTTCCAATAGATAACACACAAGTACTATATTTGTGGATCAACTAAAGAAACATCTTACCACCAAGAT
>CP092871.1:68870914-68893066 GCA_030710605.1 Cordylochernes scorpioides | reverse complement strand
TCAGGCATATATATATATATAATTTTTTTTAAAATAGTGCAGACTGTGCACTTTGCATGCATTGACAAGATGTCAATAAAATTATTTTAATTGTCTAATTATCTTCTGGTCATTTGCACATTTTCTACTGTCTCTATTTTACTGGGGAAGTAGATATTGGGAGGACCTTGCTCATTATACTCCTGATTATTCCCAATATTTGTATCTAATTGTAATAGAAACATAACGAAAGAGTTTCAGAAATCAGATTTTTAAATTTCATTCATAGAGAAAATTGAGATAATATACTTAACGTAGCGCAGTAAAATAATCATTAAAAACACACAAATAGAAAATAACATTTAAAAAGGAAATAATCCCTGAAGAATATTGTAGCAAAGAATTTATTATATTTTATTCACAGATTATTTATTTATTGGTATTTATTTTATTAATATTTTACTACTCTGGAAACCTTCCTCATTGCTTAACTTGTATCTTATAAATGTTGATTTGTGTTTGTGCTTTAAATGAATTGCTATGTCATCCTGAAGTTTGTCTTTCCTAATTTTTTATGTTACAATATATTGTAGATCTCAATCAAACGAAACTATTTTTTATTATCTAAAATATATTGACATATGATTAATGTTGCCTGTAATATATATAAATGAAGAATATATTTTTCCATAGAGTCACCAAAATTCGAACTTTAATTGATGAGCATTAACAACAACCAAATAAATGTATTTGAAATATATAGGAAATAATATTATAATTGAATTAAATAAATATAAAATATTTGCAGAGTTTCACGGGTAAGGATTTAAGTATCTCGTAAACTGATATTCTGAACAAAGGTTTAAAATTTAGACTTCCAAATGCTACGGATAATTATCTGACGATTAAGTAAAATTTTCAAATATTTTAATATTTATTTAATTCAATCAAATATAAATTTATACTTGAAATAATATTGTAGCAAAGTATATATTATTTTATTAACAGAGTATAATTTTTATGTTTATATTTTGCTACTCTGTAAATTCCTCATTGCTTATCTTTGGTTTATCATTCATAGTTTTTTCTTGCCTTAAATAAATTGCTGTGTCATCCTAAAGTTTGTCTTTCCTAATTTTCCACGTGGCATTTTGGTGGAGATGCCGGGTAAGTTAGGGAAGACAAACTGAAGTTCGCCGAGAAGACCTGGAGGCCATGGGTGCTGTGATCTACATTTTCGGAGACTGGCTCCAGGATTCCACCGCCGTGTCAAAGCCAAGACTTCCCTCCAATATGACATGTTCCTATAGACGATACGACGACAAAGCCTCTCTTCACGCCGCAAGAAAAAGGACGCAAAGGTACTATGGACAATGTTCCAAGACTTCGATGAAATCCTTGGCAGAAGCACGTCAGATCCATGTCAGTATCTACAATATTTGCAAGCTGTGGGTCACAGCTCTCATAGGGAAGGAGCTATGTAGCAAAGTATTTATTATTTTATTAACAGAGTATAATTTTTCTGTTTATATTTTTCTACTCTGTAAATTCCTCATTGCTTATATTTTGTTCATCATTCATAGTTTGTTCTTGCCTTAAATAAATTGCTGTGACATCCCTAAGTTTGTCTTTCTTAATTTTCCACGTGGCAATATTATGTTTTTAAAATATAAAATTAAAAATGAAAGTGGTATAAAAAGTTACCCAGAAGTTTTAGCCATGATATTTTACACATCAAAAGAACTTTCTTATCTACTAAGGATGTTCCCACCTTTCATTGTCTAAAATGGCGGGAAAACAATGTTATCGTCTGGTTAGAATAACTCTCGCTTTAGCCGAGTTCGTGGATCAGATAGGTGAAATATGGCGCCAATATGCCATGTTTAACTTGATTGCATCAAACTCAGCTCATCCTTATACATTTATCTTTCACTATATCTTAGCCTGGACATTTTAAAAACAGACGAAACAATTTAGTTTTGAAGATAGCCGGTAACATTTACTTTTTGCTTGCATTTATGTAAATTTAATTCATAAATAGCCTTAGTGTTGAAAAGTGACTCGCACCTCGGCTGTCGCTTAGCAACGGCCACTTCCCCCAGACATTACGTAACTGTATATAGGTTTCAGATTTGCTTGCTTGTTGACTGCCACCGCTTACCTTCTTTTAACTCTCTATTGTTTGTCATCTAAATATAATCTTTTTGATAATTAAACATACTTTCTGAGATCCAACCTCTGTTTTATTCTTACATGGCAGCAGAGCTTGGTTGGTATCAAATATTTTTTAATTATCTAAGCTGAAATTCGTTTGCTTGCTCAAGATGACAACTGAACTTCCACAAATTCAAAAATTCAACGGCGATAATTTTCATCTATGGAAATTTCAAATGAAGATTATTCTAGAAGCAAAAGATCTTCTCAGTATAACTGATGGCTCTGAGGTAAAACCTGAAATAGAGGATATTGCAAAATTCTCTAACTGGAAAAAGAAAGATGCAAAATCCAAAATGCTGATCACTACTGCTCTAGAGTTTAAATATCTTCAACAGATTGTTAATTGCCAGACTTCAGCAGAAATGTGGAAGAAATTATCAACAATATATGAACTGAAATCTGAAACAAACAAATATTTGCTGCAACAAAGATTTTTCGAATATAAAATGAATCCAAATGATAACATTGCTACTCATATTTCCAAAGTTGAAACTCTGGCACAACAAATGAAAGATCTAGGTGAGCCAATCTCTGATGTTGCCCTAATTACAAAGATAATTTGCAGCTTGCCTGATAAATACAAGAATTTCATAACAGCATGGGATTCAGTTTCATCAGAAGAAAAGACACTAGAAAACTTGACGGCAAGATTACTGAAAGAAGAAAGCTTACAGGATCATTGGGATTCTTCAGGAAATTTTAAACCAGATAATGCCTTGGTGACTTTTTCAAAGTTCAACAGAAATTCAACAGCTTCCAACAAACAACAGCAGCATCAACAATCCATTAAAGATAAAAAGAAGAACACACACTGTGGATATTGCAAGAAGAAAGGACATTGGTGGAAAGAATGCTATAAAAGAAAGGAAGAACAAAAAGGACAACAGCCAAGTTCTTCATCCAGAGATGATAGCTGTGCTTTTTCAGCTGAGACAAGTGCCTTCCTCGCTGAAACAAAGGATTCCTGGATTGCAGATTCTGGAGCAACGGATCACATGACTTTCAGAAGAGAATGGTTCTCTACGTTCGAAGAAATACCAGAAGGTGTTCATCCTGTGTGCCTTGGAGATGGAAAGAAGATCTATGCAAAAGGTAAGGGAAATATTGATATTATCTCTTATGTTGATAGTCAGAAAATTAATGCAACTCTTTTGGATGTTCTCTATGTACCTGAATTGGAGACTAATCTTTTCTCAATATCTACTGCAACAAAACATGGTTTGACGCTCATTTGTAAAGGAAATCAGATAAAATTGACTAAAAATACGAAAGTGCTAGTTACTGGAATAAAGGACAATTCAAATCTTTATAGAATTTTTATTAAAGCAAAGCAATCTTCACAAACTCATGTTGCTCAGTTAAGTCTAGATATATGGCATCAAAGAATGGGTCATGTAAATCCTATAAAATTAACCCAAATGTTTGAAAATAATGTTTTTGAAGACGACATTAAAATTAGAGAAAAGCCTGATTCTTTACTATGTGAAGCATGCATCTATGGAAAACAAAATAGAAAGGTTTTTCACGCGTCAACAAGTCCAAATTCGACCTATCCAGGAGAGCTGATCTATTCAGATGTTTGTGGACCAATGAGTAAAAGATCACCAGGTGGATCATTATATTTTGTATCATTCAAGGATGATTTTTCAAGATTTAGAGTGGCCTACTTCATTAGGCATAAATCAGATGTTCTTGAGAAATTTAAAGAATTTGTAAAAAGAGTTAGGACTGAAACTGGAAATAAAATAAAAAGATTCAGAACAGATAATGGCACAGAATTCTTAAATAAGAATTTTTCTGATTATCTAAAATCTCTAGGAATTGTTCATGAACTCACTGCTCCATATACCCCAGAACAGAATGGAATTGCTGAAAGAGATAACAGAACAATAGTTGAATCAGCTAGATGCTTGTTACATGGAAGAAAAATGCCGCTTGAACTGTGGGCTGAAGCCGTAAACACAGCAGTCTATCTCTTAAATAGATGTACTACTAAAGTATTGGGAAATTCTACACCTTATGAAATATGGTACAAGAGAAAACCCTCCATCTTACATTTGAAAACCTTTGGATGTAACGCTTATGTGCATATACCAAAAGATAACAGAAAGAAATTAGACAAAAAGAGTATTCGTACATTTTTTGTTGGATATACTGAAACTAACAAAAATTATAGAATGTGGGATCCTATTGCTAGAAAAATTATCATAAGCAGAGATGTAATATTTACTGAAGCTAATACATCAGAAAATATTCAGGATAACCAACAAGAGCAGGTAACTATATACAGTGAAGAAAGTGTTGATAACACAAATACCAGTTCCAAACCAGAAGAATCATGTCGATACCCTCTCAGGAATAGAATCAGAGAAAATGAACAAACATCAACCAGCTGTACAAGAGCTATTTCATATGCTTGTTATGTCCATGACCAAGAACCATTGAACTATGAAGATGCAATTGTAGGACAAAACTCAAAACAGTGGAAACTAGCTATGGACGATGAATTCAATTCCTTGATGAAAAATCAAACATGGACGTATGTGACACTACCATCAGACAGAAAAGCTATTGCATGCAAGTGGGTATACAAAATAAAGCAAAATGCAGATGGATCAAATAAAATGTTTAAGGCTAGACTAGTTGCGAAAGGTTATTCACAAAAACCAGGACTTGATTATGGTGAAACTTTTTTTCCAGTAGTAAAATTCGATTCAATTAGAACAATCTTATCACTTTGTGCATCACTTGATATGGAAATGATTCAGTTAGATGTAAAATCTGCCTTCTTGAATGGTGATTTGGAAGAAGAACTTTACATGGAACAACCCCAAGGTTATGAAAACCCAGATTTTCCAAATCATGTTTGCTCTCTTCAGAAAAGCATCTATGGTCTTAAGCAATCCCCCAGAATGTGGAACAAGAAATTTCATGAGTTTTTAATTAAGTTTGATCTCAAACCTAGCATATCAGATTCATGTGTCTATACAATGAAATGTAAACAGGCTTACATATTACTTGCAATATATGTAGATGATTGCTTAATCTGCAGTGTAAATAAACAACATTTAGATGATATAGTACAGTACTTAAATTCCAATTTTGAAATAAAAACTTTTACTGCCGATTATTTCCTTGGCCTACAAATATATCGAGATAGAACAACTAAAATGTTATTTCTGCATCAAGCCTCATACATTGAAAGAACACTTGAACATTACAACCTTCTTGATATTAAGTTACAATCTGTACCTTCTGATCCTTACTCAAAACTAACAAAAGAGATGTGCCCAAAGGATGATCAGGAAATTGAAGAAATGAACAAGATTCCATACAGACAGACAATTGGTAGTTTAATGTACCTCATGACTGGAACTAGACCTGATATTGCCTACGCAGTCAGCAGGGTTAGCCAATTTATGAACAACCCAGGACCTTCACATTGGACCGCAGTAAAGAAAATATTTGGATACTTAAAAGCTACGAAAAACATCGGTATTTGTTTTGGTGGGAGTTCCTGCACTTCAACTCTGATAGGTTTTTCCGATGCTGAGTTTGCTGCAGACATATTTAAGAAAGCTCTACCTCCTGAAAGGTATAGAAGACTAAGGAGCCAACTTGGACTGTTTGAAACAACGAAGTGCTCGTCAGGTGGGAGTGTTGAAAAGTGACTCGCACCTCGGCTGTCGCTTAGCAACGGCCACTTCCCCCAGACATTACGTAACTGTATATAGGTTTCAGATTTGCTTGCTTGTTGACTGCCACCGCTTACCTTCTTTTAACTCTCTATTGTTTGTCATCTAAATATAATCTTTTTGATAATTAAACATACTTTCTGAGATCCAACCTCTGTTTTATTCTTACACTTAGATATATATTTTAAGAATATTTTGACTTTCTTGTTTGAGGTAATTATGCCTTTGACACTTCTAATTTCCCTATTTTGTTCCTGTAATTTCAATATATTTAATTGTATTTAAAATAGAGCAATCTATAAATAGATCTTCAATTAAAAAGGCATATATTGGATCAAAATATAATTCATTTACCAATATTTAGACTTTGTACTTACAAATGTGCCTGAGACCGTTTGGTTACTTGCACTCGCTGGTGGGGTTGAACCTTTGCAAAGAATCGGGGGCCATTGGAGCATTTTTTATTTTTTTTTATTTAAAAAAAAGTGCCCAATGCGGGAATCGAACCCGGGTCGTAGCGGTCGAAAACCAATGGTTTAGACCATCCTTCCACTGACCACCATTGTTTATTGTAGATTTAAAAAAAAAAAAGATATAGTGTATAGGAACTATATAAAATAATTTTTTCGTCATTTTGAAGGGAATATATTTTATATACAAAAATTTTATTTTACCCCAATATATATGAGTATTGTCATTTTTTACTGTGTATGGGGGTTTGTTTATTATATATTAAAAAACAAAGATATAGTGTATAGGGGTTCTATAAAATAAAACTTACCGACAGGGATGTTTTCTTCAACGCGTTCGAACCTTCGATTTTCCCCAAGTGGATAAAATTGGCAGGCTGAACACACCAAAGATTGACGTTAAAAAGGTAAAGGTTTGACACATTTGGAATAAATAGAAATATTGAAAACATGTTTAAACATATTGTGGCGAAGAAATAATTTATTTTTAAATTTAATTTGATATTATTCAATTAAAATATTCAACAGATTATAAAAATATATATTATTTGTAAATTATCTTTAAAATATGTCTTGCTTGCTTGTTCAAGATTTCCTAGCTGTAGATAGTTTGATTAATTTGTTAATATTTGTCGACTGGTCGTGGTGACGTCATCAATAAATACTTTCACACCTTCAGATATACAAAGACTTGATTTCTACTCTACAATATTATATATACAATTTCTGGGTATTATAATACATACAAAAGATAATTAAATAGCAGTATTTTTCTTTGTATTTTATCGCTGTTATTCAGGTTAACTATAAATAAAGAAGATTCCCTGCTATTTTAATGTCCGTTGAAATCCGTAATCAGCAAAAAGGAATTTCTGGGTAGATGGTGATCTTTCGATGCTACAGCAACTTAAGTTTTAATTATAAAATGCGGCAAAGTCGTAGGAGTTTTAAAGCTCTGTCATTTAACCAGCTTAAACACTTTTTTTTTTGGCAAATTCGACCGATTTCATAACTCCTCTCGTAGGGTGTTTATAAGAAAGATAGATTCCTTTTGAAAATATAGCAATCCATACTTAAATAAGTTGAAATAAATCAATAAATACAATAAATCATTGGCATATGTTGGATTGAATAAAAAGATTTAGTTGCCAATATTTGCCTTTTTTAATTATAATCATTAGATAATTATCTAATGAATTAAGATTCTGTTGATGAGTTAAGAGTAAAATCTCCAAGATTTTGCTCGGATAGTTCAGTAATTAAATCCACAGTCTACACAACTACGTAGATCATAGAATATTGAGGTAGTTGTCTACAAGGAAGTAAGATTCTGTTGATGAGTTAACGGTAAAATCTCCAAGAATTAACTCCGGTAGTTCAGTAGTTCAATCCACAGTCTATACAACTACGTAGATCATAGAATATTGAGATAGCTGTCTACAAGGAAGTAAGATTCTGTTGATGAGTTAACGGTATAATCTCCAAGATTTTTCTGGATGGTTGACAAGAGGAAATGCAAAAACGGTAATATTTTTTTATTATTATTTAACTGCCGCTAAAGAAGGATGTTATTATTCGAATATTCCAAGAGATTTCTGGAGGATGGTGTCATACATTTACATAACAAGTTTTTCCACTTTCCCGTTGTATTCCATTTCCTCGATCTTCACTCTTCTTCATCTCTTCCATAAAAGATTAGTGAGTCAATCCCTTAACGTGTGCTCTGGGTTAACGATACTGTAGGGAGAGAAACTCGCTCAAGTCCTTTTTTTTTGTGTGAAGAAAGAATAAAGATATTCCATTCCGACTGAAGACTTAGAAGCATATATTCTTTTTGCAAAGGACTGACTAACATCTAACGAATATTTGACCAACTGAGTCTGGCCAATTGGATATAGATGCGGTATGCATTTTAAACCAATAAAACTTACAGTGGACCCTATATCTTAAATTGTAAGCCTATTATATACAGCAAAGATAGAATGAAACTTTATTCGGTATAAAAAAATCACTTAGATTATATATTCTTTTTGCAATCTCAATAAATAGGCTTTTTGAATATACACTCATCGACAAAACCTTTAAGGAAGTTGTACCTTTTAGCATGTATATCGGGATTCAGAAAATACCTTTTCTAAGCTATTTGATACACAGTGACCTTTATTGAAGACACACGAGATAACCAAGGGTGAACAAAATTGCCTCTGTCTTCTTAAAAAAAAAAAAAAAAAAAAAGATAGACGACAGGTGACATCCAAAGACATTCCATTTCTTTAAGTTTTGTCCTTAAGTAATGCATATTGTCTTAAAAGACATGTTGTATGCTGATAAAACGGCTTAACTACAATTAGTAATATCTTATTACTAGGATATATATTAATAGACTATTATGTTTTTTTTTTGCTTGAGTGCCCTTAATGGCTGGTAAAAATAAGCTCCACTGTACAGTCAAACCAGTCTTAAACAGGTCATGTCTTAAGTAGACATCTGTTATATGAGACACATTGTTAATCCAGTACATGTACCTGGGTTATGAGATAACCTGTATTGTCCAGTGATTCAGTTCATCCTTCTGAGTGTAATTTAAAACAAGATTTATGGTATTTTATAACTAATTCTGCATTTTTTGCATGGTTCTTTTTTAAAATTATATTTATTCACACACACACACACAAGCCTTTTTATTGGGGCATCCAGCCCTATGAATTATATTTATTCGTTTTTTTTTTAATTATCCCTATTATACGTGGTATAGGCCATGATAACCATGGTGGGTAGTTAGCGGCTGCTTTTACTCTAAGTGCACCGCATGCCTACACAAGTGAAAATCAGTTCGACTTTTGCACTTATAAATGTGCCAGAACCCCGTTTGTTTACTTTCACTCGCTGGTGGGGTTGGATTTTTACAAGAATCGGGGGCCATTGGGGAATTTTTTTTTTTCTAATTTGAAAGAAGTGTCCAATGCGGGATTCGATCCCGGGTTGTAGCGGTCGAAAACCAATGGTTTAGACCACCCTTCTACAAACCCCCGATATTTATTCTAACACACACGACCTGAGAAAAATATTTTTTAAAAACCTTGTTTAGATCCTTATTATATACTAGACGAATGGCCCGGGCAACGCCCGGGTTTTACCCGAGTGCGTATATATTTTAAAAACGTTTTAATTAAAATACTATTCGTTACAATTATAAATTGGCGCCATGGATGTCACTCTTGTGAAACGTCCCGTTCCAAACTGTGTGTTTTTAAAATATTTTAATTAAAATACTATTCGTTACAATTATAAATTGGCGCCGTGGATGTCTCTCTTGTGAAACGTCCCGCCCCAAACTGTGTGTGTCTTGAAAATATAAAAATAAAAATGTGAACGGAAAAATATGTCCAGGGTAGCCTAGTGGTCATGGCATCTGCCCGGTAAGCGGAAGGTCGTGGGTTCGATTCCCATCCCTTGACACTTTTTTTATTTTATCCATTCTGACCAAAATCTATCCGTGAACTTCACACAGACAGAATAAGGCAATTATACAAGTAGATAAATAAATAATTATCATTAGATAATGATAATGATCATAATGATGATGCGCACGTTGATGACCAAAATCTTTCCGTGAACTTCACACAGACAGAATAAGGCAATTATATAAGTAGATAAGTAGATAATAATAATAATAATATATCATTAGATAATGATAATGATCATAATGATGATGCGCGCGATGATGACCAAAATCTATCCGTGAACTTCAGACAGTGAACTTCACACAGACAGAATAAGGCAATTATATAAGTAGATATATATAGTTAGCTGTACATTCGTTTGAATTAAGTTTTCAATATACTTTTCTTTTTTAATTCTAATGTTTTAGATCTTGAATATATCTATAAAATTGGTGGTACAGCCTACTCCACGCTGACGAACGCCAACAGCGCGAAACGCGTTCGTGGAGGGCTTTTCTTGATTTATCAAGAAATTGGGTTGGCCAAATATCAGGAAACAGGCTAAATAAATCAATGTTTAGTTGATTTCTGTTCCACTGGATGGCGCTCTGCCATCTAAAAAGCACATGTGCTGCTGGTCAGGATATGCCTTTTTTTATTTTTAGCTATAAAATTATGTACAAATTCAATTATCTCATATTTTTAAATAAAATTTTGAAATATTGATACAAAAGTATAGATTAATTTAGTTTTTTAGATCATGGTCTTTTTCAATGTTAAAAAATCTTGAAAATTTTCTTCACGTAATTTCTAAACCTTTGCACCGATATGAACGTTTGTAATATAAGATAGAACGCCATCTATATATGAAATTTGAAACTATTTAGCGCTATTTTTCCTACAAAATAAAACTATTTTCTATAATTGGCTTTTCAAAAACTGAAAAATTCTTTGGAAGGATTCACCATTGATGAGCCAGGATCTCGCAATAGGTTTTCCATACAAGAAAAAAAAAGTAGGAAGTTGTTTTATTTTGTAATAATAAAATTTGACATTAATTATTTTAAAATTTCTTATTTGAACGTATGTATTTGCACATTGAGATACCATGTCATTTTGAAATAGAGTTCAAGAAACTCCTGAATGAGAGAATACTCAGGAATTTTTCTCGAAAAATTTCAATCACTTTAAGAGAATCTAATCAGAAAGCAGGGAGATAATCGAATGTAGAATTTTCCCACCAACTTGTTCAAATTGAAGGTCTCATCTTGGCAATTAAATGGATCACATTAGCTATTAGCTTGATCACCTGTCGAACTGATGGATCCATTCCATCCTGGCGGGTAAAGGATGACCGAGTGACGAAACAAGTTCGAGGACACCGGGATTTCGCACAATTTCTTTGGATCTTGGGACACAGCATTCCTCTAGCTAACAGTAAAAGAGAAGGGGGTCGATGGAAGGATGGTCTAAACCGTTGGTATTCGACCGCTACGACCCGGGTTCGATTCCCGCATCGGGCACTTTTTTCTGATTAAAAAAAAAAAGCTCCAATGGCCCCCGATTCTTGCAAAAGTCCAACCCCACCAGCGAGTGCAAGTGACCAAATGGAGCTCTGGCACATTTGTAAGTGCAAAGTCGAACTGCTTTTCACGTGTATAGACATGTGATGCACTTGCAATAAAAATCAGCCGCCTATTTCTACCCACCATGATTTAACATGGCCTGTACCACGTGTACAAGGGATAAGCAAAAAAAACTGTAAAAGATGTTACCAAACGGGGCTGCTAACCAAAATAGATTATTTTTGAGCCCCCCCCAAAAAAAGGTAATAGCCTACAGCACCCGGTGTTCCCAGATGGTCACCTTCCCAACTACTGACCGGGCCCGACATTGCTTAACTTCGGTGATCGGACGAGAACCGGTGTTTACACTCCGGCCGTAGCCATACCAAAAAGAATAAGACGCTGCAACTCTTTGCAAGTCTTAGAGTTGCAGCGTCTTATCCTTTTTTTATAATTTGCTGAAATCCGCAAGCCCATGAAAATGAGTAAAAGACGTTGCCACCTATCTTAACCAAGATTTACATATTTACATAGTGTCTTAACTGGCGTCTATATTGGTCTGTATTTTTTAACACAAAGTCCCTATTCGGTAATTATCTTCTTTGAATTAGATCGAAACTCATATATAGACTCCCATTTATTGATAAATATTGATATTTATTGTTTGAATGTTGTACGACCTTTATTTACTATGATTAGGCTGTAAGATTTCGAGCTCGCAATGACGTTCTTCAACATACATTATAACCTACAAGAAAGACTTAAGACATTCTGTTGACAATATTCATAGCTCTATAGTTTTTAGTTTTACAGTTTTTTTTTAATATATATTTTTATCACCAAATTGTAATAATCACATTTATCTCTTTGTTTAATTTCTCATTAATTTTTGTAACAATTGGCTAAGAGTGTCAATAAAATATATTGAATTGTCAATTGTCTATAGTTTTTAAATATACAATGTGGCGACCTACAATAATACCTTAAAACCATTCTTGGAAAAAATAGTACAAAAGTGAAAATGTACTGGGATCAGGTGGATAAATTAAGAAAAAGGCATCTCCTGATTGTGAAACTATGACAGATGTCGTGAGCCATCAGCAACCTTTAGTTGCAATATCAGGAGATGCCTTTTTTCTTAATTCTGTTGAATATAGTCATAGCTCTGTAGTTCTTAAATATACCAAGCGACGATCTCTACAAAAAAGACTTAAAACATTCAGTTGAATATACTCATATCCCGATGGCTCTTCAAGATGCCTATCATTGTGGCTTAGAAAGATATTACCTGAAACATTCTTTTGAAGACCACCCATAGATCGGTATTTCTTCAAAAACCCAAGCAGAGACCTATAAGATTTGCTTAAAATCTGTTGGAGACATTCATAGTGGCTCCATAGTTCACAACCTAATCATAAAAAAATACTCTTTTCAGTGTTTGTCTTTTAATTTGAATAGAATTTTTACAATCAATTCGCGTTTAAGGAGTTATGTATCCCAATTTCTTGGTAAGAATGATTATTAAAAAAAATATTTTAAACTTAAATAGCATTTAGAAATAGTTTATACTTCGAATTCAAACTATAAAATAATACTTGTAAAAATTGTTAAAAGATCTTTAATGATACGCGTCATCTACGAGTATATATAAGCATTAAAACTATTAAGCACGCACAGATTTAAAAAAAAACTTTCTTTACTATCCATACTGCGATGAAAAACATATTGGGAAGGCTTGGCAGTGGTTGCGTCAAATTAATCTACCAGCCCGCGCTATTTAAGAGGTCTAATAGTGTATTGGACAATTCTGCTTATTAATACAAAGCAATAACACGCCATCTATATATAACGAATGAAGACATTAAGACGCGAATGTTTCCTTTCACAAATAAATCAAACTTCTACTGTTCTTATTGCGATGAAAAAATATTGGGAGTGCTTAGCTCATCAGTGGTGAACCCTACCAGTGGGTTCGCCAATTTAATCCACCAGACTGCCTCCATAGAGCTCTAATACTATATTGGATCATTTTGATTTTGTATGCTACACTGAAGGGTGGAATCTTAGAAATGGTATTTAAGCAAACTATAGACATAAGCTTTTAGGATAGAAGAATTACATTTAAATATTTGCATCGAGCAATTCTCTTCCGCAAACAATAATTCGGCTTATATATGCGACTTTTTAAAGGGCATCTTGTTTACGGTATTTAAGCAAACTATGGACATAAGCCAAGCCCTCGCAATATATTTTTGGTCGCAGTATGGACAGTAGAGAGTTTACTTTCAATAATTTTAGAATCTTAATTTCTAGATTTCTTTCTTGAAAGGCAAATCATCACATTTGCATGTAAAAGCGAAGATGTTAACGATGTCGAAAAAATAATTAAAGTTAACGTGACAAATTTCTTTATTTGTGCGGTATAATCCGGGCAAGCTTTCGGACTATGACGCCTTCAACAGGCTACTATACAAGAAACTATATCTAGTATAGTAGCCTGTTGAAGGACGTCATATTCCGAAAACTAGCCCAGATTATACAGCACAAATATATATAAACAAACTCGTCGCTGTCAGCTTTGATTCCTTCTTCCAAATGACATCTGACTATTCCCTCTCTTGTAATGCTAACGATGTGTTGTCGGCCCACATAAAACTAATAGCGCCAATATTTATTGAGGTCCAGCAATGTCCTCGTTCTACGTCGTCAATTGAGGTCCCTGCGGACACAATGGACGAAGGATAATCCCGCCGCCTTGATAAATCTCTTTGTCCTATATCCAATTAATTTGACGATCTACGGGTTTATTTTAGGTGGCGGTGGATGATTGTGTGGGACAATGTCTAGAGATGACTAAGATTGGGTTGTCTCTTTCATATGGCACAGAAATATCTTATTTACATATTGATTGAGATTTCGATTTTCATGGGCTAATTTTGGCTTCAATGAAATGGTGGGTAAATTTGATGTCATAGTATTTTTATACATATATCTCATGTGTTAATTTTATTTCTCAAGTTTTCGGGCCAACATGCCCTTCAACACGGAGATCTTGAAGTAAAACTTTGCTCTTAAGTTGTACTTCAGGATCTCCGTGTTGAAGGACATTTTAGCCCGAAAACTCGAGAAATAAAAGAAATAAGAAAAGGAACGAAACCCTTGATTTCTTATTGATTAAATCAAAGTGTAAAAGCAGGGAAGAATCTATATAATGTTAATGTTAATTTAACATTCTGAACCATCGCTATGTACATTGGGGTATGTATTGGGCTATATTGCTATGTATTAGAGATCAATTTGTTTCCCATGTGAGAATATTCTCACGAAACATTATAAAACACAAAGTTAAACATTAAACAAAACAAACAGTATTGAAATGAAACACTTCAAGGTGTCAAGGAGACAGGCACCCAAGTGTGGGTGGGGTGTGCTATTTCTGTCACCAGCGTTGATGGCTTTCAAAGCTCAGACCGCGCCAATGTCAACAGCACTTGTATTGCGCCATCTATTGGTTTGTTGTTATTATAACGAAACTAGAGACCTTTTAACTAAATCCCTTATAATCCATCGAAAGTAGGAGAAAGTTGGAACAAATGGGTCAAATTTTTCTTAAAATGTCTTATCCTTAGGAGATAAAGGAATGACTGACATGATTAAATAGAACACATCAAATATCAGTCTATCTATTTATTCTTAACTCATATGTGTTGGTAGACAGTATTATATAAAACTTCAATACATCTTTTACTAGATTGTCCTGTTTTTTAAAACTATAGAATCGACAATAATAACAGATCCAAGTATTTTTATTTCCAGTAAAGAAATGTATATTAAATTCAATACTTTTTGTAGTAAATTATATAGCAACAAATATCTTTTAAGAAACTGGTCATTCATATCATGCTGTGATTGTACATATTTCTCATTGTTAATAATGACTATTCTATTCACGGCCTAAAATTATTGTATATATATGTATAGACAAACCTAAAAGCATACATGTATGACAGCGCAAGTGTCCCTAGGGGGACATCGGGCTTTAAATTGAAATTAAAAAACAATTGTCTTCTCAGAACTTCTTTACGAGGGTTTTGATGCCATTATAGGGTCTTCTCTCTATATATAAGAACTGCAGCCCTTCTTAAGGGTCAGTCTTCTGATGCCATTAAAGTGTCTTATATCGAGAAATTGTCTATGAATTCCATTCTCAACTTTTCGCTCCCAAGTTTCTTGGATGGTGTACCATTCTACTAAGATCTTGGGAAGATTAATGTGATAGTTGCCTTCCACATTTCAGAACTGCATCTCTTCATGAGGGTCAGTCTTCTGATGCCATTATAGGGTCTTTTTCGAGAAATTTTCTATGAATACCATTCTCGGCTTTTCTTTCCCAAGTTTCGGATGGTGTACCATTCTACCGTGATCTTTGGAATAGTGATTTAGTAGGCCATAAATCTAAATATGATAAAACGCCAATCAAACAGTTAAAATCAAAATTCAATCTAAAAACTATGTTAACAACGTTTTAACTACACATATCTTGCAGAGTAACATGTATATATGTATTCTCTTTGCATATTGTTGAAATATAGGTAAATCAATTGACAAAATAAGCTCATTTTGGGTAGTTTTCATGTAAAAGGATGAAGAAAACCTTTCTTTAACCGTATAGTTAACTGATTCCGAATGCCCCCACGTATTCGAGTTATACGCAGTTGCTACAGTTCACCTTCTTCCTATGCAGAACTGCAGCCATTACCGTTGAGAAGTGTACATACTAAAATACTTGATTGGTGTTTGTATGTGTAGTTATATACAAGAGTTAATTTACAATTATATTCTATATTAATGTCTTTGGATTCGTATTTTCCGGTCCTTGGGGATCTATTTCTTGGGAAACTTTATTAAATTTAGGCATCTTTGCAATGAAATGTCTACAATGGTATTCTATCATACAGTATCACTTAGAGAACCATTTTATTTCAAGGTTGAATATTTCATTGATGATCATGTAGAAGACAAAAAAGATAAATTAGCTATTAATGGCTAGAAATGAATTCCTCACAAATCCATATCAATCAAAAGATGTATTGACTTCACCCCTCAATGTGATAATAGAATTATTTAATAAGATGGATATGTATATAACTTTTTTTTATCGATTATACTCGTATGTATGTTATTGATAAGTTATAATTCGATATTGCTGGAATTTTTATAATTAAAAGGAAATTTGGATTGTTAAACGTTTGAAGAAGAGAGGATGTGTGACCTTGAGTTTAAATGGATCATTGAATGAAACGATTGATTTCATCAAAA
The DNA here is from genome assembly GCA_030710605.1 of Cordylochernes scorpioides. Classification (NCBI taxonomy): domain Eukaryota; kingdom Metazoa; phylum Arthropoda; class Arachnida; order Pseudoscorpiones; family Chernetidae; genus Cordylochernes; species Cordylochernes scorpioides. The sequence continues at coordinate 68,876,378 of CP092871.1, read as the reverse complement.
ATTCTTAGAAAGAAAAACGTTCACACGATTAAGCATTTTAAACTTCGTCTGCATTTTCAAGTAAACTGTAGTAACTGTACGTATAACCCGCCACGTTCGGAATCAGTAAAGTATCCGGATAAAAAAAGAAAAGTTTTCTTCATCCTTTTACATGAAACCAAACCAAAATGAGCCTTTTTTGTCAATTGATTTATGAAGCAAGAAAATGATTATTCTTTGAGTGTGAAAGCTTGTAAAAAATAGGAACTTACCTTCTACCATTGATTTGTTTATTTTCTTTGTTGTCTTTTTTGCATAAGTTGAATCTGGTTAGAACGATGTATGTAAATTAGATTATTTTTTGTTGCCTTAAATACGAGGTAATTAGCTCGTTTCTCTCTCTATATTTAAAAATGTTTGAAGTTTAATAAATTAATTTTATAAATCTGAGAGTTGTCGTCAAAAACGATCCAAAAATTCACATATATATGCAATATGCAAATATCAACAATATGCAAATAGAATACATATATACATGTTACTCTGCAAGATATAAGCGTAGCTTTTAAACTTGTTAATATAGTTTTTCAGATTGAGGTTTGAATTTAACTGTTTGATTGGTGTTTTTTCCTATCTAGATTTATGGCCTTTAAAAAGGGAGTTTTATCCTGAGGAATTGGCAAATTTTAAAAAAAGAATGCAAATTTTGGGAGTATATGTAAATATAATACAAGATATAAATAATATCGTAAAGATAGAGGCTGCCTGGCCGGCATTCATATTTCTTTAAAATAAAGATACTTCGGCCAGTAAATCTTTTTATTACTTTGACGTTTCGACAAAAATCTTTTGTCCTCGTCAGGAGCGAACAAAAATTAAAATATTTAGCAAGGCGTTAAAATGTTTTAATTTTTGTTTGCTCCTGACGAGGACAAAAGATTTTTGTCGAAACGTCGAGGCAATAAAAAGATTTACCGGCCGAAGTATCTTTATTTTCAAGAAATATAAATAATAGTTAAATATTAAGATCCATTTTGTCACATACTCCTGTAGAAAGGTCCATAATAACCGAAAGCTTGAGAAAATATATAAATAAAGTAAGAAAGTTATTATCGAAGGCTGTTTTTTATTATTAGAAATATATTATTTTGATTTGAAATTATTAAAATTCGTTTGAGCCAATGTGTTCGAACTCGTTTAGTAAATGCTCTTTCTTAGCAGTTTAGAAAAGAAAGAATTAACAAATATGGTATAACCACTTCTAAAACATCGTACACCAATCTTACCGGGGAAATTTCTGCCGAAAATTCTAAAAATATCTTGGAAAATTTAGAGCAACTTCATCTAGGGAGTTTGCTGACCATTGCAACATTCGCTATTTCTTTTATTATCTCTTCCCCCAACTCTTTATTCTTTCCTTCTACGCAATGGTCAAAAAGCTCTTTAAATCTGACACGGAGAACATTGAAGATGTCTAAATTTGTAGAAGAAAGTACAAAAGAGTTTTTACTAAAGTATGATGAATGCTGGAGAAAGTGGACTGCAGCCGACTAATGTATTCTGCCCAGCTTTAATAGCAGACGACCGTTGACCCCATCTAAGCCTGAAGAAAGCGGAAGTGTTGCCAGAGGTGTTGTGAACACAATGCTTGATCCCACTGTTTTAATGATGCTCCATGTCAGAAGATATCTTCCTTGAAACATGTGTTTGGTGTTATGTGCATTTTCTGTTAAGGCATTAAACATCTTTTTTTTTTTTTGGAACATGTGTTTTGACATCTCTGGCATTAATATTTTACATAGACGTTTCTCACAGATCTCACTCATGGACAAAACTTTAGAAAGTTGCATAATTTTAGCATAAACTTCTCCTTATTTGCTTATATAACGGTAAATTTCCCATAGATGTATTGTAAATTGAAGAATATCTTGTTTGTTATCTCAGTTATTTTTTTGGACATGCGCATGACGTTTAAAAGCCGATTTATAACTTGGTTCTGTTGTTAAATTTTTCCGTTAAAAATGTGTTAAATATTTATTGATACATTTATAATATTTACCTCAAAAATAATAGTATAACTTCCTCATATGAGAGAATTTTGTTTCTCTTTTATTCTTCATTATTTTCTATTTATATATTGTTGCATTGTCCTGGAGTGTTGGCTTCATGTCAGTACTCGATCGTTCCATATCAAGATTATAAGTCAGACCAGAACGAATAATCATAAAACAAAGATATTTAAAAAAAAGGAAAGTATTTAAAATTATTTTCAATCTTAAAGAAAACAGAGAGATCTAAACAAACTATTTACAAATAAAATGCTGACGTCACGTGACTAATGATGATAAACCGAGTAAACCACCACAGATTATTCTGTACCAATATATTAGAAATATAAATGCTGACAGGTAAAAATTTCTTATGTTTTGTCCATGAGTGTAATTCAGAGCTCCATGTAGAAGCTACATCAGGTTCCCAGACAGACAAAGAGAGTAAGCAAGTCAGAAGTAGACGATAAATCCACGATCAAGAATTGTAGAGAGATGTTTACCAACCTACTTTGGAGGGACGCTTTCTTGACGTCCGCCGAGATATAAAGAAATACTCAAGCATTCTTCTCTCCCCTGTAATTGGTCTTGAGAATATCTCACACAAAATGGGCGCCTGTGATTAAGTCTTTCTGTGTCAAGATCTCCAAGGTGAATATTTGACTTCCCGTCTACCGTCACGTGATTATCGGTCTCTTTGACATCGATTTCAAGATCTAAATAGGTCTAGTCACGATTGAATACCGCATTTAAGACCGATTTAGCAAATCCCTAAATACAAATTCTGTGTGAAAACTAATCTGACATAATTGTATTTAAGACGAAATAGGATTTAAGAATAAGTGTTTAAAAGTCCCAAATGGACGATGAATAACCTTCTTAATCAATGATGACATCAGATGATAATATTGTCGCTTAGAAAATAAATTGAACAGGAGCGGTCGATGCTTAATTAAATATAGGTTTAATATTAGTGAGTTTACAAAACAAAGAATAAACAAACGTGCACGCCCGCTTGCCCATCGGCCCACCGAGCATGGTTAGGATAAATTAAGTTACAAATATTCAACAAAACAATGGTGATATGTATAATAGGTAGTATTATTAATATAAATAGTTATATGAGAGTAAATGCCACAATATTGATTGAAATGACCGGATTTAACACCAAATTGGATTAAAACTAACAATCTTTAGTTTGTAAAACGACATTTGAAAATTATCCCACATGTGCATCTTTTAAACGAAAAATCAAAATTTATTTTAAAGGAGAAATAACGATTATTTCTAACCTTAGAGATGAGGTATGAAAGGATGAATTGTGAAGAGTAATGATAAACGAAAAAATAAAGTGTCCAGGGATGGGAATCGAACCCACAGTGCTCCGCTTAACGGGCAGATGCCATGTCCACTAGGCTACCCTGGACATATTTTTCCGTTCGTAAGAGTTTTAAATCGAGACTCGAGTCTAGTAGTTACTGTTGCTTTGCCAGTTACAATACATCTTCAGGATACTTGGACAATTCCATAGATCTACAATTTTGTAAAAAACAAAAATGCCCCTATACTGATGGGTGCCATATCCTGAGAACATGGTATTCAGGTTAGCCTTTTTTATTTTGAATTACCTAAATATACAATTTTGAAAACTGTAAACACTTAATACAGTTAAACCTGTCTATAGCGCCCCCTCTAAATAGCGCCTTCCTCTCTATAGCGTCCGATTTTAAATACGTAGTACGATGCGATTTACATTAAAAGTGACTTGTCTATAGCACCCCCTCTCTATAGCACCCTATTTTGGTGAGTCCCAAGAGAGGATGCTATAGACAGGTTTAACAATATATAGTTAATATATCGCCTAAAATTCTCTATAATAAAGTATTTTATAAACACAAAGATAAAAAATATAAATGTCTAATGTCTATCGTAGATATATTTTACGTATTCTTTAAGATTCAATATAATCAACCCGTAATGTGTGAATATTTGCATATTTTTCTATAAAATTATGAAGTAATTTTATATAATTTATATCAACATAGTATAGCTAGAAATTGCCGAAATTTTGTAATCAACAAAATAATGTATTGTTAACTTTAAGGATGATGCTATATGTATAAATATATATTTATAATCCATGGTTTATGAATATATAAAAATTTGATTGTACGCGCTACAAAGTCATAAGAGAAAAAACTCGTGATAAAAATTGTATATTGAACACAATATAATATACACCACACATACGTTCAAATATTCAATTTTTTAAAAACGCTCTATTTTTATAATTACAGTAGAACCTTCCTGTGAAGAACACCTAATTGCAGAGTCAAAGTGTCCTTTAGGGAGATGTGTCCTCTTACCAGAGAGTTACTAAATTGTAAAATGGTATTTTTGCAAATGAAAACCGTCCTTTGTAGAGTCAGCTAGCGGGGTATCCACTAAAGGGAGATTCTACTGTATTACCGAAAAAGCATTTTTCTTAAAGCGCGCGCGCGTACAAACAATAAATCAAATAACTTCAACACCCATCTTTCGATCGGCTTTTTTTTTTTTCTAAAAATATTAGAACAAAAAAAAAATCCACAAAAGATCTTCAAATATATCGATGATAAATTGAATTTTTAAAAAAGAAGATCATAGAGAATCTGATCGAGGTCAAAAATCAATAAAAGGCAGAAGAATGCTCACACGCCCAGTGAGGTCGGAAGAGTGGACGGTGTCAGTTTTGGGTTAATGGCCTTTGTATACTTGGGGGCGAGACGTTGAACAGACGTCCCCCGCCGTGCTGGCAAGGTCATCCGTGTCAACGATATCGGAAATTGTACTTCCGCCATGTGGAACTGTGTCAGGGAGACACCTACGATTGCTTCGTATATTTGGAACTGTTCTTCTGCCTTTTTTAACCCAATGTTTGTGTCGGTGGATTGGGCCGATTTTCGATAACCATGACCAAAGATCGAATTCCGCATTGGGTATTTTTCTGAATAAAAAAAGGCTACAATGATCCCCGATTCTTGTCAAATTTCAGCCTCACTAGTGAATATAAGTAATGAAATAGGTCTCTGACACACTTGTAAATGTACAGGTCGAACTACTTTCTACATGTGTCAGGGAGACACCTACGATATCGCTTCGTGTACCTGGAACTGTTCTTCTGCTTTTTTTTACCCATTGTTTGTGTCGGTGGACGAGTGGTAGAAATCGTCGATATTTCGACAGCCACGACCTGGGATCGTATCCCGTATTGGACACTTTTTTCTGAGTAAAATATTTGCTACAATGATCCCCGATTCTCGTCAAATTTCAAGCTCACTAGTGAATACAAGTAATGAAACAGGGCTCTGACAAACTTGTAAATGCACAAGTCGTACATGTGTAGACATGTGGTGCACTTACAGTAGCATAGTCGCCTACTACTGCCCACCATGATG